>JAIXND010000771.1:3950942-3987821 GCA_023646645.1 Varanus salvator macromaculatus | reverse complement strand
TGTCCATTTTAGTTCACTGATTCCTAAGATGTCGATGTTCAGTCTTGTCATCTCTTGTTTGACCACATCCAGCTTGCCTTGATTCATGGATCTGACATTCCAGGTTCCTATGGAGTAAAGATCTTTGCAGCATCGGACTTTCCTTTCACCTCCAGATACATCGGCAACTGAGTGTCCTTTCGGCTTTGACCCAGTCGCTTCATTCTTTCTGGCGCTACTAGTACTAGCCCTCCGCTCTTCCCCAGTAGCATATTGGACACCTTCCGACCTGAGGGGCTCATCTTCCGGTGTCATATCGTTTTGCCTTTTGGTTTTCATGTCCATGGGGTTTTCATGGCAAAGATACTGGAGTGGGTTGCCATTTCCTTCTCCAGTGGATCACGTTTTGTCAGAGCTCTCTGCTATGACCTGTCCGTCTTGGGTGACCCTGCACGGCATAGCTCATAGCTTCATTGAGCTACGCAAGCCCCTTCGCCTAGCCACTCACAATCAATGGTATTTTGTTATTGTTAATGCATTGCTTTTAATCTTCTTCTTTGTGGAGCTTCATACTGTTCTCTGCTCTGGAATCTGTTTGGATGTAGGGTGGTACGGACATACTGTAAATACATAGACGAATATTAAAGTGCTGGAGCTGGAGTAGGAGTAGAACAGTCCATTTCCTGCTCCCCTCTTTGGTCTCAGGTTCAAGGCTGAACAGTTGGCCAACCAGGAGGTTGCAGTTCACATTACAACTGCACACCACATTTGTTCAAAATCCGGGACATGGCCCGTTCCATGGAGCTCATTTTCTTTCTACTCCAGCCTGTTCCCATATTTTGAACATGGGGCACCGACGAACAGCTCCTTCATAAATTCAGGACATTTAGTAATGGAAAATTCAGCTGGAAATCCTCTGGCCTGCCTTCTCTACCAAGTCCAGGTGTTCTTTTTCCTGTCTATTTCTCCTGGGCTACAGCAGAGGGCATCTTAATGACCCACGTCTCAATAGTTTTATGTTTGCTTTGCTCTGGCAGGATTAACATGGGTGTCTCTTTGCAAATTGTCATTGTGAGTGAAGACAGCTAGCAAGGAAACAGCCTGGCTTCCTGTGAATGTCCTGAGAAGCTTTAATGTAAAGCCAAGGAACTGTAGAACTTGATCTTTCAAAGCCTGTGCAGACATTTTCACAAATTGACGCTAATTATTTTATTTTGGCGATTTATTTTGGGTTGGTAGGGTATTGTTGCTTTTGAGATAAAGCAGTTTAAGCCCCCGTATGAATCAACTGCTCTCCCACAGGTAGGAAAAGTAGGCTGGGATTCAACTTTGGATTGCAGATAATGAGTGGCATCAAATGGAGGGACTTGCAGGTTCTGAATGAAGACACATCATTCCTGTATCAGAAGCACTGTGCATTCTGTCTAAATGCCTCTAGATTCCAGAGCCTTGGGTAGGGCTGAGGTTGGGGTGGGAGGTGGGACAAATGCCTGCCTCAGCTTCCAAATCGCTGCATATGACTGACTGTTTAAAGAGGGTTGTCATGAGAGAGCCAGTGTGGTGTAGTGGCCAAGAGGGTGGGGCTGGGACTCAGGAGATCTGGGTTCTCATGCCCACTTAGCCATAGAGCTCAGTGGGGGATGCTGGGCCAGTCACAGACTCTCAGCCCAGCCTACCTCACAGGGTTGTTTTGAGGATAAGACTGGGAAGAGAATTATGTAAATCGGCTTAAATTCCCAGGAAGGAAAAAAGGCGGGATATAATATAATAAATAAATAAGTATATAATATTCATGTTATGAAGAAAGATTTGAAAAACAGCTTGTGGGCATCCTTGAGTGAATGGTCTTTCAAAGCCGCTCTGATTGGGAGCCCAACTCGCCAAGTTCCTGCCAAATGTGCATCTAAGTTTCTCTTCAGATCTTTGCACTAAAAATGCAAAGACCTTTGATGCAGCTGGGCACATGAGGATATTTGGTGGCAGGGGCTGCATATTTGAACACACCTTTTCCCACGTGTAGCCCTACTCATGTCGCAGATGAATGCCTGCACAGGGGATAGAAATTTATCAGGAACAGACCCAAAATCCCCTGCCATCTCATATCAATGAGGACTAGGAAATTGCTGTTTGTTATGCAGGGTTAGGTTCTCAGGCTTCTGGAGCTGCTGCTAGTTCTGCCTTGCTGACATCAGTAGCGCTCCTCCTCTTCTTTAATATAGTTTGGACCCTGTGTTAGTCAGGAGACTTCATTATTAAAATTGTGTAGCATATAGTTCTTTGTGCGCTTGGATAGAAAAATAGCCTGCAACCTCCTGCACGGCCTGGCCAGCAAAGGTAGCTGAGGCGTGTTGGCAGTAGTAGTAGGACTTCCCTTCCTAAACACATATCAGATTGTGTTCCTGACTGTATTCTGGCTTTTGCCAGTGGAGAACCTTCAGCCTTTCGAGTATTATAGCTTAAGGAACCGCAGAGGGATTTGTTCCCTAGCCAAACTGTTCCCGTCCCCTTATTTTGGTAAACGATTGATGGATTTTTCTCTTACTAGCAGTGACCTAAATGAAGACACCCTGGAGACAGAAAATGCAGCAGCTGCAGCAGCTGCTGCTTTTACAGCCTCTGCACATCTGAAAGAAGCCCTTTTAGGTAAGTGCAGGGAATGGCAGAGGTGGCCTCTCTTTGTATCACGGACATTTTCATCCGCAAGCTGCACTGCCTGCTGGGGTCAGGCAAAAAGTGCTCTGCTGAAAGGCTTGCAGTTCTGTAACCTGCTCCTGGAATAAGCATTGTGCACGGTTGGAGTTGCTGTAAAACTCATTTGCCAATGGAACTGGAGGGGCGGATTCAATTGTTCAAGATTGATTCATTTTATTTATACTCCACCCTTTTTCCTCTTGCAAAAAACCCAAGGCGGCTTATACATTTCTCCTCCCCCTCCTTTCCATGTTATCCTCACAGCAGCCCTGGGAGGCAGGTCAGGCTGGGAGTGACTGGCCCAGAGTCACCCAGTGAGCTTCACGACCAAGTGGGAATGAGAACCTGGTTCTCCGGAGTCCCACTCCAGCATTCTAACCTCTATAGCACACTGGTTCTCAGCCATAGTATGGAAAGGGGCTTGCCAAGTAGACAGTATTGTTGTCAGTGGTGGGTGCCACTTGGATGCCCTTCCAAAACTATTATTCATTTAGATTTATTTTCATATTGCCTTCAAGGGTGGAATCCTCCTGAGGCGGTGTGCAATGTAAAAACCATGCCGAACAGGTTCCAAAAAGTTCCATAAAAATGATGATTCAATAAAAAAATAGGCATTGCTGTTAAAAGGAGCCATCCAAGTAGTCTTGCGGCAGTCCAAGACACGACAAGAAGGCCAAGCAGGACAGGCAAATGTTCAGAGTTTTCCTGCAGGCCTGCAACAAAGAGGAGGCGTTGCTCTGAGGCTTGTTTAGGAGAAGCTCCACGAAGTTCATGTTCATCCTTTTTACCCTGCCCCATACAGACTGTTCATGATGCAAGAGAACGGACTTTTGCTGGCTCAGTATTTGCAGCTCAGAGGCAAGGTTGGCTTCATCCTTGAATTGCTTCAAGCATCTGTGGCAGTTCTGTCCCAATCATGCTGGTTGAGGAAGACACAGGTCCATGATTATACAAGGACTGTGTAAACTGCCCCGTGTTCCTCGTGAGATATACATGCAATGTAATGATAATAATTGGTCATCTCTCTTATGATATTAATCCCTCTGTTGTATGTGTTGTTAAGGACAAAATGGTTTGTAATCCAAAAGCTGACTGCCCACAGAACCCATGTGGGTTTTTGGGGCAAAGTGTCACAGTGGTAGCCAGGATATGCTTGGGAGAGCCGCATCTGGCCTTCGCAGTTCTAGGGCTTCCCTTCTTTTGCATCATGGCTCAGGCAAAACGGAATCTGAAGTGGTTCTGTTTGCACAGAGGTGCTGGGGCTGCTGCTTGGGAAATGACCTCCCAGGAATTGCAGGAAACATGCCTGCTTCGAAGGAGAGAGGCAGATTCCCTGTGTCTGAGTGCAGGTGTTACCTGTGGAAAGTCTCTCTATATGGAAGAAGCCAGTGCAATTTCTTTCCAATATAAAGGCAGGCAGATAATTGGAACAGATGCATTAATACAGGAGAAGAGCGTGATATAGAAAGAGAAGGAAGTGGTGATGGTAGCCAGCGAGGGCTGACAGTTTTCAGCATCATAACATTTGACTCTCATTCTGACTCCATGTAGGTAAAGCTATAAAATAGATAAAATAAGATCCATTCGTAGCAGAGAATGGGGATGGCCCCTCTGGGAGATCATATGCTGCATGTCACCTTTCCTTAAAAGAAATATTGCATTCATTTTTAATGTTCCAATTTTCCTTATATTTATTTATTTGATTTATATCCCACTTTTTTCTTACAACAAACTCAAAGTGGCTGACATCATTCTCCTTCTCCTGCTCTCAATCTTATCCCCACCACAACAACCCTGTGAGGTAGGTTGAGCTGAGAGTCTGTGACTGGCTCAAAATCACTCTGTTGGCTCCATGGCCGAACGGGGAGTAGAACCCAGATCAGCTGAGTCTCAGTCCCCTGCTCTTAACCACTACCCTATATTGTATAATTATAATATTATTCTATATAATATTGTGTGTGCGTGTGTGTGTGCGTGCTTGTATACATAAATAATATTCTGTATTATAATCACTGCTTCCTTTCCTTCCTTTTGATGTCTCCCCTGCTTGGTGAAATTGTGCTTGTATGCTTCTCACTGCAGGAGCCTGTATCTTTCTTACATTGCTCTGTGGAGCAGCATATACGCAGAACACATTATAAAAACAGTATAATGATATTATTAATGTAACTGTTTTATAGAAGCAGTGATCTGACAGTTCCACATTAAATAGCTTTTCAGGCTGTCTACAGGCTTTTGTTTCTGATTTAGGGCTTTTGACGTGTGTAATCCAAAATGTCTTCATTTGACATTGAGTAATCCATGGTTGTAACCCTTTTTAAAATAATAATTATCCCTTCTGATTCCTTTCCCTGAAGTGAAGATGGCTGAAGAAGATGACTGTGTGGAAGCTGAGATTGTTTATCCCATTACCTGTGGAGATAGCAAAGCCAACCTAATATGGCGGAAGTTTGTTTGCCCTGGCATCAACGTGAAATGTGTCCAGGTGAGAAGAATGACAGACAACCTGCAGAATTATAGAAATTAAAGTCTTTGTATTCAGGGCTGCACGTCTATAGCCACCAGCATCTTCCGAGCTTCTTGGAATCTGATATTCAATGCATCCTGAAGCTCTCATCATTCATTGTAACAAACCCCTTTATCAGCCATCATGTTTGCTTAACGGCAAGCAGGCAGTATCTGCTCCCCTAAGTCTCTTTCCCGCTTCTAGCTTTCAATGAAGATTTTTTCTCCCTATGTAACTCAGAAACCACTCACCTTTATCTTTCTACCTACCGTATTTTTTGCTCTATAAGACTCACTTTTTCCCCCCTCAAAAGTAAGGGGAAATGTCTGTGCATCTTATAGAGCGAATGTGTTTGTGCAGTAAGTCTGTCAGATGTGCAGCCCCTGGGGAAGTGATGGGGAATGTGCCTGTGATTTTGTGCCCATTGGATTCAGAGTATTCTTTTTCTTGTTTTCCTCCTCTAAAAACTAGGTGTGTCTCATGGTCAGGCGCGTCTTATAGAGCGAAAAATATGGTACTTGCCTTTTGCCCCCCCTCCCCAAAAGGCATTCTGGCATAGAAACAAAGAATACAGGTGAAGAACTGTGATTTGTGCTGGATTCCCCTTTTATTTGTAAGAGCAAGCTCAGCCAGCAAGCCCAGATCAATTTCAGTAAAATTAATTGAGATAAAAGGCAAGAGAGCTTGGAAGGAGAAGGAAACATGGCAAAAGAAATATGCTCAGGATTACAGTTAAATGCCTAACAACAACAATCTAAAGAATAATTAATCTAAAATTAATGTGAAAATCAAGAGACTCACAATTAGAAAATTGTACAGGAGACAAGAGAAAAAGATGAGTTTAATTACTTTCTCTTTAATATTCTATTTCGTGCTGGTTTTTGATCATTTTCTAATCTTACCTGCCTGTGAGATAGATTGCTATTGTCCCCATTTTACAAATGGGCAACTGAGGCTGAGATCAGAACGACTTGAACTCACAGCTCATTGGTCCAATCCAGGGCTGTCTACTGGACCACTTGGGCTGTTTGTTTAATGGGTGTTTTATTTCAGCCTTCTGTTTTGGCTTACAATGTGGATAATATGACAAATGGAGTAAGCACTAAGTAAGGTCCTTGTTGTGACCACTGCTCACCCCCAGCAAGGACCTCTTTGGACCTCCAACTGATTTAGAAAGGGGGCAGAAGGAACAACTTCCTTCCCTTGCTTTCTACTGTTGGATCTTAGCCAGAACGTGAAGCTGGGGCAGCTGGGAACAGCTTGGGCTGTTCCTCTACAGCAGCGGTCCTCAAACTTTTTCAATAGGGGGCCAGTTGAAAGGCTGCGGTGACTGTCGTGGGCTGGTGAGGTGCGGGTGCCTGAGGGCACGGGTCGATGAGGCGGCATCGGGTGCACACGGCAGTGGCTTGCTCACTCGGAGATCTCCCAGCGAGTCCAAAACCATCTCCAAGTGAGCAAGCCACCGTCTCCCTGCCCATGCAGCAAGTGCGCATGCGGGCGGCGAACAGCAGCGCGGGCCGGATGGATGGCCATGGTGGGCCGGATCCGTCCTGTGGGCTGTAGTTTGAGGACCCATGCTCTACAGCGCCCTATTTTCCTTCCTGGTTGAAGCCTAGCTAAGGTCAGAGATGTGCTAGAGGAAGGAGAGGGTGGTGGGGATTGTCTCAAACCATGTCCAGCTCTGTATTTACTGGTCAGGGGCTGGATGGAGCGCTGTGGGGCGTGGGGAGGTCAGCGTGGAGGTCCTCTCCCCCACCCTTCTCTGTAAGATGGCACGCAGGCCTTCCTCTGTTGTGTGAACAAGCCTCCCACCAGCACCCGCGTCACGGCATTGGTGAAGTCAAGCAGAAAACTCTTTCCTAGCACTGCTGCATTGCAGGAGAGGCAGCAGAGCTCTCGGGGACCAAGACGTGGAAGTTGGAGCCTCCCACTGTGTGCCTGTCTCAGACTGCCCTGCTGCCAGCTGATAAGGTGCCGCCCTGCCTCTTGGTTCCATATCTTGTCTCTCTTCCCTACAGTACGACAACCACTTGATAAGTCCCAAGGAATTTGTCCATCTGGCGGGCAAGTCCACCTTGAAAGACTGGAAGAGGGCCATCCGGATGAACGGGATCATGCTCAGGTCAGCCTCACATGGGAACGTTGAAGTGTTGCTAGTTTTCCAGAGGTTGCATTTCTGGAATCATGATATGTGGGCATTCCAGCCCGCTCTCTGTTTTCTGTGTTTTATGTATAAGACTTCCAGTACTGGAGATGGTATGGCTCTTTTATCAGCAGCTGCAGAACACAAGTTGGAAGGCACCATTACGCTTCTGTCCTGCTTATGGACTTCCCATAGGCCTTTGGTTGACCACTCAGAGAGCAGAACATTGGTCTTGATTGGCCTTTGGCCTGATCCCTCAAGGATCCTCTTACATCTTTATGTTTTAGGAAAATCATGGATTCAGGCAAGCTGGATTTCTACGAGCACACAAAAGTTTGCTCCAACACCTGCCGAAGCACCAAAATCGACCTAACTGGAGCCAGGGTGTCTCTGACGAGCCAGTCTTCAGCGGAGTACATTCCTCTCACCCCTTCCTCCGCGGACGGTATGTGGACTGCGCAGCGCAACTCCCAGGAGCCAAACCCAGCAGCTCCGCTCATGGTGTATTATGGCGGCAGATTTCATTGCGGTTGCTTCTTGGGGCTGGCTGGGGAGAGACCTTGCTCCTCATCCTCCAATTCTCCCTCTCTGTTTCTGGCTTGTTCACACCAGGGGTGCCCATTCTTCCTGGAAAGAGACCATTGAAGTAAGCCATCCTTCCCCAACCCGGCTCACTTCAGACGCGTTGAATCGCAATATTCTGGGTTGCGGATGATGGGAGATGGAGTCCAACACATCTGGAGGGAGTCGGATTGGGGAAGGCTGAAGTCACTAGGATGGAAATCCTGCTCCCCATGAGTAATCCGTCCTTACAGAAGACCAGAGGAATAAAGCCTAAGATCGGAGAAAAATCCCTTTCTGATCTCACTGGCCTTTGGAATGGAAACTGCAGGGTATTCTTTGGTTTTCTTTTGAAGCTTCTGAGATATTGTGCACCCTTAACTGTTTGATTTCTGCAACTGCAGGTTACCCCTTTAAATAGAAAGCTTTTTGTACTCCTTGTTGCAAATGCCTGCACTTTTGCAGTGCTCTGACAGAGACAACTCCTTTTAACCTGTCTGTACCATTTTAACCAGGGACTGCAGGTGGCGCGGTGGTTTAAACTGCTGTGCTGCTGGGCTGGCTGATCAAAAGGTCGCTGGTTCGAATCTGCACAATGGGGTGAGCTCCCGCTGCTCTGTCCCAGCTCCTGCCAACCTTGCAGTTCGAAAGCCTGCAAATGCAAGTAGATAAAAAGGTACCACTTCAGTGGGCAGGTAACAGTGTTCCGTGTGCTTTGGCGTTTAGTCACGCCGGCCACATGACCACGGAGACCGTCTGCAGACAGACGCTGGCTCCCTCGGCCAGGAAACGGAGATGAGCACCATCCCCTAGAGTCAGGCATGACTGGACGTAACGTCAAGGGGAAACCTTTACCTTTACCATACAGGTGCCCCCACAAACATGATTGGATCCCTGCTCTGGAAAACTCTGCAATGCACTTGGCAAGGAGATCTCTTGCTCCAAAGAGGAATGCTCCCTGAATCTTCGTTTCAGAAATACTCTCTTGGTTCATATTTTCCTAAGTTCAGACAGCACGAGCATGCTGGCTCCTCTAGAAGCAGCTTACAAGGTGTTCCATGGAGCCTGTTAACTGCCGTTCCACTCACACTGTGTGTAAAAGATTAACATAATGGATTTGTGCTCTCCTTGAGCTTTGATTACTGCTGATATTTTCTCCTGTCAGCTTTTCATCCCAATTGGTTGTTGGCTGGGCTCTGTAGCCAAACACAAGGATTTAGACTCCCCTTCATGTGGGTCTCCTTTCAAAACCAGCAGCTTGCTACTAGCTGAATAACTGAGATAGTTTCATTTAAGGCTTCCCCTTCAAAAGATTGATCATGTTTGTCAGATGAGAAATTTAATGCAGTCAGGACGACTTCAGCTCCTCCTGGCTTTGGGCCGCACAGAGAGTTAGCCAAATAATAGATTTTGAAAAGACATAATTGCTTTCAGAGTTACAATGAGGCCAGCATCCAAATCTAAGAAAAATGTCTCTGCTCTAGTTCTCACTTGGTCATGAAACTCGCTAGGGGATCCAGTGCCAGTTAAGCGGTTTCAGCTTGGCATGCCTTGGTGCTGTTACGAGGGCAAAATGGAACGCTGCCCCAGTGCATCCTGGATTCTTATTCTGAGACCCTCCACAGCTACGAACAGAATGCGAAGATACTGAACCTCTTTACTGAAATCAGTGTTTGTTTGAGAAGTGCTGGGAGAAGTGAGGAAAAGCTGGATTTCATTCCGTAGTGACAACAGATTTATAGGAGACCGAGAACAACTATGGAGAAAGAGCAAACTGAAAAGTGTTGGTGTAGCTTGCTCAGCTTTTGTTGGCAAAAACTGGGATTTGTGTTTGCCTTTAATTGCAGTGAATGGATCTCCTGCCACTGTCACCATAGAAACATGCGAGGACTCCGCGGATTGGACTACTGCCATTGGAGGTGATACTCAGAGAGCACACCTGTGGTCCTGACCGCCTGCCTCATTGCTCATGCCTCCAGTTCTATTCCACATTGGCTGCCCAAACCTGGAAAAAAGAGGCGGGGGGACAATACATAGATGCTGTGGGCTGCTTGGCCACTGCGCTCTTTGCATGCACGGCCCTCGCGCAGTGGTAAAGCACATGTCTGAAAGCCTGGTGCGCCGCTGCAGGTCAATTTAGACCAGAGGTGAGGGATCTCGGGCCAAAGCTATCCCCTGGGATCCCAATCCCAGCCCCTCTGGGGTTCCCCAGATAGCCACACGCCCTTCTTGTGCTCCACCCCTTGCTCCTCACGCCACTCATTTCCTGATTTCGTGCCGCTCCCCATTCCAGTTTTAAGAGCTGAAGTTCCTCTCTTAAGAGCTGAAGTTCCTCTCTTAAGGTGTAATGAGATTCCTGGCATTTTCCTTTTGGGCCTTATTGCCCTTGGCTTATTTTTCCTTTTGGGCCTTATTGCCCTTGGCTTCGGCTGCTTTGCTGGAGCCCCGCCAACCCTGGATACAGCCCCCACAATTGAAAGCAGCCCTCCGGCTAAAAGAGGTTCAACACCCCAGGTTTGGGCAATACTGAGCTGGAAGCGAAAATGCCGTGACTCAGTCCTGGCAGCCACTTCTCGCCATTCCGTACGTGGTCTGTAAATACCCCTCAGGACTGAGGAGCATCAGCAGTCCTGTGCAGGAGGAAGGCTGTGCCCCTGCAAAGCCTGCATCCTGTTACACTAATAGAGGTTGGCATTCATGTGGTGCTGTTTGATTAGTAAATATTTTAGCTGTTTTAAACGGTTTGAAGTTTTGTGGTTTTGATTTCATGCCAAACGACACTGGCTCTTTTTTGTTTATCCTTGGAGGAGGGAGTCTTTCGGAATAACCGATGGCTGCTAGATAGTCTTGAGATGGCCACAGGGTTACTTGGACCCCCAGCTTACGTGGCCAGAGGATCGGTCTGACCCCACTGCTGGGCATGTGCATTAGGGTCCTCTTCCTCCCCACACTTGTGGCCTATGCAGACAGAGCTGTTGGCCACAGTGTCCTGCAACAATCTTAGAGACAGAATGGAGATTTGGGGGATGCTCCGTGGGGGAGTGGGGGAAGGAGACCAGTGCCGCTGAGATAGCCAGATCTGGGTACCACCTCAGCCTCCGTCCCACCGCCACGGAATTGGCCTACACGCTTTGCAAGCTTCATTTCTGTGTTCCTCCTGCCCTGCATTTGATGCCTGTGATCCTCTAAATTCAAAAGATTCCAGGTATCCCAAATGCATTGTGCCCTAAGACATTTAATCACAGTCATTAATAAAAATATACCTGTCCTGCACCTTTGAGAGCGCATCTTCATGGCTGATGTTTTTGAAGTGGGCCATGTGACAGACATTGGCTGGAGTCCCTCTTTTAGCCCGCAGTATCTGCATGACTGACTGTTTCCTCAGATTTTAGAAAACATGCACTGCTTACATACAGAAGTCAGGGAAGAGGTTCCGGTTTCGCCTGCTCTGTGGCATTCTAGTTTTCCATCCAAGGATTTCAGGTGCCATTCAGACGTGCCCTGCCCCTGGATTGCTCCCAGCACCACGCCTTGGAAGGCAGCTATTCTAACTTTAATTTCCGGATGGGGTTTCTGCCATAAGAAAAAAGCTGGACGAAGTGGTGAAAAAACACAGAAGGGTTATTTTATTTTATTTATTTAAAACATTTCTATGCCGCCCCCATCGCAACAAAGCTTCGGGGCGGCTCACAACATTCATAAAAAAATGCAATTAATAATTTAAAAACTGGTACCATCTCAGCTATATATATTAAAATCTATAAATACAATAATAATAAACTAACAGTTAAAATAACTTTTAAATAAAAAGGTCTTCGCCTGGCGCCGAAAAGCAAATAATGACGGCGCCAGGCGAACCTCTCTGGGGAGCGCATTCCATAGGTTGGGCGCCACCGCAGAGAAAGCCCTCCTCTGGGTACTCACCCTCCTAATATCTTGCACGGAGGGATCCCAGAGAAGGGCCTCTGCTGCTGATCTCAAGGGGCTGGAGGGCATATATGGATGCAGACGTTCCTTTAGATAACCAGGTCCCAAGCCATTACGAGCAGAAGTCTTCTGGACTTCCCGTATAATTCCATAAACACAGCAGGGCAGTGGGAGTATAACGCCCTCACCTAAAAGCACCCAATGTAAGTCTGAAGTGGCTGAAATATGAGGGTTGGGGTTAAGGGCTGTGGCTGGAGTGGGAAAGTGGGTTATATTAATTCACGCAGTCTCCTTGCAGATTTTTGTAGGTTTCTCTGACTTTTCTTCAGATGACACCTTTACATTCTGGCGAGGTCTGAAGGAAGCAGGCTTGTTGGAAGAAGTGATCCAGGAGTTCCATGTGGCGTTTCTGGAGACCATGAAGGGCCTGCAACAAAGAAGCCAGGATTCCCCATTGCAGCTCAGTGGTAAGGAAGGGGTGGCACATGGATCCTCTTTGCTATCCGGCGTGTCAATGATCATGTGTCCTCTGCAAATTGCAGGAAATCCAGGTATTGCCTGCCAGTTTGCCTCAAAAGGTTTGGAGTCTTTTGCAGGGTTTAATGCATGCTTCTGGGAAGGGGAAGAAGAATTTATTCAGTAGAAAATATAGAGCCTGATGTGGTCTAGACAGCAAATACTCCCATTGCTCCCCAGTCTTACTCTATATATATTAAAAAGGGAAAGAGCTTCCTGCTAACCAGGAGTGAAGCTAACAAACAGGGAGAAGGAAAATCCGATACCTGCCCCGCAGGGTAGACACTCAACAGCAGTCCTTTGTGTGGGCAGGAAGGGTGCAAGGTGTCCACAGACTGGGGTGTTCCAAGTCCCTGATCTTTATACTATTTCTCTCTGAACCTGCCACTGTGGGACTGAGGAGTTTCCCAGACTAAATTTGTGCTAATTTTGCTAATAGTTGGATGGATGCTGGATTACTTTTTGATGGCCTTAACTATTGTTTCTGTGGGTAAAAGGGTGAGTTCTTTGTCTGTGTTTGCTAGCTGCTCTTGATGGGGTAATTTCCAGGCACTCTGGACAATGGGCCGTCCTCCCCTGCAGGGCTGTTTTGCCTAATCTCTTTAAGGGCATAGCCCAGCCTTTGCTCAGTGAGAATTCCAGCGTTCATGATTGGTGCCTTCTTATCTTAAGAGTCATTCTGACCTTACTGGCTGGCTAGCCCAGGGTCCTCAGTCCTTCTACCTTGCCCAACCTGGCCCAGGGCCTGAAGGCCTGGCCTGGCCTGGCCTGGGAGCTTATTGCCATGGAGCTAATATTGTTATATGCATGTGCTACTCTAGTGCTGGTAATGTTGGGAAGCCAGGAAGTGGCAGTCTGTTTTTTGCCCTTTCTGATTCCTACCACTCTAATAATGTCAGGTGGCTGATGAATGAGGACTCTTCACAGTGATTGTGATTATGGCTTTGTGTTTTCTTTGCACCTGTGACTGGTGGGTTGTACAAGATTTGCCATCCTGATATTCTCAGCCTTCACTTAAAAATAAAGTTCTAGTCCTCATGGTTCCAAAGCACTGCGTCATCGCTGTACTTTGCCCATCTGTCCATGTCCTTTCCTCTACTTTTCCTTTTTCCCTATCATCCAGTCATTTGCCAACATTCTAAAATCTTTGATAATATAATTATAGGATGCAACATTTATTGTTACAGATTTATTTAATTAGCCTGGGTATTGTGAGCTCAGAATTCAGAAGTTGAATGACTTGGGGCATTTTGTATTGGAGATATATCACAAAACTGGACCTGATTGTGCGAAACAGAAATCATGGACAAATCCACTTCTTTTTGCTCATTACTGACTATGTGAAAATAGCTTAATGTGACAAATTCAGGAACTGAAATTATATCAGTGCACAGGGCACTTCACAGAGTATCAAAACTAAATCAGCTCTCTGCTTCCAAAGAACTTACAGTCTAAGAAGAAAGGCAGTTGCTCTTATCTAGGCTGCAGTGCTATACCTTGTTGTTGTTGTTGTTAGTCGCGAAGTCGCATCCGACCCATCGCGACCCCATGGACAACATTCCTCCAGGCCTTCCTGTCCTCCACCATCGCCCAGAGTCCACCTAAGCTCACACCCACTGCCTCTGTGACTCCATCCAGCCACCTCATCCTCTGCTGCCCCCTTCTTCTTCTTCTTAGTGCTATACCTACAGAATAATAAACAACCAGTAAACAAACTCCCCAGTGAGGAGCAGCTACAGCAACTGGAATTGCTTAGCTCGGAAAGGGAAGACATGATAGAGGCATGTGACATAATGCATGGTGTGGTGAAAGAGAGGGAGACATTTTTCTCCCACTCTATAACACTCGAACCCGGGCTCATCCCATGAAGCTGATGAATGGGAGGTTTAGGACAGATCAAAGGAAGGACTTCTTCACGTAGCTTATTGTTAAACTATGGAATTCATTGCCACAGGAAGTGGTGATGGCTGCCAATCTGGATAGCTTCAAGAGGGACTGGACTTATTCATGGAGGAGGAGGCTATCGGTGGCTACTAGCCTTGCTGGCCACGTGCTCCCTCCTTCCCCAGAGGCGGCCTGCCTGCACACGCCAGATGCTGAGGGGCCTGGGCAGGAGGGGGTCTTGCACCCATCCTGCTGGAGGGATCCTGTGGGCAGCTGGTTTGCCACTGTGTGTACTGAGTGCTGGATTAGACGGATCTTGGTCTGATCGAGCATGGCTTTTCTTATGTTTTGAAACAAACCTCCTTGGGCAGGAGCAAGCCCCACTGAATGAAGTCACACTTAATATGTGTGGGCCTGCAACCTCCGGCTTCCCCTTCCTTCCTCCCATTATCAGTAAGGAGGAGAGAAGTGATTTAAAACAAGAAACGGTTGTAATTTCTCCAGGGATAGCAATTAAGGTTGTAGTTGTCTGCTTTCTCATTTTTCTTTTGCTTAGATGCTATCCTGCTCAACAACACCATTCAGAACTTTGGCATGCTGGACCTGGTGAAGAAGGTTTTGGCCAGCCACAAGTGCCAGATGGACCGTTCCAGAGAGCAGTACACACGGGACTTAGCAGGTACTGCTCGTTAGTTAATGCCCCCCCCCGGTTACGTTATCACAGGGGCGTTGAACCTCTTGCAGCCCAAGGACCACATTCCGTTTCAGGGATGCTTTTGGGAAATGGTTGAGACCAAAAATAATTAAGCTTACAGATCTTCCTGCCAGTAGCTAAGCCATAAGGGAGCCATCTCAGGGTTTCGGGTGAGGAAAAGCCTTGCAAACACTGGGAAATAATTCTGGGGAAGGGGTGCTTGACCTTCGGGGGAATCTCAGAGGGCCAGGCGCCTCCCATCAGCTGGCAGTACAGTGAATGTGCATTCATTGCTCACCTGTGGCCCTCGCTTTGCCTGTGTTCCCTCAAGGGCTGCCTGGAATGCACCTGCACAAATACACCTGAGCACCTCTGGTAGTGCTGACGAGGAGGGACGTCCTTTCCTCGCCGTTCCTGCATCGCATTGCGCTGCTTAGCTGATGAGGGCGGCAGTAGCAGCGCACTTGTCCCGCCCCACAGCGAGGCCCCTTCCCTTCGTGTCCTGCTGCACTGCATGGGTCCTGCACACTGCAGCATCGCCTGTGGCCTGTGGCTTCACCACGGTCTCCTAAAGGCTAAAATGTGCTCAGAGAACCGTGGGAGCCAGTGCGATGCAGTGATTAGGGCCAAGGAGGCATTTATTTATTTGATTGATTGATTGATTGATTGATTGATATCCCACTTCCTTCTTATAATGAGCTCAAAGCAGCTCACATGATTTTCTTCCTCCTGCTCCCCGTCTTTTCCCCACAACAACAACCTGTGAGGTAGGCCGGGCTGAGAGTCTGGGACTGGCCCAGGGCCGGCCAGCTGGCTCCGTGGCCAAGTGGGGACGCGAATCTGGATCAGCTCAGGCCCAGCCCTGCTCTCAGCCACTGCACCCCACTGGCTTCCATGAATTAGCTCCATGGCTGTGAGAGCCTCTCAATCTCTCCCAGCCTAACCACTGCACTGTTGTGAGCGGGTCCCTGCCTCCCCCTCGTCTTCTCCAGCAGACTTAGACAAGACTGGAGAAGCACAGTTCTTTTATTTGAATTTTAACAGGTTACAAGACAGCATCAATCAAGGTAGTGCTCTCTCTGAGATGTGGGAAGAGCCGAATCCAAAGGGAAACATTCCCCCCCCTCCCTTTCAGAAGGGATTCTACCCTAGGGGTGACCCCTGCTGCGTGTGGGCGAGATGGCCTGCCGTTGAACTCCCCCTCCATCTCCTCCCCCCATTCCAAAATGTCTCCCTTCTTTTCCAAGGCACATGAGTTCTGAGTATCTTCACTTTGTAACCTCAAAGCTGCGAAGACCTCTGCCCCTCTGCCTTCCCCTCTGAATTGGAGCAATATATCGGAGTAGCCAGTAATGTGCAAGAGGGATGGCTCTTCCCTTCTCTACAGTCACAGAGTTTTGGGGCTTTTTTTGGAGGATAAAAAGGGAGGAAACCCCTGGAAGAACGGTGGGAAGCCCTTGCTAAATCAACAGAAACCCCCAAACTTTGAGGCAGGGATGGTTTAGGTTATCCATCCAGCAGTAAACTTCTGTTCCCAGCTGGGGGGTGGGACACAAACCCTTCTGCTTCCTGGTTCCAGAAAGGGCAGCTCCAGGAGGCGGGGCCATTCTCTATGGCAAGCGCTGCAGCGGCGCATCTGGCCGAACACATTTCTCCCGCCAAAGTCCCCTTGCACACCGCATCTTGGAACGGCTTCTAGCGTCAAGCCGAGTGGTTGCCCAGCAGCCAAGGCAGAGCCTGCCGGCTGATCGAGCTTAGCGGTGGCCCTGCCTCTCCACTGTCCTCCTCTCCCGTCTTTCTCCCAGCCCTGGAGCAGCAGCTGGACGAGCACCGGAAGAGAGCGAAGGAGCTGAAGCACAAGTCCCAGCACCTCAACAACGTGCTGATGACCCTCACGCCCGTCTCGGTCCCGTCTCCCCTGAAGCGGCCCCGGCTGACCCGCGCGACTTCGGGGCCGCCCGCCATCACCTCCCAGTTCCTGTCTCAGTCGGCGCAGTTCACCCTGGCTCCAGGGATGCCAGTCACGCAGCTGGCCAACCTGCCCATCGCCAAGGTGGTCCCTGCTCTCCCTGCATCTACTCTCGGGAAGGCCACGACGCAGGTCGCCCCCGCCGGCTCCCCATCCTCCCCGCTGCTGGGCGGGTACACCGTCCTGGCCTCGACCGGCTCCACCTTTCCCAGTGCGGTGGAGATACACCCGGAGGCCTCCAACCTCACCGTGCTGAGCACAGCGGCCATACAGGACGGAGGCACGGTGGTGAAGGTGATGAGCCCCTTCCAGCTGCTCACTCTCCCGGGACTGGGCACCGCCATCCAGAACATGACGCAGATGTCTCCCGGGGGCAGCACCATCATGACGGTGCCGTCCAGCATGGTGGAGGGCACCACAGCAACCGAAGAACACACTGCGCTCGAGGTGACCACGGTGGCGGACGAGCCGGAGCAGAAGTGAAGCACGGACTGCGGCCCGCCGTCTCGGGTGCGCTCTGAGCATACGCAGCCATCCCTCTGATGACAGGAAGAGGGCACTGGGAAAAGAGGAAGGGAGACAGGCTGGCTGATGGGAGAATAGTGAGGCTGGAACAACAGAGGCAGAGAGCGAGCACAGGGAGAATCCCCTCGGAAAGGCAGGGGTAGGAGCACTATTCTGCAGGAACCATTAAAAGCTATAATCTTTCCATCCTTGGCTTGTAACCCACCTCTAGCCACCTCAGAGGGAGCAAGCAACGTGTCGGGAGATGGAGGTAGGCAAAGAGGTTTCCAAGAACCAAAAGATAAAAAGAAGGCAGAGGAGCAAAAGATGAGCGAGCCAGCCCGGCATAGTTCTAGAAATGACCGAGCAAGCAGCCTGGGCTCAGTTGGGCTCAGGCACGGCTGAGCCTGCTGGGTCACACGGCTAGCTGGCTAGCTGCTTCCCTGCCACGCAGGAGCGCAGGCGAGGAGGGCAGCCCCACTCTGGCCGCTGGGCGTCGGAAGGGGGCTGACGTGAGTCGCCAACCCCCCCGGCAGACAAAGAGCCTGGAAGCCAAGCCAGGTCCGCTGAAGGGGGTGGGGTGCTTGGGAGAGGGCCTGGCGGCTCTCGGTTTCAAGGGCAGGGCGAGGGCGTCCGCCATCTGCCGACATGGCGAATGGTGGCATCGGCTCATTGGGGCGACGGGAGAACCCGGGCTTCAGGAGGGTGGCTGATGAGGAGGCGGGCTGGCAGAGACCCGTCCACAGAGCTTGTGACCCGACAACGAGGAGGCGCCTCCTCCTACCTGACGCAAGCACACAAGCCCACAGCAGCCCTTCCCGAGGTGAGGGCGGTGCAGAGGGGCTGCTGCATGCGCACGTCTTCCATGCTCTGTCTGCCCACGCTGTCTTCCGCCGCAGCCCACAGGCTTTGTCCGCCATGCACCAGCACCCCAGGCCGCCGTATGATGCCTGCGAAGGATGACGTGGCAGCAGGAAAAGCGTCGCAGCAGCAGAGCGAGCACGCAGCTCCTGAGCTTTCTCTGGACTGTTCCAACAGGCTTGCCGGACGATAACCAACGATTAAAGAAACAGACACAGAGGGAGAGGTGCTTGTGAACGGAAACAACCACCACTGTCAGCAGCTGCAAAACTTTGCATTCTTGCAGTGCAGGCTTGTCTCAAAGCAGCAAAAGCAGGTCTCTTGAGTCGCTCATGAAATACTTTTGAAAGCATGCCTTGTGGCTCCGCAGCTCTCATTTTCTTGTATTTGCAGCTGGGATGCTTCTAGACCGGAGATCCTTTTGCTTCTAGTCACAGGGCAGTATGCAGGTATCCTGTTTTTTATTTCTTAACATGTTTTTTTCTGACTTAGGAAAATGGCAAAAGAAGCAGTGGGGGAAACCTGGGAGGGGTGTGGATTGAATGTCATCTGGACCCCATGGGAAATTCTGTGAATGAGACTCTGAGATTGCACAATAAAAGGCTTGTCTGGAAGTAAGTACCTCGTTGGTTTCATTGCAGCACGAGAAAGGGAGCTTGAAATCAAGCTTTCGGGGTTTTGCAAGCCATGGCAAAGATTTATAGTGCAACATGCATGCACATTTGGGGAAGTGTGGTACAGAAGGCCCCAGGTTCACTTCCCGGAGTTTCCAAGTAGGGCTGGGAAAACTCCACGGTCCGTCAAGGTAGGCAGTATTGGGCCGAGGTGGATTTGGTTGAAGGCAGCTTCCAGTGTTCCTACGCTCTTCATGAGTGTTCAGCTTGGAAGCCCTCTACTCCTTTCACAAGGGTCAGTTCTAGTGGCCTGGTTCACATGTTCCAGTTTGTACTTCCTTGGCATGGCGGAAGAGCATTCTTCCCCTTAAAAGCAAACACACTGCGGGAAAATCTTGAACATCAGCCCGATGCACAATCCAGCTTTCACAAAGGAGACAGTTCTTGCATGGGCTCCTTGTCTGCTCAGGAGGAAGGGGTTTCGCAGTGGTCCTCAACCCACCATTTCTTTTCTTTTTTTTTTAATATATATTTTATTAAATTTTTAAAACTAAAACTGGACAGAAAAAACAAAAAACATCAAACATCAAACATTAGACAGTAAACATTGGATTCACTGGGTCGACCTCCGACTACATATTTTTTAACATTCTAATACCAAATTCAAATTTTATCATAGTTTAAAAAACATCTCTAAATTGATGCCAAGTCCTGTTTCTCCAGCCAGTTATAAAGAGTCCCAAGTTCGATAGAAATTGCTGTGAGCCGCCCCGAGGCTAGCTGGCAAGAGGCGGCATAGAAATTTTTCTAATATAATATATAATATAATATAATAAATAAATCAGTATCCTCTTTCTCCTTCAACAACAAAGTTAATCTATCCATTTCTGCACAATCCAAGATTTTTCTTACAATCAGTCCATCAGTGGGCAGCTCCTCACTTTTCCAATATTGGGCAAATGCAATCCTCGCCGCTGTGATTAGATGCAACATCAAATACATTTCTTGTCTGTTAACATCTTCCAGTATAATGCCTAACAAGAAAACTTCGGGTTTAAAAGCAAAGGGTTTTTGTAATATTTCCTCCATCCATCTATGTATTTGAGTCCAGTACTTTTTTGCATTATCACAAGTCCACCACATATGATAAAAAGTACCCACTTTATGTTTACATTTCCAACATCTGTTTGACATATTTGGAAACATCTTAGCTAGTTGATTTGGTGACAAATACCATCTATAAAACATTTTATAAAAATTTTCTTTATATGAAGTTGCTAAGGTTACTTTAATGTTTCTTTCCCATAGTTTTTGCCACTTTTCTAGTTCAACATTAACTCCAATTTTTTTTGCCCATGTTATCATAGTTTCCTTAACCTGTTCCCCTTCCATTTTCCTGTCAAGTAAAAAATCATATAGTCTTTTAATCATTTTCTCATCTGTTTCAAGCATCACTTGATCAAATTCTGTTGGATCTCTATAAAACCCCCATGCTTTACAATCCTTGGCATATCTTGATTGCATCTGCACCTTATACCACCAGGAAATATTAAGTCCCTGTTCTTGTATTTCTTGCTCCAGTTTCAGGCCACCATCCTTATCCAGGATATCGCCATATCTTATGATCTTTCCAAAATTCAATACATTTGGATATACAAAAGCTTCCATAGGTGACAGCCATCTTGGTAATTTATTATCCAGTTTTAACTTTAATTTTTCCCACACTGACATTAAAGATCTTCTAATAAAATGGCTCAGGAACGACCCATGTGCCTTAGCTTTTTCATACCACATATAAGCATGCCATCCCATCTGCAAATCATGACCTTCAAGATACAAAATTCTCTTATTTCGCAATGTTACCCATTCCTTTAGCCAAGTTAAGACAGACACTTGATAATACAACACCCAATCAGGAAGACCAAAACCTCCATTCCTTTTAGCGTCCTGGAGCATTTTTAATTTAATCCTTGGTTTCTTTTTCCTCCAAATAAATCTTGAGATATGAAAGTTTAAATCATCAACGAATTTCTTATCAATTTTTATGGGAATCATTTGAAACAAAAACAGAAGTTTAGGTAATATGTTCATTTTAACAAGTGCTATTCTTCCCATCAAAGATAGTTGTAAGTTGGCCCATTTTTCCAAAGAGCCTTTAATATCCTTCAGTAATTTATCATAGTTATCTTCTTTCAAAGTGGTACATTTGGCTGTGAGATAGATTCCCAAGTATTTAACCTTTTTAACAATTTGCAACTCTACTTGTTCTTGAAGTTTTTCCTTTTGTTCTTGTGTAAAGTTTTTGACTATCAATTTTGTTTTTTCTCTATTCATTTTCATTCCCGTGACTTCACCATATTCTTTGATCCGCTGCAGAAGTTCGGGCATAGTTGAAAAAGGTTCCTCCGTTATAAAAACCAGATCATCAGCAAATGCTTGCAATTTATAATTTTCATCCCTAATTCTAGTTTCTTTGATGTCCTCATCACCCCTGTTTAATACCTCTAAAATCAAAATGAACAAGAGGGGTGACAAAGGACATCCTTGTCGTGTGCCCTTTTGAATCTCTATAGGGTTTGAAAGTTCTCCATTGATTAAGATCCTGGCAGATTGTTTTTGGTAGATACTTGATATCGCATTCATAAATCTTTCACCAAACTCCATTTGAATCATCTGTTGTTTCATAAACTGCCAGTTAACATTATCAAAGGCTTTTTGGGCGTCCAAGAATAATAACGCCATTGGCTTTTCAGTATGTATCTCATAATATTCTAAAATATCCAGGATAGTTCTCAGGTTATTCTTCATTTGCCTTTTTGCCTAGAAGCCATTCTGGTCTGGATGGATAAAGTCTATTAATAACTTCTTTAGTCTTTCTGCGAGTATAGAAGCAAAAAATTTATAATCCACATTTAATAGTGATATAGGTCGATAATTTTGAATCTGCTACATCCATATCTTCTTTCGGTGTTAATGTGATATTTGCCTCAGACCAAGTAGCCGATATTTTAGCATTTAGCAATGCTTCATTACTTATATCTTTTAAGAGTGTAGCAAAAATTGCTTCAAAAGATTTGTAAAACTCGGCTGGTAGTCCATCTGGGGCAGCTTAATTGCATCTATTACTTCCGTAATTGTGACTTCTTGGTTTAATAACTTTTGATATTTCTCTGGTAGTTTTGGTAACTCTTCCTTTTGAATATATTCTTTAATTTTCTCGATTGGAATCTCCTCCTTCTGATAAAGCTTAGTAAAAAAGTCTTCCACTATTTTCTTGATTTGTGCAACTCTGTGACTGTAACTGTCCTTCTCTGTCTTTCAATTTCACAATCAATCTCTTCTCTTTTTCTTTCTTGCGCAACCCACCATTTCAAGCCATTGCTGGCTTCAATGCACGCACCCTCTGTGGCAGTAAACAATTAAGACAGATCCTGCAGCTGGGAAGCCCCGGTGACCCACAGGTTGCTCCCAGCTCTAACAGTACAAGGCTGACCCTCCTGCCCTGCCTGCTCATTGTCTAAGGGCAGGCAAAATTCTGAGGTTGCCTGGAGAGGAAGCCATCACCGCATCCCACAGAATGGCTGTGGGCCTGCTTCTGTTGCCGTGTAGTCAGCTTTGCAATTATAGGAATGTGCTCAGGGGAACCAGGCCTATCAAAACATGCAGTCGACCCCTGCACATACACCTGCTTGCAAGGTAGGGTGAGCTGTCAAGGTTAAATGGGATTGAAATGCAAATCGTAAGAGCTGCCATTCACAAATGGGATAGACATCATTGTGAGACATCAGCTGCCCAGAGAGAGGTGGAATAGAAATAAACTGCAAGCCATAAACGCTTGCAGTACCTTAAAAACAGTCCTTGCCCCAATTTAAGCCCCTTTCTTGTTGAATTGTACTTCAGCAATTCCACGTTGGTATCAATCTGCCTTTGAAATGTCAGCACTCCGTGCCTATTAAGGTGGGAAAAGAATTGACTCCACAGGAACAGACAATCCAAGTGGCAACATCACAGGTGTCACACCGATCTGCAATACAGAGGCTCGGAAATCAGTTTCTTGAAATCGGAGGAGGGAGCGAACGGGGTGGGGTGCGTGATGTTAAAAGACGGGCTGAGGAACTGGTTACAGAGCTAGTAGCTGCGACAGGGCAGCTCGGTTCCCCGGAAGGACTGGTTTTGCACCAAAGTCAGAAGCGCCAAATTGGCTGCAGCCCAAATTCATCCATCAGAGTGAATCTGCATTTGGGCTTCCTCCAAGGAAATCAAACTGACGTTTCCCCTCCGTCCTGCGACTCACACACATTTTCTGCACACGTCGTCAGCATTTCTCGAAAAACCAGACACAGGTCCATGGTGTGGAACAGCAGCGAAAACCTCTGATAAGGTGAAAGGGGAATTGTGCTCCCAAACTGCAAAGTCTGGAACTTCAGTAACTGAGACTACTAACATGCACACTGAATGTTGGTATTAACTTTGCAGGAAGCAACTTTTTAAATTTCCAGCTTGGTAGCTAGAAGGCAGGGCACAAACAAGAGTATTTTCCTTCTGCAGGTCACCAGGGGGAGCCAGAGAGAACCATTTGACAACTAACTGGCAAACAGATCCAGGATTCCTCCCAAAAAGTTGCAACAGAGGGCAGAGACTATAATTAGGATCAACTAACAGTGTTGCAAGAGAATAGCCCAGCTTCTGAGTTCTCCAAATTTCTTCTTCAGGCCAGAAGTTAAGCAAAACAAGATGGCAGGGGTGGGGTTGGTCTGATGCTAGAATAGCAAAGTTTAATACTGCCTAAATACACATAATAATAAATACACGTAATAACCACCATCCCCCGGACTCCACTCAAGCTCACACCAACTGCCTCAGTGACTCCATGCAGCCACCTCATCCTCTGCCGTCCCCTTCTTGTATTTATTTATTTATTTAAATATTTGTATGCCGCCCCTTGTTTTGCCATCTATTGTTCCCAGCATCAGGCTCTTCTCCAGAGAGTCCTTCCTTCTCATGAGGTAGCCAAAGTATTTGAGTTTCATCTTCAGGATCTGGCCTTCTAAAGAGCAGTCAGGGTTGAGCTCCTCTAAGATTGACTGGTTTGATCTCCTTGCAGTTCAAGGGACACACAGGAGTCTCCTCCAGCATCACAATTCAAAGGCCTCAATCCTTTTGCGCTCAGCCTTCATTATGGTCCAGCTTTCACAGCCATACATTGCAACTGGGAAAACCATCGGCTTGACTATACGCACTTTTGTTGGCAGGGTGGTGTCTCTGCTTTTCAGTATGCTGTCTAGATTTGCCATAGCTTTCCTCCCCAGGAGCAAGTGCCTTTTAATTTCTTGGCTGCAGTCCCCATCTGCGGTGATCTTGGAGCCCAGGAAAATAAAATCTCTCACTACCTCCATTTCTTCCCCATCTATTTTCCAGAAAGTGAGAGGACCGGATGCCATGATCTTAGTTTTCTTAATGTTGAGTTTCAAGCCAACTTTTGCGCTCTCCTTCACCCGCATGAAGAGGCTCTTTAGTTCCTCTTCACTTTCTGCCATGAGAGTGGTATCATCTGCATATCTGAGGTTGTTGATATTTCTCCCAGCAATCCTGATTCCAACTGGCGATTCATCTAGCCCTGCCTTTCTCATGATGTGCTTTGCATATAAGTTAGATAGGCAGGGCGACAGTATACAGCGAACTCCTTTCTCAATTTTGAACCAATCAGTGGTTCCGTGTCCAGTTCTCACTGGTGCTTCTTGACCCACATATAGGTTTCTCAAGAGACAAATAAGATGGTCTGGTACTCCCATCTCTTTAAGGACTTGCCACAATTTGTTGTGATCCACACAATCAAAGGCTTTAGCATAGTCAATGAAGCAGAAGGAGATGTCTTTCTGGAACTCCCTAGGTTTCTCCATGATCCAGCATATGTTGGCAATTTATTTTAAAGGATCCCTTGAAATATGACAGTACTCAAGTAGGATTTTGAAAAGGGAGAAAGAACGCCTAGCCCTTAACATGGGAATAAATTTGGAGAATTCCATTCTACAGAATAGCCACATTCAGTGCTATTTTTTCTTTTAGCAGAAAGGTGGGGCATTATATTAAAAAAAAAAAAAATCCAACCACTAGGTAACTCCACCCCATTGGGCATCTATTGACTCTTTTTACCAATTTTACCCAGCTAGGGAAGTGACTCTCCACTTCAGTAAGAGAAAAACTTTCACTTGGTCTTTTTTTTTTCCTTTTCTTTTTAAAAAACTTTTCTATGCCATCCCTTATGCACAGCATCTCGGGACAGCTCACAATCAAAAATTATGTTGCCCTCTTTTACTTTTATAATAAAAAATAAAAAAGTTTTATTACTTAGATATGTTCATTTTCTCTGTGATCACAAACTTTGGACTTGCTTGACTATTTTAAAAGACTCTCCAAACGGGGTGCCACATAATTAAGATTATGTGAGAACTGTTTTGCTTATCTGTGGTGGCAGATATCATAAAAATTATGCACAAACTTTTTTTTTTTTTTTTTGCCTATCAACTTTGGTTAGCATTTCTGAATGGCTCAAGACATTTTTGTGTCTGGCTCAAGACAATTTTTTTCCAATGTGGCCCCAGAGAAGCCAAAAGGTTGGGCACCCCTGCTGTATAAGCTGTCCATTACCTACATGGTTCTGGGTGGGGGGAAAGGGGGCAGTTTGCTAGAGGCTCATGAGAATAAAACAAAAGAGTTGACTGGATGAAGCCAAAAGACCAAAAAGCACCCAGCTTCAGGAAAGGCACGCTTTGGCTTACCCATAGTGCACTTGGGGGACAAGCCTGGCAACATGGATTCCTGATGAGATCAGGATCCCACCTTAAGTCTAAAACTGCTCTTACAGCGCCTGGTTTTTCACAGCAGAGCTTTTGCTCATTTTGTCCTGACAGGCCCATGTCGAAGCTTGAGGGACAGAACTGGAAATGGCAATTTAATGGCTGTGAACAATTCTCTGCTCCGCTCATGGCAATCAGGCAGCATCCGGGCTGCACACTGCAGGCTGCCCCAGGGAGCATCTCTATCATGTGCAGCATTTAACATAAAGCTCCCCAAAATAGAAAAACGGTGTGATGGGAGAAGAGCTATAGAGACTTTCTCCCTGACCTGGCAGCTTTGCATATGCTGTTATGTGCTATCAAACTGCCTTGGATTAGATAAAAGGTCTTTTCCATGACAATCCTGCTCAGCAATGGCACAGTCAAGGCTGTGGCTTCCTCCAAGGAGTCCATCCATCTCTTCTTTGGCCTTCCTTTTTTTCTCCAGCCTTTGACTCTCCCTGGCAAGATTGTCTTCTCCGAGGAGTGTTACTTTCTCATGATGACGGCCTCCGTTTTTTGCTTCCAGAGACAGTTCTGGCCTGACTGGGTCTAAGACCCCTTCCTTGTCTTTCTGTTAGTCCAAGGTATTCACAAAAGCTCTCCACACATCCATTTCCCTCCTCCTTCACTATTTCTAAACCACCCAGTAGCTGAAGCTCTCTGGGCAGTTTATAGCCATTCATAAAACAATACAATAAAATTGTATAAACATCTCCAAACTACAAATATTTAAAAACAAATGAAAAACAGCTAAAAGAACACATCCTGGAGGACAGACCTATGAAGTTTCTGGGTTGGGTACCATTCCCAAGTCCTTGTCCCATGTGTCTTGAAAAGCTTGCCATAAAGAGCTTTGAGTACATAAATAAACGTAAAGATAGACATATTAAATAAATAATAGAATAAAATAAAAAGTAAAGATAAAGATAAAGATAAAAATAAACAAACATAAAGAGCTTTTGAATACATAAAGACATAAAGGTTTTTGAAAAGCCTTGACATCAGCCTGGTGCCAAAACAATGACAGTGTTTAAGGTCTTGACTGTTGTTTTTCCAGATACCCCAAAATGGCTGGACCAGTCAGAGCTACCCATTTTCAATAAACATGCTGCGATGAATGGTTATGTAATGGCAAATAAACACACCCCTCCAGCTTGCACATGTGGCCACTACCAAAAACATAGAAACATAAACATAGAAACAGAGCGAGTCAGAAGGGGCCTCCCGGGCCATCTAGTCTGACCTCCGGCACCAGCCGGCTCCGCTCACGACATGCCCACCATGTGCTTGTCCAGCCTGTCTTTGAACACCCTCACCGATGGGGCCTCAACGAAAACATGAACCTGATTTTAATTCTGCCCTCTACTTCTGTCTGTAGTCTCAGGACAACTTAATGCAACATACAGATGGAACTGACATGGCACAGAATTAAAAATACAGCAGCCTGAGATGCAAAAAAAGATGAGTGTACGGCCACACAGCTTGGAGGCTCACTGTGGCAGCATCAGCATGCATTAAGGTGCACCGGTTTTAAAGCATGACACCCAACACTGCTTTAGCTTTCTGGGGTGGAGCCGAGAGATTTCTGTGCTGACGTAAGGCGGAATTGAGAGGAAAGGGCTGCTTCTTAGGTTTTGCTTTCCTCCTTATCTAAACAAACCAGAAGCTACAGAGGAGTCACAATTTTTAAATCCTCGATTCCTATTTAGCAGGTAAGGCCCCATTCTAGCCCTCACCACGAAGGATTGGCCAGAGAGAAAAGCTCCAAGGGTGCAGTAGTTTTACCACAGTTTCATTTCTTCATTCTTCTTTTAAAACAGATACATAATTAGGAAGGGGCCAGCTGGGCACAGAACTGATTCTAGATGTTCCTTTTCGTTATTTTATTTCTCAGCCACAAAATGCTGCTTGCTTGCTTATTTATTTATTTATTTATGTAGATTGCAATTTATATCCTGCCTTTTTCCTCAAAGAGCTCAAGGCAGCTGACATCATTCTCCTCCTCCATCTTATCCCCACAACAACAACCCTGTGAGGTAGGTTGGGCTGAGAGTCTGTGACTGGCCCAAAGGCACCCAGGTGGCTCCATGGCCGAGCGGGGACTCGAACCCAGAGCCTCTGAGTCCCAGTCTTAGCCACTTAACCACTAGCTACTTATTCCCAAGTAAGTGTGAATGGCTCTGGAACAGCAGGAGCAAACTCTGCCATTCCTTCAGTTACAAGGGTCCTGGGATCAGAGTAAGCTGAAAAATGCAAAAGTGGACCTGTACAGGGTATTTTTTCCTAATCAAACATGTTCCTCCTCATATCTAAGACCTGTTAGACAGACGCTTTAAATGCATAAATACTTGCTCTGTATTAAAATTATTATAAATATATGTAAAAATAACAACGGCACCGTCTTCCAATGGGAAACACTGGGCATTCTCCTGAACGTTTCTTCATCTGTAAGTCAGCAGGATGTTGGACAGGGTAGGAGAGAAATCTGGGCACAGTCTTGGAACCAAGAGCCCGCGCTTGCCGAGCAGTTTTAAGAAGGAACCCAGGAGACACTAGGGAGAAATGTTCACAAGCCGCAAAGAGGCGGGCACAGCTTCACAAGGGTGGGAATAGGCTCATGGCGAGGGAGAAGGCTGCAGTGGGCTTGGTAGATCCAGCAGGCCTGCTGTGCCCGGCCTGAGCAGAGCCATGGCCCTTGGCACCCCAAGGGACCGCTCTGGCCCTGGGGCAAGCCTACCGCCCCGAGGGAGGGGCCTGCCCATGCCCTTCCCTTCCCAAGGGGAGCTGCTGCACAGCACTGCGAACACGGCTGCCCCTCAGCCTCCTGGCCGCCCCGGCCTCGGATGCCCTGGCCTGCAACTTACTTATTTTATTTATTTACACATTTATATGCCGGCCCCAATTGCAACCAGCCTCGGGGCGGCTTACAATGTAAACAATATATGATTTAAAACTATGAAAACTATGAAAACTGGCCCATCTCGAGATATAAATTAAAAATACATTAAATACAATAATAAAAACAAACTTAATTTAACAATTAAAATAACTTTTAAATAAAAAGGTCTTGGCCTGGCGCCGAAAAGCAAATAACGACGGCGCCAGGCGAGCCTCTCTGGGGAGCGCATTCCATAGGTGGGCTTCCATTCCTTTTGATGTTCTTTTCCATTCCTTTTGATGTTCCCATTGTTCTTGGCAAAGGATTGCACTAGTGATTCAATATGAAAACTGGGCTTCGACCGTAATGCCATATTGGATACATGAACATTAATTAGAAGAAGTCAATGTGTTTTTCAAACCACATAACCTGGAGGTGCACCTGGCTAGATGCTTAAGGATGGGCCAGGACAAGATGGGGGAAAGCCCGACACTGTAAGAACAGCCTTAGATCTGACCAGGCATCCAGGTAGCAAGCCTGGCTTCCCACCAGCACCTTGGACATGCTACTTAACCTCCCTTCCTGAAAGGCCTGGCCTGTGGGGCACACCTTAAGCCTGTTAATTGTTTACCTGTTCTGAAGGTTCTCTTTCTGTTGTGTTCAGCACTACTGTTTTACCCTAACATGCCTGTAGCACACTGCCTAAGTCATCCCCCACCTGACCCCCCCTCCCCAAACTGTGTCTATAACTGAAAGGATATAAAAGCATCCTGTACAGACTCAGTCTTGGCAGTCCCTTTGGGGGCTGCCTGCCTGCCCCATGTATTGCCTTGTATGTCTGAATAAACCCGAATCCCATTGTTCTTTTGCAAATCTATGTACGCAGAATCAACCCCTCACCTCTTAAGTACAGTTTCAAAAAACAAAATCAATGAATAGAAGAAGATTGTGGGGAACCGGGCAAGAAACTAACTGTGAGAAGGGAGAGGCCGGCAGTAAAAATGAAAGGGAACCCTTTTGAGCAGAATACCCACAAGTCTTTGGATCCTGTTGCACCAAGCCTGAGGTTTATCACATTATTCTTTCTTATTAGAAAGCCGATAATGGCAGCAGGTCATCAAGAGACCCAGTTTGGGAATATTTTAATGAAGTTCCTCTACCTATGGGTAAGTGATAGGGATGAAAGGAAAGCTAAGGCATGCACGCATATGGAAAACCATGATTACTATTGACTTAAATTGTGATTTAAATTGATTTGATTTACATCAAATCTACCCTAGAAATGGCCCTTGGACTTAAGGAGATCTGAGGTCAAATTCTTGTTTAACCATAAGGGTTAAGATCATGAGACTGCCAAGACCATACGATGGCACAACCCTGAGCCAGATACTTTCTTGGGCCTGAGCTTCCTCTCTGCTGAAACCTAAGCCCCGTGTCTCTCTTTGTAAATTCTGTGCTCATTTGATACCTTACAAAGAGAAATTAATGCTGCTCGGTTGCCGTTATTGGCTGTTGTTCGCTTTGGCAGGGCCAGGTGTGGTTCACCTGGCATTTTTTCCTTCTGAGGCTGGGACTCGATCCAGCGGAAGGCCACGGTTTGGCTTCCCACCCTTCATGCAGAAACCCTGACGGAAAATGGTTTGCGGCAAGCCCTGCGCTTGAGGAAGCTGCGGTATTTTCAAAATAACCTTGGAGGTTGTGGCTTGAGTGTCACACACATGCACACACAAATAGAAGCAGGGGAAAGGTTCAGCAAAAGCAAAACAGTGCGCAGAGCGGGCGGATCTCCCTCTCCCTCTTTCTCCTGGTTGCATCAGAAAGGGAAACAAACAGGCAGGCAGAAGAGGTGCAGCAAGAGAACAACGCTGCCTCCTTCCCCCGAAACTGGCAGTGACAGGCAGACGCTCAGCCCTGAGAAACGGAAACCGAAACTTCAGCGGCTTTGCAGCTCTCGCGGCGATGCGTCCTTTGCCCTTTTGCGACGGGCTGATCGCTCCCTCGTAAGAGACGGTCGCCCCGCGGCAAAGTCCGACTGCAGGGGCTTGCAAATGCCCAGGGAGCTGCCACGTGGCCGCCCAGGGATCGTGACCTTCCGGTATCGTCTGGACCGCCTCGCGTTGGCTTTCCCAGCGTCTGGAGGACGACTTCCCGGGATGGAAGCTGCAACCTTGTCCTTCAAGGTGGACCCGGAAAGATTTGGGGCCCCAAGTTTCCGTTGCTGCGATGGCAAGGGTTTTTCTAAGCTTTGGGAATTTTTGCACGCAAACACACCCTTCTTTGTACCCGCAAGTGGCACACACGAACGCGCCGCCGGAGGAGCAGACTCGTGAATTGCTTCTCTCCAAGTCCACACGTGCCGGCCTCTGCCAGCTGTACCCATCCTCTAATTACGTTGCTATCCCAGCTCCCGCCTTTTCACAGCTTCAGGCTCGTGCTGTAAAATCCAGATTATTCTGTTTTTAAATAGCCGTGCTTGCTGAGGATGATGGGTGTTTAGTCCAACCGATCTGGAGGGCAGCCCGGTCAATCTCCAGCACCACGAGTCCCAGGAACTCTGTCGTGCCAGCTGGCTCTTTGGTGGTGCCATGAGGTCCCTTACACTATCTATCTATCTATCTATCTATCTATCTATCTATCTATCTAGACAACTTCTATGCTGCCCCATCTCATGAGCCTCGGGGCGACTTACAATCATTAAAATTCTGTATAAAATGCAAAAAATTCAGTAAATACATAAAATAAAATAGTGGAAACAGCCTGGTCAATTTAAAATCAACAAATAAACCATTAGCAGTTAAAATAGCATTTAAATAAAATGTCTTAGCCTGGCGCCGAAAAACAAATAATGACGGCGCCAGGCGGACCTCTCTGGGGAGCGCATTCCATAGACGGGGCGCCACCGCAGAGAAGGCCCTCCTCCGGGTACTCGCCCTCCTAATGTCTTTCCCGGAGGGTTCCCGGAGGAGGGCCTCTGCTGCCGATCTCAGGGGGTGGGAGGGCATATTTATTTATTTATTTTACACATTTGTATGCCGCCCCCTCGCAAAAAAGCCTCAGACTATATGGACTAGCACAGGAGTGGGCGACCTTACACACTCAGAGCGCCATTTGGACCCATTTCCCACAGAAAACACCAGGTGCCACAAAATGCTTTTGACATCTAAAATGAAGATAACACTGCATATATCGTTTTTTACCTTTATGCTATGTATAAAAAAACTATAGTGTGTTGCATTTATTAAGTCAATGAACTGCTACAGAGAAAAAAAAATTATTCATGTACCAAAAACATTTTGAACTTCGAAAAAATGAAGAAGCTGGGTTGACGGTTACTTTCAAATAAAATACTCAATGTCTATTTGAGTCCACCTCGTATTTATGAAATAAAAAGCTGAACTTAAATTATGATTCTCACTCAGATCAACCTTCCGCATCAGTTCCAAAATGGCTTTTTTCCTCTCATCTCCATCCAGATATTTTTCAGCAAAGGCCGTGTGTTTATTCTGGAAATGTCTTGCAACATTCGACTTTTTGTTGTTTGCCAATTTCTCACCACATATTAAGCGTACTGGTAAACCAGTCTCGTCAGCAGTGAAAGCAAATAAATCTACCCACGTATCATTAAACGTTCTGTTTTCTTCTGAAACTTTTTCTTTCTTTCTTTTTTTTTGTTTGAATAAGTTTTATTCTTAATAAACCTAACAAAAAAGAAACTAAAAACAACATCAATCATCGAGAACATCGGACCTGCTGGGTCAGCCCCCCACATTTTTTCTTTTTATGTTAAACTATAAACATATTTAAATCTAGGCATAATCCCGTTTCTCTAGCGAATGATAAAAAGAATCCCAAGTTGGATAGAAGTCTGTATCTTCTTTCTCCCTCAGAGACAGAGTCAATCTGTCCATTTCTGCACAGTCCAAGATCTTTTTTAGGATCAGTTCTTTGGTGGGTGGCTCTTTGCTCTTCCATGTTGGGCAAATGCAATCCTCGCCGCCGTAGTTACATGTAGAGTCAAATACATTGCTTGTTTGGTAAGATCATCAGGTATAATGCCTAATAAGAAAACTTCAGGTTTAAATGCCAAAGATTTTTGAACAATTTCCTCAAGCCATTCATGTATTTTAATCCAATATTTTTTCGCCTTATCACAGGTCCACCACATATGATAAAAAGTACCCGGTTTGTGTTTACATTTTCAACATCCATTTGACATATTTGGAAACATCTTAGCTAACCTATTTGGCGACAAATGCCATCTATAAAACATTTTATACAGGTTTTCTTTGTATGAAGTTGCTAATGTTGCTTTAATATTTCTTTCCCACAGCCTTTGCCATTGAAACTTTTATTTTCTTGGATTTATCCATGGTTGGCCTATTGGGGGTCCAAAAGCTCAATAAATTGCGTGCCGGTGGGTGTTGCATATTGGTGGTTGTGATGCATATTTTGAGCGATGGAGCCGCAGCAGAGGGATGAAAGAGTACATGCGGCTCCAGAGCCGCGGGTTGCTGACCCTTGGCCTAGCACAACCCTGGCTAGGTTGATGCTAGTCTCCAGTCAGATGCTTTCCCAGACTGGAAAAGTTGGCTCTATATGGTAAATATGCGTTACTTCATTTACTGAAAAATATGTTGCAGCTTTTCGGCATGTGACCTGCTCATTCTGCCCACTGGGGCATTGACGTCTTGTCCTGAGCACTTTGGAATAAAGGCAGATTATGTTGTTGTTGTTAGTTGCGAAGTCGTGTCCGACCTGTCGCGACCCCATGGACAACACTCCTGCAGGCCTTCCTGTCCTCCACCGTCCTCAGACCAACCGCCTCAGTGACTCCATGCAGCCACCTCATCCTCTGCCACCCCCTGCTTCTTTTGCCATCTATTGTTCCCAGCATTAGACCCTTCTCCAGGGAGTCCTTCCTTCTCATCAGGTGGCCAAACTATTTGAGTTTCATCTTCAGGATCTGGCCTTCCAAAGAGCAGTCAGGGTTGATCTCCTCTAGGACCGACCGGTGTGATCACCTTGCAGTCCAGGGGACTCGCAGGAGTCTCCTCCAGCACCACAATTCAAAGGCCTCAATCCTTTTGTGCTCAGCCTTCCTTATGGTCCAGCTTTCACAGCCATACATTGCAACTGGGAAAACCATAGCCTTGACTATACGCACTTTTGTGGGCAGGGTGATGTCTCTGCTTTTCAGTATGCTGTCTAGATTTGCCATAGCTTTCCTCCCCAGGAGCAAGCATCTTTTAATTTCTTGGCTGCAGTCCCCGTCTGCGGTGATCTTGGAGCCCAGGAAAATAAAATCTGTCACTACCTCCATTTCTTACCCATTTATTTGCCAGGAACTGAGAGGACTGGATGCCATGATCTTAGTTTTCTTAATGTTGAGTTTCAAGCCAACTTTTGCTCTCTTCTCCTTCACCTGCATCAAGAGGCTCCTTAGTGCATTTTACCAAACCTGGGACTTTACGACTGGCTAGAGAGACGGGACTTGGCGTAGATTTAAAGATGTCTTTAAACTTTTATAAATTGATTTGATTATTATTATAGAATGCTAAAAGATATGCTATTTATTATACCTTTTTATTTAAGGAATATTTTAAATGTTAAATTTTATATTTCATTATTGTTATATTTACATATTTGTATTTTATCTTAGATTTTGAGATGGGCCAGTTTTTAGATTGTGTATTGCTTTTAAATGATATTTTCCTGTTTGTTGTTAGCCGCCCCGAGGTTTGTTTGCAAAGGGGCGGCATATAAATATGTCAAATAAATAAATGAATGAATGAATGGTTATAGGGGGCTGACCCAGCTTGTCCGATGTATTTGATGATTGATGTTTTTAATTTGTAGTTTAAAATTTTAATAAAATCTTACTAAAAAAAAGAAGAGGCTCCTTAGTGTAGATTATATATCCAAGCAAATAAATAATAATAGTATAGCAAAGGACAACCCTATATCTACAGGAAGAGGGGAAATTCATTTAGAGTAGGGCAGCCTACAATACATTAAGAAATCACAACACTTGTTTTGTTGTGTTGTTTTAAAGGTCTGTGTTCAGTCCCAAGTTTTGTCACATCAGACTTTGACTGTTACTGCAGCATGAAAGGGGACTTGCAACAAGTTGAAAAAGCCAGGAAGAAATGGAAAGTGAATGTGATTGCATATAGAAACTGCTCAGTTCATGACGATTTCCTTCATGCAAAGGAATGGGAAAGCAAAACTGAGAGAGGAATTCACCCTGTGGAAGGACAGGGAATAGATGGAGAAGAGTTGGGCCAGCACTAAGTGCTAGTTGGAGGACATAATACAGCTGCAGCCCAGCATCCAGTCTGGGCCGAGGTTCTGTGCAAATGTTGGATTCAACATGTTGATTTTCTGTCCTCAAAACTGGGAAGAGCTGCTACTCATTCAAGCTCAGTCAGTACGTCACTCTCTGGCGGGGGGGGGGGGAGGTTATCTACCTTTTCCTGAACATCAAAGCTTTGCTTCACCACCAAAGCCATCCGACCCTTCCATGTCTCTATATATGTGCATTTGTGAATCCCTTTCTCTCTCCTTTGTCCCCCGAAGTCTTGCACCTCATGCAGACTGTGAACTCTTTGGGGCAGAGACTGTCATATTTTGCTACAACGTCTAGAATATTCTTGGTTCTGGATGCATTTTATTTATTTATTTATTATTTGCATTTATATGCCACCCCAGTAGCCCAGATGTTAAGATATTATTTATTTATTTAGGCTATTTTTATCTCAGTCTATACAAGCGGTTGTCGCAGGACAGCTTACAATATAATTTAAATAAACAAAAAATACAACAGTCCACAACTATAAAAACAGCGGGCGCACGACTTGCTCGCGAGAAGCTCGTTTTGGGCTAGCTCGGAGAAAACGATCTCCTCGCGAGCAAGCCGGCGCCTTGCCCCACGTCCCCCCATCCCCACCTGGCCTCGCAGGCGCACGCTCTGCCAGCTCACTGGCCTGCGCCCCCCCCCCCCGCCGGCACCGCCTTGGTGGCCCGCGCCCACTGCTGGCACCCGTCAGCTGGCCCCCTTTAGAAGAAGTTTGAGGACCCCTGCTCTAATGGGGTCTGAACTAGCAGGGACTGGGCAAGAAGGGGTCTTGAGGTAGTGGTGGACATCTCGGCGAAAGTGCTGGCCCAGTGCACAGCTGCTGTGACGAAGGCAAGCTCCGTGCGAGGCAGAATGAGGGAGAAAATAGAACTCCAGGACTGTACTCTCCTTATGCAAATCTTTAGCGCCGCTGCATTTGGAATATTCTGTTCAGTTCTGGTTGCCTCATCTGAAAAATGACATTGTTGAGTTGGCAGAAGTGCAAAGAACAGCATTACAGCTGCCTGTATGAAGTGCAGCAGCGACAACTGGGACTCTTCAGCTTAGAACAAAGGCCAACAAGGGCAGACGTGACAGAGGAGTCTAAAACAATGCATGCTTTTTCTCCCTCTCCCTTAAAATTTGAACCCAAGGCCACCCCATGAAGCTTGATGGTGGGAGGTTCTGGACAGATCAAAGGAAGGACTTCTTCGCACAGTGTATAATTAGCGGGTGGAATTCCCAGCCACAGGAAGTGGGGATGGCCGCCAGTTTGGCTGGCTTTAAAAGGGGATCGGGCAGATTCATGTGGGAGGAGGCGATCCAGTGGCTATTAGCCTGGCTGGCCACGTGCTCCCTCCCTCACCAGAGGTGGCAGGCCTGTGTACCAGTTGCTGAGGAGCTGGGCAGGAGGGGGTCTTGCACCCATCCTGCTGGAGGGATCCTGGGGGCAGCTGGGCTGCCACCGTGTGTGCAGAGAGTGGCACACGATGGACTCTTGGTCGGATCCAGCAGGGCTTTTCTTGTGTTCTATGGATGGGCCACAGGAGAATGCCACGTCTGGGATTCTGGCTCCCCAAAGCCCGGCAGCACAGCCCACGGGCCAGAATGCTGCGAGATAAAGTCCCTTAGATCCCCTACAGTCCACCCCCCTTCCAGAATCTGACCCATCCCGCTGGCGAAAAGCACAGGGTGCAGCTAGTTCCTGAAGCACTGAATTTCAAGCCAGGTACAAGCTTGGCACCCAGGCGCAATGCTTGGCACGTAACGACAGCATGCTGGTAATCGTCCGACTTCTGTCCCTATCCAAACATGCTTAGGATGGTGCCCTTCGCCTTCAGGATGCCTGGCTGCTTTTGCACACGCGTCCCTTCGCTTCTGATTCCCAGGGCGCGGGGCGTCGCAGGATCCCGCCGGGCGCTTCTTTGTTCCGAGCAACGAGGGTCGGCAGGGCGCGGCGCGGCGCGGCTCCCGCTCCC
>JAIXND010000771.1:3882343-3945942 GCA_023646645.1 Varanus salvator macromaculatus | reverse complement strand
TATAAAAGTTTAAATAAATAAATATTTCCCTATTGAATTTCACTTTGTTGTTCCCAACCCATCAAGATCACCTTGAATATTCTTTCCGTCTTCTAGGGTATTAGTCAAAACCACCCTTTTTTTTTTGTCATCTGCAAATCTGATAATTATCCCCTGTACTTCCTCATTCAAATCATTAATGAAAATATTAAAGAGCATGGCCCAAACCCTGCAGTGGCCTTTAGATCCACTCCTTTGGAAGCTCCGGTCTCCCCCTCCCCATCTCCCCCCCCCCCATTTCTTATAGTCCATCCTGGGCAAGGTGTTGGCAACCTTGGAGATTTTATTATGTTTGATTATGGTCGTGATTGGAAGCCAAGCTCTGTTTTTCCTCTCTTGGAGTAAGATGAGGCCGTTAAGGTTAGCTGTTTTATTGGATAAGGGTACTATACTGCAAATTGTTTCAGCTGTTTTAAATGCTGCTTTTTATGATTTCAAAATCTTTTTGCAATCTTTTAAACTGTTAAAAGCATTTATATTCTGTTTTTCATCCGTTGTACTCTGGGCTGGGAATTTTTGTGGAACACCCAGAGAGCTTTGGCTATTCAAAGCAATGAAATGCAATTCCAGGCTCAGTTTTGGGACAGAAGCAGCCAGAATTACCCTAAAGGATGACTTGGACTGGGGAGCAGTTGTGTGGAGCCGAGTCTGTTGGTTCTTCGGGACCTCTGAGTGGCTTTTTATTGTTGAACGTAGCTTCTTTCTGGCCCGTTTGCAGGACTGGCATGTTCCCTCTTGCGGCCACTGGCAGCAGCGAATGAACTGGGGGTGGTTTGGGGTCTGGGTTCTTTGCTGGGGTGACGGGCTGCTCCGAACAATCCCGCTGGTGGCTTTCTTGCTACGGCAAATGCCATGGTGGGGAAGTGGCTGCTGGAGGTGGGGACGGGCTCAGCCTTGCCCTGCTCAGCAGTCTTGCCCTGCTTCTTGTGTGGACTGTCCCTGACCATTTGTGGGGATGGTGACACTGTGGGGAAAAGAAGTCATGAGGAAGCTGAATTTAGGTGGCTCGGTGGAAGGTTGAAATCCAGGACCACCAAGGACAACCGGCTCAGAAATGTTGCCTGTTCCACACGTGGGCCTGGCAGCTCAGGGCACAGCAGAGCAGACCCAATGCGTGGAAGAGATGGTGGTGCAGAGAGGAGAGGCTCAGATGGGTTGGGCCCCGGGGAACATTTTGGGACGAGACGGGCCTGCACAAGCGGGGTGGGCTGCTTAATGTGCGCTGCAGCCTCTTTGTAGTGGTCTCGTCTCGGCAAATCGGTGGGTGGGTGGGTGCCCTGGTGTGGCGAGAGTTGTCTGCTGTGACTCCACAGTGGAATGCAGGCAGCTGCAGAAAGATTGTGCATCGCCCTTTATGCTGGAAAAGGGGAGCTTCAGAAAACATCAATGCCCATTGTAACCTCGGAGGAAAGAGCTACCTTGCAACAGCATGTGGTTGGAAACGTAGATGGTCCATTCTTGAGGATGCTCTGTAGCCCCAGTCGACTTCCAAAGGACCCCTGAACGTTCCTGCTATTTTCTCTGCTACGCCACACTGTTGGGCAATGTTTGCTTTCCACGTTTGCCTTGAACACCAAAGATCATATTATGAAATGGCCGGGGCATTTGGCTGCCCAGTACAGCACTGTGGCAGCCAGGGAAAGGAAATCAAAACTTTGGTGGCATTCCCTGGGGTGTGGGCCGAGAAATGCCTGGGTGGTGGCTGCTACCAGTTTGGGTGAGAAATCTTCGGTCAGCTAAGATGACAGGATTTGGTGGCCTGGTGTCTTGCCAGACCTGAGATTATCACGGTCCCTGTCGCTCTTCCGAGGTGGGGCAGGCCCTCAGCTAGCCTGTTTTGGTGGAACGCGAACCCCTGGTGTGGGTTGGCTGGTTGCTTAGAACTTTCCTACCCCGTCTGTCTTGACAGCTACCAGTAAGGAGCGAACAAAACGAAGACAGCATTGTTACGGTGTGTGAATGGGGTTATGCTAACAAACTGTTGCTTCTTAACCATGAACAACCCAGAAGGAGCACCCATAGTTTGCCGCTGGGTTGCAAACAGAGTGTTGTTTAAACTATGAATGGTAACTACATGTTTTTCATGGGCTGTTTCCCGGGGCTACAGAGGCAGTGGCATGAGGAATGTAAAGGCTGCTGCTCCACAGTTACCACAACACAAAGGCGTGTGGGATACAGAAAGGGGGCAGAAGAAGGACAGAAACGAGCAACGCAAGGACTGAGAAAACAGACTGTTGTTTATTTAGCCAGACAGGTCTTGGTTAAAGCAACAAACTGGGTTAAATAAACCATGGGTTAACATTGGGCAGGTTTGCATAAACCAAGCCATCAGGGCTCGAATATGTGTGAAACAGGGCACCGTGTTTCTTAAATGTGAGGGGTGAGAAACACTCCCTTCTTCTCTGGCTAAAGGATGGGAAGGAGTGTGAGAGTTTACCCGGAGCTCAGAGGCATTCAAGGGGTGGAAGGAAGGCTCATGGTCTTCCAGGGTTTTCCACCAGGGCACCCCAATCCTCTTGAATGTAGACATGGGCATGTTCCACCTTGACCACATTAAGAAAATGCTCTCGGTGAGAATGAGTGGAACTTCCGGTTTCTCCAAGGTGACACAGGGCGTGGCTAAGACAAAATGACACCTGTCCTGCAAAATTGCAGGGCCTCGTGATTTGGGGGAAAGATGGGGAGAGGGAAACCCGTCAGTGGCGCCCATTCAGTCCATCAGAGGTGAGTGGACGGAAGGTTGTTATCAAAACATCCAGCCATGCGCAAGGAGCTGTGAGAATGAGGAAGTGTGACTGTTCGGTCATTCACAATCAGTTTACATTGTCTGCAGTCTCAAGCGCACAACGAGGCTGGCGTGGCTTCTTTAACACCTGCACAACTTCACGGTGTGTTCAGGGGTTACATCTTCCCCCGTGCACAGACCAGCACCATGCACCTGGTGCCTTCCCAAAATTTTGGACTACAACAGCCAGCATTCCTGGCTATTGGTCATGCTGACTGGGGAGAATGGGAGCTGAAGTCCAAAACTTGAAGGGGGGCAGTTTGGGGAAACTGGACTGGAGATCAACTATGCTGTGAAGTAAACAGAGAGTAAAATGTAGGCAGACCATCTTGTGCTCTCCGGAGTTGTGAAGAACAGCTAAAAGAAAGCCAGCCATTGTGACCAGTGGTCAGAGATTGTGGGAGTTGGTTAAGCATAGTACAAACATTCATGCGTGTGTGATGAATGCTGGTAGCTTGGGTAGGACTTGTGCTAATATTTCTGTCCCCAAACTAGCCACACTCCCTCTTGAACTAGTCTCCAAGCTCAGTCAGCTGCCACAGTTTTCGGTGGATCTTGCCTTTCGTAAAAACAATTGTACTCGGCTTATTGCATTGGCTTTTATTTATTTTATTCAGTGGGTGGCTGAGGTCTAGATGGTTAGAAACAATTCCACGCGGCTGCATTCATTCAGCGCATAGCAACTGGAGTACGCAGAGGTGTTTCCTTTGTGCTCAGGAGGCCGAAAACCAAACCAAACCAAACATGATGTATGATTTGAATCTGCCATGAGTGAGTCAACAGAGAATTATCGTTTAGCTCTGGGATGGCCCAGATGATGGGTTTGCCTCACTGGGAAGCAAATCCCTTCGCACACTGATCTGGTATCTTTAAAAGCAATGATTTGTGATCACCTTACACCTAGTTATGGGATCAGGCCATTGGTGAGTCATGGCTGCAGGCCTCACATGTTAACTCTTGAAGAGTTCTTGAGGACTGGCTGCATTTTCTGTTCAGTTTGAAGAGCAAGCGAGCAGCATTTCAAGCATGCCTTTAATCCATCCATAGTTTTTATTTATTTACTGCTTTTGTATATTGTTCGTTGCTATCAAAGCTCTCAGAGCAGTTTGCACCAAAGCAAATAACAGTATAACAGAATAACGATTTAAATGCATACTGTTACGCAGCAAATAACACAACAATAAAATACCGTATTTTTTGCTCTCTAAGACTCACTTTTCCCCCCCTCAAAAGTAAGGGGAAATATCTGTGCGTCTTATAGAGCAAATATGTGTGTGCAGTGAGTCTGTCAGATGTGCAGCCCATGGGGAAGTGATGGGGAATGTGCCTGTGATTATGTGCCCATTTGAGTCAGAATATTTTTTTCTTGTTTTCCTCCTCTAAAAACGAGGTGCGTCTTATGGTCAGGCGTGTCTTATAGGGCAAAAAATACGGTAACATCCATCCACAGAGACCCCCTTGCCTGCCTGCATCATATTCCTGCTCCTGCCACAGCACCCACAAGAGATATAACAACACTATAAAACTAAATAAGCTAAAACAAAGACTAGAAAAACGAATAAATGATCCACAAATGACAAGAAATAAATACATAAATAATAAAAATAAATGTGATTTTAATAAATAATTAAAATTTCCAATTAATAATTTGCGATTACTCCACGGTATCCATGAGACAAAACTAAACTGTAGCAAAACAATGGCATTAAATTGGTTAACAATTAAATGTAGGGAAAATAAAAAGCGTTTGGCCTGTTGGCACCAGGTGCATATCTAAGGAGCATAATCACTTCAGGGCAGGTGGGGCCATCCCTTCCCTCTGAGAGGCATTAACAGTTTCCTGGATTCAGGGACACATCCCCTCCTTGGCTTGGATGATAAGCCATGAGGCGCAAGGGTGGTGGGCCCAGCCGCTTCTAAGGACCTTGTCCGCATCCTCAGGGCTCAGTAATTGCACCGCATCCAGAACACACGGACCAAAGGGTGCACTGCACACCTGTTCCCAAGGCTACACGCAGAGTGGAGCCGACCCACAACGAATCTGAGCGACGGTCAGTGTGGAATCCAGTCCTGAGCAGATCTGAGTAACTCGCCACCATTTCTTCCCAATGGGAGGAATTCACACGTTCTTGGAGCATCCTCACCATCCCGCAACCTCCTTCTGTGCCAATCTTCATCAAATTCTAAGGTGGCTCATTCCCCCCAGTCTTTGGAGAGCTTTGCAGCCTTTCCAGATGGTCACAGACCTTTCCAAGAATCACAGGAGCTTTTAATTCCACTTTGCCTCCCTCTCTCTCTAAGTCAGTGCATTCTTGGGTTGGCCTCTGCCACGGTTCCCCCAGCCGGCTGGCTAGAAAAATGCTGGAGAGAGAGATTGGCTGGAGAAGGATGCCCAGAAAGGTTATCTCGGACCATTCACCCCAACAAACATTTTGCAACCTGCCCAGGGAGCTTTGGCTATGAGGCAGAATAGATATAAAATAGAGAAAGTAGCATTTCCTATGCAATATTCTCTTTTTTCTCACAAAAAAAGAAGATGCAGAACTTCTGGAAGGCTTTGCAGCAGGTGGGTGCTGTGGGGGACCAGGGATGGCACATGGGTGGCAGACTCCAGAAGACATGCGGGATCCAGCCGCGAGGGCATCACGAGGCACGATGATGAGGCTGGCTTGGGGCTAAGAGAGTTGTTTCCTGTTTTGCTGTGAGCGGGAAGCTGTTTAGATGAGTTGACACATCCACAGTCGATGGTGTGCATTTCTGAGACAACCATGGAAGGTGGCCAGGCTCTGGAGGGAAAAAGTTTTGGGAGGGGATTTCTCCGAGAGCTGGCATGGAGTGACTGGACTGGGGAGCTGGGAGAACTGGGGATTTTGTCCCCACACAGCCATGATGCTCACTTTGAGCCAATGACTCTCACTCGGCCTTGCCTACCTCGCAAGGTCGTTGTGCGTATAAAAACGGCCTAGCGGGGAAGCATGCAAGTTGTCTGGTTTCTCCCAAGAGGAAGAAGGCTTGAAAGAGATGCAATGTCAAAATGCAGAGATGGTGAGAAATGGGGCGATGTGCCACATTTTCTTACCTCAAAAGCGCGCTGTATTGCATTGCGCATGGACTTTGGGGCCTCATTGCTTTTGGATGTCTGTAGTCCTCATGTTGGATGGTACCGCTCCCTCCCTTTGCCCTGCACGTTCTCCGGTTCATTATTTAACAGGAAGTAAACCGATGCTTATTTATGTTGAAGACTTGGTTTTTCTCCCTGTGGCAATGCGAGCGACACACAAAATCGGGCTGAAAGAACCCCAGACAACATGTGTGTCAAGGCAAATACACACGGGAGCATTGGGTGTGCCCACAAGTCCACTGTGGCAGGGGGCACGGACGCTGCTTGGACTTCACCTCCAGGCCAAGGAAAGATTCGCCTCTTGCGCTTCAGTGCTCCGCTCTCCTTCCATGATGGGCTTCTCGCGTTGCCCTCTGGTCAGGGGGGAGAACTAGCATGGGTGGAACCGGCAGACTTTCTCTGGGGAGCATCCCATGGGGAACCGGCAACCTGCTCATGGGGGGTTACGGAGGGGGATTTCCGTGGCTCGTGGGCTAGCGATTCGGGTCCCAGGCCCACGTGAGCATCCAGAGAGGTTTGGCGAACCTGTCCGTGTTTTCTGTGCTTTGCTGTCATGGAGCGTTTGGTAATGTGGGTCTGTAGTAAAATGGGCCCCACTTGGAAGGGGGAGCCAAATAGACTTGCGCTGTTTATGCCATGCCACGGACATGCGAACCTGCCGTGCCATCCTGGGCTCGTTCACAGGTGCCTCGCCTCGGAAGGGAAACTTCAGAAGCGATGCAGCTCTCGTTCAGAAGGCGACATGGAAGAAGGGGTGAACAGTCTGCTGATCAAATTCGCAGACGACACTAAAACTGGAGCAGTGGCCACAACTGAGGAGCAGATACACCAGATCCAAAAGGATCTGGACAGACTATGGAAGTGGGCAGGAGACAACAGGATGGCGTTCAATGTGGAGAAGTGCAAGGTCTTGCACTTGGGGCATAGGAATAGCTGTCATAAGTACAGGTTAGGGGACAAGTGGCTGGAGAGCAGCACTTGTGAAAGGGACCTCGGGGTACTGGTTGACCGCAGGCTAAACATGAGTCAGCCGTGTGATGCGGTGGTCAAGAGGGCGAATGCCACCCTTGGTTGCATAGCCAGAAGTGTGGCTTCTAGATCAAGAGAGGTATTACTACCACTCTACACGACTCTGGTGCGCCCGCAACTGGAGTATTGTGTTCAGTTTTGGGCCCCTCATTACAGAAAGGATATAGCCAGGTTGGAGTCAGTGCAGCGTAGGGCCACAAGGATGGTGGCTGGTTTGCAGGGGATGGGGTATGAGGCGAGACTGAGGGAACTGGGTCTCTTCAGCCTGGAGAAGAGGAGACTCAGAGGGGATATGTTGGCGACATACAGGTGTGTGAGGGGGTGTCACACGGAGGTGAGTAGAGACCTGTTCTCCCCTGCAGAGGAAGGCAGGATGTGCTCCAAGGGAGCCAAGCTCAGGGAGCCAAGGTTCAATTTGGATGCCAGGAAGCACTTCCTGACAGTTAGGACCCCGAGGGCATGGAATGGGCTTCCACGGGAGGTCGTTGAGGCCCCATCGGTGAGGGTGTTCAAAGACAGGCTGGACATGCACATGGTGGGCATGTCATGAGCGGAGCCGGCTGGTGCCGGAGGTCAGACTAGATGGCCCGGGAGGCCCCTTCTGACTCGCTCTGTTTCTCTGTTTCTATGGATTGTGCGATGTGCGTGTGGAAAGAAAAGCAAAAATCAGTTGATGCCATTAATTAGTACCAGCCTTTTGCATGCCAAATGCTGTAAGAGAACAATGGTGCGCCGGACGGCGAGAGAATGATGTTGGCTGTTCTTGCGAAGCGAACTCTGCAAGAAAGCACGATTCCTTCTGCAGAAATGGAACAGGCGCGTCCGGTCCCCTGCAGAGAGCAACCCGGAGGCATGCTGATGCTGACTCGGTCGCTCGGCTGAGCAGGTCAGAGGGTCCTTATCAGGCCCGTTGCTGCGTGGTTGAAATGAGCAGGCGCCCCAGTGCCACCTTCGGATGAAAAATAAAAGTCCCCCATGGGTGCAAGAGCAGCATCCCTCCCCCTCCAGCCAGTCTTCTGCTTCTGCATTAAAAGTGTGGGGCAGGAGAAGACGCAGACAGCTGGGCCGTCCCCGCCGTGGCTGGGCAAGAGGCTGCAGCCAGGCTGCGGAGGCCCCCCCAGGCCAGCTGGTGCCTGTGGGAAGGCCCGCGCGAGTTGGTTTGTCCAAAGTGGGGCGTGGCGGCTCTCCACCGAATGCGTGGCCGGAGGGAGCCTGGCCTCTGGCCAGAGACCTGTCAGAGCGGGAGGGCGGGGAGCTTGAGAGGCCCTTTGGGCTGCCCCCGCCCCTGCTCTGGCATGCTGGGAATGCATTTTAAATTGCATACCACCTTTCAGCCAAAAATGGGACTCCAGGCAGCTGAGGATGCTAAAGTGCAGCTCCACAGACAGACGGAGGGAGCGGGAGGGGAGGGAGACGGGGACTGGGCACTGGGGCAGTTAGTGACAATGTTTCCTGGTCCGAAGTGTGGGGAGCAGGAACCCAAAGGCGCTGGGACGAGGGCAACAGAACCCAGGGCATGGCCGAGTCCAGGCACCTTCCAAAATCCAACACTGAGGTCAGAGGCAAGGTCACAGTCAAGGAACAGCCCAGGTCGGTGCAGGGGCACGGATCGAGCCGAGATGAGGACCCGGCCGCAAGGGTCCCGCACAAGGAAGACGAGATCAGCGGCGGGTGGGAATCAGGAGCAGCAAACGTGTGGCAAGCAAGGCAAGGGAATGAGGCGAGGCGAGGCGAGGCAGGAACTGGCTCGGGCAAGATGCAGGCCCAGAACACACGGCAAGAAGCAGGTGGGCCTGTGTTGCTACGGCCAGATGGCAAGGCAGGGCAGTGACCACATGCAGCAAGGCCAGGCCAGCAGCATGGCCTGAATCACTGCTAGCAGGAAGACCCGCGTTGCTGGGGCGGGATGGCAGGGCAGGGCCCAGAGAAGGCCCGTCGCGGTGAGGCACTGGGTGGCCGGAAGGGGTTGCTCTGACGTCTAGCTCTTCCAACCAGCACCATCCCGGAGGCTGAGCGCTTCAGCAGGGTCTGGAACCCATCCTGCAAGTCCTCCTGTGGCCATTCCGGTTTCCGTGCCCAGATGGAGCCCTGGAGCAGGCCAGATCCTCGTACGTGCAACAGAAAACTAGGCCCATGGAAACACTGATTCAAACACAATGATAAAAGGCATATTCAGCACCCAGCCGGCATCCATCGTGCACTGCGTGTGCCGTTTGGCAGAGCCATTTTGCTGGGATCCTCTGAAGTTTGTGTGTGTGTTTTATCCAGCTTCTCCCAACCAGGCGCTTTCCAGATGCTTTGGAGCATATCCCATTCTCCCCAGCCAGCACGGCCAGGAAGTACATCTGGCAGGCTCCAGGTTGCGGGCAGCTGCGGATGGGTTGCTTCTCAGTTGCAGCCTTCGTTAACCTCTTAATTATGTCCCATTTTGCTTTCTTTAGAATGTGGAGAGCAAATCCAGAAGCGCACTGACTGAGCATCGGTGGTTGGTCCCCGGTTTGTGCCACGGGGAGTTTTCGTTCTCTGCTGAACAGAACTTAAGTCGCGTTAGACAAAATGCCCCAGGTGAACGGGTATGTGCAGTCGCCGCTGGACGGCCTCCTGGAACAGGTGACGCTGTACCTGGCCTGCGCAAAGTGCAGCCTTCAGGTGAACGAGAGTACCTACAGGCTGGAGGAGCAGCAACAGCAGCACTGCTGTGTGATGGAACTTCTCCTGGCCAGGTGCAAAGGGACGGAAGGGAAGCTCTGCAGGAAGGTCGGCAGGAGGCCCAGCTTCCCAAACCCAGCCCAGTACGACGTGTGCCGGTACTACGTTCCTGGCCTGGGGTGCACCAAGCACAGGAACCAGTGCACCTTCGCCTGGAGCCAGGAGGAGGTGATCGTGTGGACGTTTGAGAGGAAGCACAACATGGGCAGGCAGCTGCTGAAGACGCTGCTGCGGCGAGAGCTGAGCAGGTCCTTGAGCAGCCAGTGCCTCCCCAAGCCCCTGGACTGCAGCGCCTCGGAGGACATCCTGAGTGAGTTTGGGGGACGTTTCCAGGAGATCTGTAAGACCTGCTTTTATAGAACCCCGCAGAAGATCTGCCCCAGAGACTTGGCCTGGGCCTGCGGGGGACACTGGAGCCCGCTTTTGGCCCACGTGGTCACCAGCGGCACGAGGAAGGAGCAGTACATGGAAATCCGGCCCTGCCCGGGGGCCGTGAAGTCTTTCAGCTACTGCAGGCATGTCTCTGCGGGCAAGCCCTGCAAATACACCGTGGACCGGTGTGTCTTCGCGCACAGCGACGTGGAACTGGCGGTCTGGGAGGCGGAGCAGCACTGCGGCTTAGTGCGCGGAGACCTGTTGCGCTCGCAGGGGGACAGCTCGCAGGCGGGAGAGGAGGCCTCGCAGCCCGGAGTCCGGTTCTACTGCCGGGTGTGCCTGGTGACCTGTGGCTCGCAGGAGAGCTTTGAGAACCACTGCTCCTCCGTGGAGCACAGGCAGCTCATCAGCACCAACTGCCTGGTCCAGTGGACTTACCGCACGCCCCCGTACGACCCAAAGTCCCTTGTTCTCTGCAGCAGGTGAGCACCTTCCTCTTTCGGAGGGATAGTCCTTCCTGAAGCCCTTCGAAAGCTTTCCCAGCACCGTCCAGGCAGCTGCATCTCATGCTGAGCCTAACTGAATTTAATGGTGGGTCTGCTCTGAGGAGGATGGACGTTGGAGGGAGCCCATGGGGTTCCTCGAAGGGGTGGGGCTCTGCAGAGGGCGGGGCTTGATTCTTCATGGCTGCAATCCTTAGGATTAAGGAGCAGTTCCCCACCTCCCAGGAGAGCTTCCTAAACTGCAGTCCACCCGTTTATCCAGGGGTTTGGAGAAGCCTCGCCCTGGGGAGTGGGCATGTTTAGATTGGGGACATTGCTGTATGGCAGAAGGTGATGGCTCATGGTTGGGGGCAGGGCATCTGGGAGTGCTCCGAGGTCTGGATCGGGGCCTGTGACCCTTCTCCGGAACTGATGCATGGCTGCCCGTGGGCTGGTTTTCCCATGCAGAGCGGAGGCCTGTGACTACGGGCAGGATTGTGCCAAGGCCCACTCCATCGAGGAGCTGGAGGAGTGGATCCAGAGGGTGAAGCTGGCCGAGGAGGGCAGGAAGTCTGCTTGGCAGGGCGGCCTGCTGCCTTACCAGGACCGGCTGCTCGCCGAATACCAAGAGAGCTACAATGAGGTCTTGATTGTAAGTTGCCGGCTGCAAGGGGAAACTGCGGGATGGGGTGTGATGGCGGCCCGGAGCGTGTCCATAAAGGCAGTGCCCTCTCATACTTGTTCGCCCTTGGCATTCTGGAGCACACTAATTAGGCATGCTAATGGGTGCCAGATGGAGCTCTGTGCCAGTTATTGGCCGGCCTTCCCAGTGGAGAGTCCACCGTCTGGTGGGACCCTGGAATTGGGTTGTTCCAGCCATTGGGAATGACCTGGCTCTGTGTGGCTTGGCCTGCTGGGCCGGGTGGCCCTCTGTTCAGTCCTGCGTGGCTCATCTGGAGGGCGTTGTTGGGAAGGAGGGCTTTTACATTCTTCAGGAGCGGTCCTCTTCAACAGGGTGCTGAGGCACTTGGGCAGGCGGGACTCTGGGACCCATCCTGCTAGAGGGCCCTGGGGAGAGCTGGCCAGCCACTGTGTGAACAGAATGCTGGACCAGATGACTGCGGTGCTGATCCAGCAGGACGATTCTCAGGCAGTTGGCACCACACCTGGAGACCGGCAGGCTCCTTGCGTCTCTTGGCTGTCACCTTACGTCATTGTTATGTTATTTTTCTTTTATCTTCTTTTGTATTTGGGAGACTGGCTTGCAAAAAGCGAAGCGCTGTGAGCCAGCACCGTCTTGAGTGGGATCAAAAGAGGGGGCGCATGTTTTGGGGTACAGGGCCCACATCCATCTTGTGCTTGGGTCCTTGGGCACATGGCTTTTCTTCCTGCCTCAGCAATTGGCCTCCTGGGAAATGAGTGTCCAGTATGGTGGCCATTCTCCGAATGAGCATGGCAGTCATTTTGTGAGAGCGCCCAGGAACTGGGGCAGGAAGGTTGGAGGGCTGCTCTCTGGGTGCAGATGAACCTTGGGCAGGGCTGCACAGAATGACCGCAGCAAGAGGCCCTTCGGCCGCTGTGAAGCAGGGCTGAACCTGAAAAATGACATTTGTTTGCTACAAGGAAGAAAGGGCGATTGCTCACCCGCGTTCTACTTAAATCTTTCAAATGTGACGGCTTGCCTAAATCTGAGGAATACTTAACCTGAATGGAAATCTCAGGATATTTATTCAGGGTCTCAAATTCTAAAATCTGCTTTTCTTCCCTTGCCCCAGTGCCACAAATCGAAATTGTGAATTCACAGTTGTGAACAGAATTTTTGCATGTGCGCGCGCATGCACATGCCTAGAAATGCACAAACACCCCGGCATTAAGATTGGCTTCTCATCCCATTTGTCGAATTCGTGTTTCGGCTTTGCAAGAACATTCTGCCACCACGGAACCTGTGGCAAACACAATGGAAAAGCAGGACAGAGCGCATCATGCGGAAATGCGCTCTTGTTCTGTGGCTTCCCTTTTTCCGGTGGCCTCATCTCTTTGCCTCTCTTGCCAGATTTCTCAGGAACTCGAAGGGGTGGTGGTTACCTGCCAGCAGCCCCTGAAGGTATTTTCGGAGGACAGGAAGATGCGGCACCAGTGGATTTTCACTGTTCATTCCCAGGTAGGTTTGAAAGGTGAAAGAGCGTAAAAGAGACCTAACCCTAACCCCCAGCCGGTGGGCCAGATCTGGCCTGTGGGGGTCTTACCTGTGCAGGTGAGCACTTGCAACTCCTGCGGAGGCACCTTGAGACGAGTGGAGGGGGACGCTGAGCTCTAAGGTTGCAGCTGTGTTTGCTCAGCAAGCCAGTCCTGGAATTGTGGGGTCCTGACCCAGAGCAAGAGGAGGAAGAGCAGGGACTGGGCAGTGGGGACCCCGGGGTTACATGTCAAGCGAGGGGGAAGAGCAGTCTGCCAGTGGAGAGCACCCACTGGCCAAGAGACCCCGCAAAGGACACCCTGTGAATCAGTGCTTCCTCTTCAGCAGGGGGTCAGGTGGCCTGGGCATGGGTGTTCCTCAGAGGACTACATTCCCTCTTCCCCAGCTGCCCCGGTTTTGCACATTCCTCCTCCACCACCATTCAAAAAACCCCCTGAACTGTTGTGTCAAAGCTTAGTGACAGGGACTAAGAGACAGTGCTGTGCAATGGTTAGTGAAGGCCTGGACATAGAGGGTGGTTCTTTAATCTCGAGGATGGGCTAGCAAGCACCATTCCCAATTCCTACTTGCTGTTCAGCACATCAGAATTGAGCAAGAACATCGTCTAGTTCTGTATCAGATGCAGACTACTACTCCCTTCAGCCCCAGGCAGCACTAACTGGCTTGCCCAAGACGGTTACCATGGTTCCTTGCAGTAGGCAGAAAGGTGAGGCGTAAATGCCATATAATAATGCGTGCTTTGGTTGGCGCTTTGGCCGTGCCCCCTTGTGTCTCGGGCCGTGAGAGGATCAGCCGCCTCTCGCCTTGCCACATATTCGCATGAACTGCAGGGCCGCATTGAGAGGCGCAAAGATCCTTTCTGTGCAACATGTACATAGCACAGGGCACTGCCTTGTTCCATGTCGCGCGGTTTCCAGTGGAGCCCGGCATCGTGCACGGGAGCGGTGGTGGCGTTTCGGCATCCCGGGAAGGGGGTGCTCCCTAGCCTGGCTCCCGTGGGCCTGTCTGCTAGACGGACCAGGCATGAAGTTGGGACCTCTACGGGCCCTGTGCCGTGTTTGTGCCTGCTTCCTTTTTTGGGGCGCCTTTGGGGCGAGGTCTGCAGTGCCGCTGCAGGCTGGTCCCTGATGGGATGAAAAAGGCGCGCTTGCCCTGCTCATCATAAGCCACCGGAAGCCTGCATCAGGTTCGCCTCCCGGGGACACTGTCAGGCTCCGGGACCGGGTGGGCGGTGCCAGAGGCAAGCCGGAGCTCCAGAACCGGGGCGGGCAGTGCCAGAGGCTCTGGGACTTCGGACTTGGGCAAGACGGAGGTCAAAACCCCAGGGAAAGGCCTCATGGCAAGCTCAGGCCATGCACACACCAGGCCGGGCCCAGCAACCAGGAGGACAGGTGGGCCCAGCTGCCTTGCGGCAGGGCCATGGGGCAGGACACGCGCAAGGCTCGGTGCTCCGGGAGGCGGGACGCTGGAGCGGGGCCACAGCGTGCAGGCACAGCTGCCCTGCTGAGGCAGCTCGGCGAGGCTGCAGGCAGCGAGTGAGGTGGGACCTGGGCCAGGTGGGACGCAGGTGCGGCAGCAGCCTGGGCCTGCCTTGCTGCGGGTGGCCGTTCCCCAGGGCACGGGCTGGCACGTACCGGGGCCAGGAGCTCCAGCGGGGCTTGGGGCCCATCCCGCGAGTACTTGGGGCAGTGTTCTGGTTCTGGCTGCCGGCGCAGCCCAGATCCTGGGGCTGGTCCCCCCGCGTTGCCCTTTTGCGTTGGGCCAACGCTGCTCCTGGAGCGTGGCCGCTCTGAACTGCCATTGTCCCTCGGCAGGAAAATGCTCTGCGCCCCCCGTGGCAGGTGACGGCTTGCAGGGCTCGGCTGCCACGGGGTGCAGGTAGTTCAGCGTCTCCCTAGGACAAGAGAGGCCGCCCATCTCCCGGGTCCTGGGCTGCGGCCTCCGCCGGCTTCTGGTGCACCGCTTGGGGGCTGGGATGGCCCCCCGACTTCCACTCCTGTGTGCTCCCATTTCAGAAACAGCTGGAGCACGTGGCACTGCTGAAGAAGGTCCCCGGAGCCTCCTTTTCCCTGGGGGACAAGGACTCCCGGGGTCTCACCTACGCCTCAGGGAAGAGGTTCAGGACGTTTCGAAGGGAGACCCAGGTGGAGGTGCATGTGGAGTGCCACGCATTCGGTGTCTACGAGCAATGGGTGGTCTTTGACTTCGGCAGCCGCCCGGTGTTGCTCCGCAAACTCCAGGTGAGGGTCGGCCCGCGGGAGGCCCCCTGGCTAACGCACGCGGCTGCGGAGCAGGGCAGCCAGCTTGTGGACTTCGAGCGCTGGCACCGGGGGAACCGTGTGGTGGTGCCCGGCGTGGAGCGCACGGCCGAGGAGCTGGAGCTGCTGGCCAGGTACAAGGCCCCGGGCAACGCGCTGGCGTTCCAGTGCGGCACTGCGAAGAAGCTGCTCGGCCTGTTGAACTACCGGCTGCAGATGCACAACTTCCTATTCAGAGAGGAGGAGGCACAGCAGACGCTGATCTCCAGGTGGGTGGCCAGGGCCGAGTCCAGTGGCCAAGCGGGTCCTGTTCAGAGCTTTCAGGAAAGCGTATTTATGTTTAAAATGTTTGCACTGTACTTTTTTCACTCCTGCCAAAATGAAATTCAGATATACCTGAGATGAAAACAAATCTGTAATATCAGAAAGGGCAAGATACCAAGAACAATCCATGCAAATCAGTTCAGTTAATTCAAATTTGGTTGAGAGCCAGCCTGGCGAAGTGGTTAAGTGTGGCTCTGGGACTTAGGTGATGTAGTTCGCACTTGGCTGTGGAAGCAGCTGGGAGACTTTGGGCCAGTCGCAGACTCAGCCTGACCCACCTCACAGGGTTGTTGTGGGGACAGGCTGGAGAGCAAGAGGAAGAGAATGATGGAAGCCACTTTGCGTTCTTTGTGAGAAAAAAGGCGGGATAGGAATCTAATAAATAAATAAAAAGCATGGACCACGATGGCAACATATTTGTCCAACGCTCTTATTCTATCGAGACTCCTAAACATGCATGCAGAGGAGATCAGTTGGGCTTCACGGGGAGAGGACTTCCAGCACTTGGGTGCCAACAACATCAAGGCCCCGTCCCATGTTCCTTACTTCCACCCCTCAGATGGTGCTGAGCACCTCTGATGACCACAGGGTGAGGCTGTGCAAGAGATGATCTGTGTAATGACTGGTTCGCCAATAAATAGGGCTTCTAATTGATGGCAGAAAGTGGGGGTCAGCAGCCCCCTTGCTTTGGAGTTCACCTCCTAGGATCCCTGACCACTGGCCCTGCTGGGTGGGGCAGATGGGCATTGCAGTCTGAGTCGTGTAGAGGAGCAAGGGGAGGTCTCTGATCTTGACCAAACTGGACAGATGTTCTCTTGCCAACATTGCTTCCTTCCTTCCTTCTCCGGATCCGACCCAGGCTGAACTTGCAAGTCGTGGCCCTCCTGCGACAGATGACGGAGACCCTTTCCATGGGGATGAAGATTGCCCCCCAGGGCATGCTGTACGCACACATCCCCACCCCCGACTCCCTGACCCCCGACTCCAAGGAAGGCTTCCTGCTCTTCCGCTCGGTCAAAACAGCCTTCCTGGCACCGGACCCTCCGCTCAACAACCGGGTCTTCGAAGTCTCTGTCGACAGCAAGGACATCACTGAGAGGAGCGTCTGGCTCCTCCTGCCCTCGCTCTGCTGCTTCGAGCTGGGCCTGGCGGCGGGCATGTCCCTCAAGGTCGAGGTCCAGTTCCAGACAGACCAGCTGCAGTTCCGGGAGTGGCACCTCGCCGCGGACCAGCTCTGCGACGAGCGGCTGGTGCTCCCCGACGTGGCCGCCTGCTCCGTCCCGCAGCCCCCGTGGCAGGTGCCACTGCTTCCGTGGGGGAACACGAAGCAGAAGCAGGCCGTCTCCTTCATCACCGGGCAGGCGACCGGGGTCCGGCAGGTACCCCCTCTTCTGATTTACGGGCCTTTCGGGACAGGGAAGACCTTCACCTTGGCCATGTCCACGCTGGAGATCATCAAGCAGCCCAAGACCCGGGTTCTGATCTGCACCCACACCAACAGGTAAGTGGCGCCTGGGGGGGAGATCCTGCTTTCTGCCAGTCCGGGTGTTTTTTGGGCGAAGGGCTTCCAAGGAATAGCACTGCAGGGAGTCACACGCATCCTTAGAGCGATCATAGAGTGACTATCTAGATTGACTGACTGATTTATGGAAACATAGAAGCAGAGTGAGTCAGAAGGGGCCTCCTGGGCCATCTAGTCTGACCCCCGGCTCCACCCGGTTGGAGCCGCGGGTCAGACCCCAGTTCTTATCTGCATCCACACCCAGTATGCACCCTGCACCCAATACTCCCCAAATAAATACTTTATTTATTTAAAAGTTTTCAGACCGTCCCTTACCATAGTCGGGATGGTTTAACAGTAAGACAAAAACAAAACAAAACACAGCATCCTAATCAAATTCTTAACCAGTCAGCAATAAAACCCATCTCAAAACAAGCCTGAATGAAACGAAAATACAACACTCTGTTCACCTTGGAGCAGAGAAATTGGAGCAGCGTCTCTCAATATGGAGGCCGTGGCATCTTTGCTTCCTTTTGTGCTTTGTTTTTTGTCTTACTCTTAAACTGTCCCGAGACTTCGGCAAGGGACAGTCCAAAAAACTTTTAAAGACAACAGACAGACAGACAGACAAAAAGACGGATGGACCTGTCTAGGATCAAAGGTTTGAAAAGGGCCTCAAAAGTCATCTGAGCGACCCGTCAGTGGAAATCCACAGCCGCCCCATTGCTGTGAGGTGGGTCTTCAGCTTTTTCACAGCTGCAGGAACAACGCTCTTCCCCTCTTTCCTAAATTAGGATGTTGATACGGAGACAGTTTGGGAGGAAACCAGGTGTAGATTTCCGGCAGCCGGGAAGAGTCAAGAGAGGGTGGCGGTCTCCGGCTTGGTCCGGCAACCCGCACTGTTAATGGCCGGACATGGGGGGTTCTGTGACCTCGGGGGTGGCCTAGCAAGCGGCCTGCCACGCTTGAGCTTTGACTCTGGGGAAGGAGGTACGGGACAGAATCCTAACCCCCAGAGGCCAAGCCAGCCAGGTGCTTGTCCATGTCAGCTGCACGTGTGCCTTTCGTTTTTATCTGGGCAACATCGTCTCCCTGCTCTAAGTATCCGAAGTTTGGGAAACACCACAGTAAGTCTCCCGTCTCTTGCAGTGCGGCTGACATCTACATCTGCGAGTATTTCCACGAGTACGTCACCTCGGGGCACCCAGAGGCAGCTCCTTTAAGGATCAAATACTCCGGCCAGGATGTCCGCAGGACAGACCCCGTCACCCTGCCCTATTGCTGCCTCTCCCCGAACCGGGATTCCTTCCAACTCCCGTCGAAGGAGGAGCTGGACCGGCACCGCATCGTCATCACTACCTCCATGCTGTCGGTGAAACTCGGGCTCAGCCCCGGCTATTTCAGCCACATCCTGATCGACGAGGCGGCCCAGATGCTCGAGTGCGAAGCCTTGGTCCCGCTGTCCCTGGCGACCTTGGAGACCCGCATCATCCTGGCAGGTGACCACATGCAGGTCACCCCCACGGTCTTCTCCTTGCAGGAGGGCGAGCAGCTGGCTGACCACACGCTCCTGAATCGCCTCTTCCAGTACTACAAGAAGGAGAAGCACGAGGTGGCTGTGAAGTGCAGGACCATCTTCAATGAGAACTATCGGTCCACCGCCGGCATCATCAATTTTGTCTCCCGCCACTTCTATGTCGGGAAGGGAGATGCCATCCACGCCAGGGGCAACGTCCCGCCTCACCCCGAGTTCCACCCTCTCATGTTCTGCCACGTGAATGGCTTTGCCGAGCGACACCAAACCATGCCTTCCTGGATCAACAGCTCCGAGGCTGGGCAGGTCGTCGAGAAAGTGGAAGAAATGATCCAGAGGTGGCCAGCTGAGTGGGGGGTGCGAGACCCCAAGAAGATCTGCGTGGTTTCCTATGGCGTTCAGGTAGCCACAAGGGCTCTGGGTTGGCCAGTAGTCTTGCTGGGCCGATCGCATTTCTACCCTGCCTTTCCTCCTCCAAAAACAAGGACTGGAGCTCCCATGGTGGTTTTCCTCCTCATTTTATCCTCTCAACAGCCCTGTGAAGTAGGTCAGGCTGAGAGTCAGTGACTGGCCCAAGTCTCCCAGGGAGCATTGCGGCTGACTGGGGACTATAATTCAGATCGCCCAGGTCTAACATCACCACACCGCACTGGCCACCTTCTCCCGTAATGTGAACGTGCCCAAAATTTAAGGTTCTGTGCTGGAGGCTATGTCGGGCATAGCAGCTAGTGCTGCCTGGGGCTGATGGGAGTAGTAATCTGCACCTGAAACAGAGCTAAAACACTTATTCTTGAACAGTTCTCATGTGTTGAAAAGTAGGTAGGAATTTGGAAAGTTCAGAATTGGCAGGCCAAAACTTAGCTAAGTCTGGGGCCCCCCCCCCCGCATCCATCAGCTCAACTCCCTGCTGGGAAATGTCTGTAGCAGCGTCTCCCAGCCCAGTGCCCTGCAGATGTTCTGGCCTGCAGCTGGCCATGTGCCGTTCCCGTTGGAGCTAATGGGAGTTGAGGTTCAAAACCTCTGGAGGCCTCCCAGTTAGAACTGGTACTTCTTAAAACACTTGACAGCCGTGTCAGTGGGTGCCCTGCTAGACAAGGCCGGGCCTCTCGGTTAACCTGCTGGCTTCTTTTCTTTCATCAGGTGAAAACAATAAGGCAGCAGCTGCGGAAGAAGCACCTAGGAGAAGTGATGGTGGAGAACCATGAGAACCTACCAGGTTGGTGTCCACCAGATGCCCGATGGGCTTGCAGCCAAGGAAGGGGACGCACTTTGGTGTCCATGGGAGAGGTTTCAGCTCCTGATGAGACATGTTGGAGAAATATCCAGCCTGCCACACCCTTGTACTGGCTGGGGATGATGGGAGTTAGGGCACCAGTTTGAGTGGTCTTCTGTAATCCTGTTGCTGCCCCCTTGAAAAGGCCAACAGACTAACCAGATAGGCAAGAACTTGTACACCAGGTCAGGCCACCTATCTTGGTCTTTTCTGCTCTGTTCCGAATCGCCTGAAGAGCCTGATCCTGGCTCACCTTGGAAGATAAGTGGGGTCTGGCCTTGTTAGTATTTGCACGGGCGACTGAGTCTGGCATTGAACAGAGGATTGGGCCCAAAGGCATTCCATTCCATTCCATTCCATTCTGGGGAATGCAGTAGATAAACGTTGTTAATTATGGCCAAGTCCAGCTGAGTCAGCCCTCTCTGCCCCATCTTGCTTTGTGGGGGAGATGCTGGTCCCCAAGCGATCACGCCTCTTTCTGCTTCTCCTTTTGTTTTCAACCAGGAAGAGCGTTCCGTGTCATCATCATCAGCACTGTCCATACCAGGGAAAGCCTTGGCCGCGTGGCCTCCTCCAGCCTGGACTTCTTCAACAATGCACGGGTGCTGAACACCATCTTGACAAGGGCCCAGTCTCAAGTCATTGCCGTGGGGGATGCGGTGGCATTGTGTTCCCACGGACAGTGCAGCAAGATCTGGAAAGGCTTCGTCAAGGAGTGCATCGAGATGAAGGCCGTGGCTCCTGAGACTCTGACGCTGGAGGAGATCAGGCAGGTGGCATGCAACCACGCCATCTGGACCAGAGGTAGTCCCGAGCTGGAGGAAGAGGAGAGTGACACAGATTCCTGGTTCTCTGATATAGAGAGCTTGAACATCGATGATCCCATCTTGCAGGAACTCTTGGACGAGAGCAAAGAGATGGTGGTGATGGTCTCTGATGAAGGGATCTTGAATGTGAAGCCAGAGGTATCCACCCCTCAGAGCAGCGGGCAGAAATATGTCAACTACTCCTCACAGACCATTGAGGAGTATCTGCGTATGCAGCCAAACATGTACAAACGTTGCGAACTCCTCAAGGAGGGCTTTCATCACGCTTCTGCCTTCACGCTTGATGATGACCCGCCTATGACAATCCAGATCAAAGGGCAGCTTCAGTGTGGAATGGCCTTCAGTGGGGATGAAGTCTTGGTGCAGATCTTGCAGCCCAGTTCAGGGAGTGCCGTGGAGGAAGGAAGCCCCCGTGGGAAAGTGGTGGGTGTCCTGAAGAAGGCTGAAAGGGTTTCAACCTTTGTGTGCTCAGTGGATGAGTTTGATCTCCGAATCATGATTCCCATTGACCGCACAGTCACCAAAATCTTTGTCCCGGGCCTGAAAGATCGACCAAATATTATTCCCATCCGCAAGATAGAAGGGAACCACAGAATTACGGGGTGCAAGGAGATAACCCAAGAAAACAGGAAGAAATGGCTCTTTGCGGTCCAAATCATCAAGTGGCAGGAAGGCTATTACTACCCCCTGGGGATCGTTACCGATGTCCTTCCTGTGGCTTCCACGCTAGAGGAAGGCTTGCGTATCCTGGACATCGAGTTCTGTCTCACAAATGAATACCCAGCCCAGGTAAACCACGCGGTGGCTGCATTAACCTCCAGCAAATTCCCTCCTAAGAAGGATGAACGGAAGGACTGCCGGAGCTACCGAACCTTCACGGTTGACCCACAAGGCGCAAGAGATCTGGATGATGCCATCAGTGTCAGAGACTTGGGCAGTGAATATGAGATTGGGATCCACATTGCCGACATCGCATCCATGGTCCCCAAAGGTGGTGCTATAGATTTTGAAGCAAAGAAACGGGGAGCCACCTACTACATGCCTGGGAAGGTGCCGGTGGGCATGATCCCACCGCAGCTCAGTCAGGACTTCTGCAGCCTCCTTCCACAGAAGGAGCGTTGGGTGATCTCTCTCTTCATCTTAGTGGACAAGAAGACTGACCAGATGACACATGTATCCTTTACTTTGTCCACGATAGTCTCAGACCAGCAGCTGACCTATGAGGAGGCAGAGGGCATCATCCGGAACTACTATAGTTCGGAGACACCGTCGCTTAATTTTGACACCCTGGAGGATTGTATTGCAGCTGCCTACCATTTCTCCTGTGTCCACCGGCAGTCCAGGCTCCATGAGGATTGTTACTATGATCAGTTGGATGAAGACAGCCTCCTGGGCCAGAGATGTTCCCACCAGATGATCGAGGAGCTTATGATCATGTTTAACAGTTCTGTGGCAGAGTTCCTCACCACAGAGCATCCCACCAGAAATCTAACTCCTGTGCGTTGCCAGAAAGAGCCCAACCCAGATCAAGTGAAGCAGATCAGGGAAAAATACAGGGATATAATCCCACTGTCCACTCATCTCTCCCATCATCTGGGACCTGTGAGCCCCGGAGCTGCCATGCAGGCCACTGATAATTTTGCTGTCCTGACTTTGTTGTGGGATCATCTTAGGTCGGCCGTTGCTGCCCGGGACATTCCCAAGATACTTGACTTGATCATGACAGACGACATCCACCCCATGCTGGCGCCTGTGAACCTGGAATTTCGGAAACTTCTGCCCCGCTCTTTTTTCCTCCGTTCCAATTCCTCGGATCGGTCCAAGGTGGGCCATTATTCCTTGCATGTAAACTCCTACACCTGGGCTTCCTCCCCCATCCGGCGCTACATAGACATCGTCCTCCAACGGCACCTCCTCTCTGTGATCTCGAACAAGTCGGTGGAGTACATCCCAGCCGAAATCGAAAGCCTTTGCCACGACTTCAACCGGAAGAACAGCATGGCCAGCGCCTGTGAGAAGAGGGCGCACTCTTTGGAGATGGCGGCTCGGTTGACGTATCAATCCCAGCAGAAGGTTGCCTTTGTGATGAACGTTGAAGAGATGGCCAAGAACTTCGTAGTCTTGTTTCCTTTGGATAGGGACAGCCTTTCGGATCCTCACCTCATCAAGTACAGAGCTCTCCAGCTGGTGACGCAACCGTCCTTCGTTCAGGAGCAGAAGAGCGTTCGGTTGATGTGGAGAAGGAGGTTCTACTCCACGAAGAGCTTGAAGGAGTGCACGCCCAAGACAGCGGTGCTCCGGGACCAGAGGGTCAGTCACTTCACCTGCAAAGCCTGGTGTGATGTCCTTGCAGCCACCCGAAAGAAAGAGTACGAGGAGGCGATCTCTCTCCTCGAGAAGAGCTACTGCGCACAGGGGAGAACCTTGGCGAAGATGCAAAGGAGCAAATGCACTCATTATGTCGAACTGTCTGTGGAGCTCCGGGCTGGAGACGTCTTGTACCTGCAGCTTGCCACAGATTTCCAGCGGGGGTTCGTGGTGCCATCTGTGCAGCTGTGGGCCATAGGTCCAGGCTTTGATGTGTGTTTGGAGCATGCGGAGAGACCCATCGACTGCTTCTCAGAATACACCACCCAGGCATCCAAGAAGACATATAAGAACGTCTTTGACTATCACAAAGTCTGGCTGCCCCTCTGTGCCATGGAAGCAGCTTCGTGTGCCGTGACTGAAAATGATTCCATCGTCGTGCATGATGTTGAAATTGCGTGGAAGAAGCAACGGACAAAGAATGGACAGCTCCAGGGGACGTTCTCCTTCTCCAAGGAGTTCCTGAAGCACTGTGCCATCAAAGTAGATTTCAGCTGTTGCTACCTGTGCATCCGTCTATCAGATCTGAGATTCGAAGGGGTCCGGAGCAATGTGGAGGCCCTTAGCCACAGCCTCAAACAACTCAGTTTGGGCAAGAACACTGAGACCAGCAAATTCATGGGCAACCCAACTACCTACACCTGGGTGGCCCATGGATGCACCACGGAGGGAGAAGACAGTAAGAAAGCTGATCAGCGTGACCAGAAGTTGGTGAATTTCTACATTAACTTTACCTCCATGAAAAACATCCCTGTTGAGCTCACCCAGGCATCTTCCAGGTTCACCGTAGAACTCATCCCAAAGTTGCTACCCGACATGTAAGTGCCTTGCTCACAAATATTTGCGCTGTTTCTCCCGGCACCTGTCCACTTGTCTAGAAGAACCTTCCCAGTGCATATTGCCTAGAGTAGCCTCCCCCAGGCTAGCTGGGGATGATTGGAGTTCTAGCCTGACACATCTAGAGGATACCAGGTTGGGGAGGAATGACGCCAAATGGGGTGGCGAAGAATCCAGCATAAGGGCAGGGACCCTTCCAGGCCACATCACAACGTAGGTACCACTCATCTCGCCTCCGGCCCTCTTAAATAGGACCTGATCGCCACTCTGTTCAAGGTGCCCATCCCAATATCAAGCACCTCCTCCCACTGACACTGCCTGCATATCCCTCTCTTTGCCATCGTAGAGCAGCTTTGGTTCGGCCATTATCCTTCCCATGTTAACTGAGCACGGGGACAGATCCAACTTCCTGTGAGCAGCTTCCACCAGTCCAGCCTGGGCAGGGACCCTTCATCAGTGGCCAAAGAGTGATCCCCTCCAGTGGAAGGAGGCTTCCTTGCCAGGTCCCCCCGCCGTTCTCTCCATTGGTTGAACCTGAAGTGTGGACACAGATACATTCCTTCCAGAGACTCCTCAGATGTCAGTCCCAAGCTGGGCGTGAATCCGTTCCATGACCGTAACTGTTCCCTGAGAGCTGGCCTGATATGCTTGAGTTTGCCTCGTGTTTTATCTGTTGGGTTAGCTGTTCCTAATCGCACTGTTAATTCTTAGTTTCTACAAATTCTGCCTAGAAACAGGCTGATCCAACAGTGTTTGCCCATCATCACCATTAATAATAATTATTAGTATTATTATTATTTATAGACTGTCTTATCTGCTGGAAGCCCATCAAGATGTTGGACTACAATTTAAAACAATAAACCTTGTACAAGGAGGAATATTAAACATAACAGTAAAAAATTAAGGCTGGCAATTTCCAGCATGCAGGAAAAGGCAGGATATAAATAAATAAATAAATAAATAAATAAATTTCCAGCATGCAGGAAAACAAATTACGTAAATAAATAATAAATAAAAATAAGATAGATAGATAGATAGATAGCTAGATTAATAAATAGGTTTGGGACCTTTTGCTGGGGTTTTAAGGCGTGCAGCCAGAGAGAACAAGCCCCGGTTTTGCATCCACACAAACTCAAGCAACACTTAGAAAAGTAAACAACTGGTTATTCATTGGAAGAATAGAGAGCAGCCACAAGTCTTAGCCCTGTGTAGTCCAGAAACCAAATATTCCCATTATACCCCAATCTTACTCTATATTTTTAAAGAGAGAGAGAGCTTCCTACCTAACGCAGGGAGACTAACAGAAAAGGCGGGGGGCTCTTGCAGGAGGGAGCAGGAAGAGAAAGAGTCCTTCCTAAGGCCCTGATATTCATATCATTTGTGTCTGGACCTGCGGCTGATGGGAAATACGAGTTTCCCGAGCTTGTGCTGATTGTGGGAATGGGGCTTGATGGCCTTAAGTGTTGCTTCTCTGAGCAAGAGCAGAGTTCCTTGTCTGTGTTGGCCAGGTGCTCTAGGTGAGGCAATTTCCAGGTGTCTCAGGAACCCAGGTGGGTCATCCGCCTTTTTTTAATTTCGCTTTTTTAATTTATTTTTTACAACCAAGAAAAACAATACAATTAGCACAAAAACAGCAATTGTGACTCAACATCACCGATCAAACAACACACCAACATCAGTGCTTTTCTCCACCGGGACCAACAATTACTTAATGTACGATCATTTATTTGTTCAGGTCGCCCCACTTCCTTTCCAGAACCGCAGTGCCTCTTGTGGGGCGCCCTCCTTGCAGGGTCGTTCGCCTGACCTTAAGCGGGGGAAATGCCTGGTCTTTTCCCCTAACAATTCCAGCATTTCTTCTCCTCTCAGCCTGGCTAGCCCAGGATACAAGGTCCGTCCGTCTCCCTGAAGTCAAGTCTCCCCAACATGATCCATGGCCTCAAAGCTGGTTCTGGCCTGGGAGGTTGTGGTTATGGCAGCAATATTGATACATCACATGCATTGCAGTGTTTCTCTCCAAGCATGTTTAGGTTGTGCCCCAAATTGAAAAGCGGTCTAATGTGTCAGGGTTCTCTGTAGTTACTTAGGGGCGAGTACCCTGCCCTAAGGGACGGCAGGTGGCGCAGTGGTTTAAACCGCTGTGCTGCTGGGCTGGTAGATCGAAAGGTCGCCGGTTCGAATCTGCACACGGGGTGAGCTCCCGTGCGCCGTCCCAGCTCCTGCCAACCTTGCAGTTCAAAAGCATGCAAATGCAAGTAGATGAAAAGGTGCCACTTCGGTGGGCAGGTAACAGCGCTCCGTGCACTTCGGTGTTTAGTCATGCCGGCCACAGGACCACGGAGACTGTCTGCGGACAAGCGCTGGCTCCCTCCGCCAGGAAACGGAGATGAGCACCGCCCCGAGAGTCAGGCATGGCTGGACGTAACGTCAAGGGGAAACCTTTACCTTTACCCTGTCCTATGCTCTGGGAATGTTCTTGCCCCTGGACCATCGAACTGTGGAGCTGGGAGGACTTCAGATGCCCTCTGGCCCATCCTTCCGTGCAGGGCGTGCTCCGCCACGCTGGACGCAGTGAGAGCACCCCTGCCAGACAGCCTCCCGGCCGCTGCTGAACCGCGTCTAGGGCAGGAGAACGCCACCTTCTGCAGCCAGACCCTGGAGCCAATTCCGTCTCGTGCACAAAGCCGACCTCTTCAACAAGGAGCCCATCAAATCCAAGCTGGGTGTATTTTGTGTGCTTGCCAAACTGAATTCCAGCGTTGCCCAAGGCCTGCCAATTTAACAAGCGAGGGGCTCACTTGTGTTTTACCAGGCATATTCTCTGTCTTACAGTGACCCTATGAAATTGGGGAAGAATTAGAAATGGTGCAGTTTTATTAGAAATAAAACTGAATAATAATAGAATTACTAATATGATTAACTCCTTGGCAAAATGATTCCTCTTGGGTCCCTGGATTGCCACTCACTGCCTTTTTATGGTATTTCTTCTCCAGTTGGCTCATGTCGGCGGAGGCTGTTGCATTGAGTAGAACGCAGCCATTCACCCCCTTCCAAATTTGGCCCCCACATTTCATTGCCCTGAAGAGGTCTGTCTGATTCTAGTGGCTGTTTCGTGCTTTGCGTCAGATCGTGGATGATGGACATGAGTTTAATAGATTAGAAGTCCCTCATTGATAACCATACCTCCGTGTGGCTCATGGCAAGAATAGTTTGACAGATGGCTTCGCTGCTTTTTCTCGTCGCTGTAATGGCGGCGGACTCAAGATCGCGGCAGCTTGCCAGTTATCAGTTCAGCCACGTTCCTGCCTAAAGCTTGCCTCGTCCCTCGGGTCCTTAGATGCCTAGGCCGCCCATAAAGCCAGCGGGTGCGTGAGCAAGGGGAGCTTGCTTTGCGCTCTGCCTCTCTCTGTGCCGTCCTACTTCTTTCCTCATGCAGCTTTTCTTCCTTTCCTCACAGCCGGAAGGAGAGAGCCGTTGAGAAGCTGCAAAACGCAAGCGCGCTTGTTCAGGCCATAGCGCTGAACCAGGAGATCCCTGTGACAGGTACGGGGAGAGATGTTCTCCGAGGGTGAGGTGTTCATCAACCCACCGGCAACAAAATGGGGCCTGGTGTTTGCAAATGAATTTTATCCAAGAGATACTGATGGATTTTGTGATCTGACAGTGAAACCACTTAAGTAGCAACCCTATACTGGGTGTTGTGGGTGAACTTACTTGGGAGTAAGCTGCACTGAGCCCTGTGGGGCTTGCTTTTGGGCAGTCACGTGTACAATGGCATGGTCAATCCATTACACCAATAATAAGTTGCCCATCACTGGATATTTTTCAATATTGACTGCAAATCCTTCGACTGTATTCAAGTTTTTGTAAGGCTTTCATGCAGCTTAATTTATTAAAATCCCGAAGGGCACAACTCTGTGGCCCCCCCAGCATTGCCTGGGAGTTAAGGATACATTGGAGGCCCAGGGATCAACCTTCTTCTAAGTTCCAAGCGTTACGGTCAGCCACGCTGGACGGCCTCCTGCGTGGTTTACATTATAAATCATATATAAATCATATATATGCAGCCAGGGTGGATCTGGATTTTATGTGTATTATGTTTATTTTATTTTATGTAAGCCGTCCCGAGGCTATGCGATGGGAAGGCATACAAATACTCTAAGTAAGTAAGTTTGTTTATATTGGGATTGCAATATTTAATCTAGCCTTTGCCAACCTGGTGCCTGCCGATGGTTGGGCTTCAATTCCCATCATTCCCAGCTAGCATCCCGGCTGGGAAGGATGTGGGTTGTAGTCCAACCCACCTGGGGGTGGCAAAGGCTGGTTTCTCCCATGAATGGCCCCAGTTTAAAGTTGAAACATGATAAATCTTCCAGTGGAGGATCACTTTTGAAGACACATTCTTCCATCAGGTTACTAGTCGTGCAAGATACCAGTCGTGCGGTACCTGCTGTGCCACGCTTGGGCATAATCCCCAAACCAAGAGTAGTTTTTTCTCCCTTCAGAACTGCTGTTTTTAACTGCCCATTCTGCTCCCATCTTCTCAGAGAGCCCAAATGCAGGTTTACTTCCAAATGCCTGTTGTAGAGTTGATTTGCTGTTGCTTTTTGTTAATACGCAGGAACAACATTTTCCAAACACTGGACACGCGCCATCTTTGACCTTCCAGGATGCTCCCGGAACCTCAACCTGAGCCAAAATCAAGCCATTGCTAAGGCTTTGAAAGAGCCGTTCAGTGTTATCCAAGGCCCGCCAGGTAAGGCCTAACTTACACACTTTGTAATTTCTTGTGAAACAAGTAAGAGACAAACAGTCGTCAGTAACTTTCTGATGTGTGTTTGAGCAGCATAATAAACTAACACCTGTCTGTCTGTCTGATCCAGGGACTGGGAAAACGGTGGTTGGTGTTCATCTTGTATACTGGTTTCACCAGCTGAACCAGGAAAGCCGCGGGAAGAAGCCCCTGCTGGGTGATGATTCCAGAACGGAGAGCCACATCTTGTACTGTGGCCCCTCTAACAAATCTGTTGACGTCGTTGCCGGTAATTGTCTTTATTGATGCCAAAAGATTGAGTCTTGGGAAATAGCCAACCTGGGCTTTGCAGCTCTGCTGAGCTGTGGCGTAACTTTGCTTGAAAGGTTTGGTTGCTCCCTGGTTGCTCCCAGGTCTGGTTCTGCTCCGTGTCTCATAACGAGGTCCCTCGATCTGCTCTGTCAGAGAGCCATGTCATTTCAGTAGCAAGGCTTAAACGAGCGTTGGTGAGCACAGAGGGGTCAACAATACATCATGCCATGTTTAATGATTACTTAATAAGTCACAGAACCTGTTTCCTCTTGCTACATATCAATTTGGACTCTGATTCCTCTCTTTTATTCCTTCTGTCCATCTTTGTAGTATAGTTCACTGTTTACTCCACCCATTTATTACTTTTATTTATTTATTTAGACAGCTTATATGCCGCCCCTTTCGCATAAGCCTCGGGGCGGCTTACAAGCATTAAAATCCCACATATAAATACAGTAATTACATAGAATACATAAAATAGTGGAAACAGCCTGGCCAGTTTAAAATCAATAAATAAACCTTAACAATTAAAATAGCGTTTAAATAAAAAGGTCTTGGCCTGGCGCTGAAAAACAAATAACAACGGCGCCAGGCGGACCTCTCTGGGGAGCGCATTCCATAGGTTGGGCGCCACCACAGAGAAGGCCCTCTTCCGGGTGCTCACCCTCCTAATATCCCTCACAGAGGGCTCCCGGGGAAGGGCCTCCCCCGCCGATCTCAGGGGGCGGGAGGGCATATATGGACGCAAGCGCTCCTTTAGATAACCAGGACCCAGTTCCCAACCTGAACCCCCTGGGAGGGGGTTGGGCTGCAGTCCCTCCCATGCCCTGAATTCCCAGCCGTTCTTGCTGCACTTCCAAGTGCTTAGCTGCCTCACCTCCGTGAGAAGTATTCAAAACTGTGGTTGGTGCAGAGCAAAGCCACAGTTTTTCTTAGCAGAGCCCATTTGGATTGTGTGTTGTCAGTCTTAAAAGAACGCAGTAGCCACCTGTTTTTTTCCAAGCCAAAATTAAAAGTGCCGGCATCGATGCGCAAATGCCTAACTCCTCGCTTAGAACCCTGATAGCTACAAGGAGCCGCTTTCAGCGTATTATTTTGGCAAGTTTGTGCAATCCTTCCTCGTTAGGAGTGAGATGGGAAACATGCAGAGAGAGGCCTTTTAGGTCCTGCATCCATGGGGAAGCTGCAATACGGGGCAGGCTCAGCTGCTTTCAGTGTTGTTTTCTTTTTGGGGACTAGGCGCATTCCCCTTTATCCAGCCAGGTTGTTAATGCACTTTAAGCATTTATAATATTGCCACTTGCTTTGCTCTGTTGCTTGATTTCGTGTGTGTGTGCATGTTCTTGTGAGTGTACACATTGGGAGTTTTTACTTTTGATACTTATAATCCTGTAACTGATCCTGGAACCCAGTCTGGTGATGGGTGGAATAGACACCTTAACCAAATAATAATAATTTTCAAAGATACAGCCTCTCTTCTCTGACAGGCCAGAGTGAATGCCCTCTCCAACAACCCCAGCGAAGCGAGCTTTCTACTTTTCTGGGATTCAGCTGGTTGTCTGGATTTCAAGACCAACTCCCGGCTCCCTCCGTCTGCCATTCAACAGATAAACTATGGCTATTCACAGCAACATGTTCGGGGGCAGGGCAGGGACATTAGGGGCCCAGATTCAGAGAAGATGGCTGCTGTTTTCTTGTACAAAAGAGAAATATTGTTGTGTCTACAAGATCTAATTTTTAGATATCTTTATGGCAACAGAGTTCCATTTTCAGAGTAGGGTTTCATTTCCTCTTCAGAAATGCTGATGGACATGGTGGATTCTCCAAGGCCCTTGAGAGTATATGGAGAAAGTACAGAGTGGACGGAATACCCTTTTCCTGGCAGTAGCTTGAATATCTCTCGGAAAAGCCAGCGAGACACAAAATCCAAGCCGGAGATCAGGTTTGAAATTAATCTTCCCTTGCTTGATCAGACATGGAGTCATTTCTGAACTGCATTTGACTTGAAGTCTGTTTCTTTCTGTAGTTTAGGGTGTACGTTTAATATGCATCGTTCTACAGAAAACAATGCATTTAAAAATATTAAGTCATGTAGTTCGGCTACAAGAACAATTCTGGGAGGAGCTTAAACTTGTATGTGCCTTTGCTGTCTTCTCTTGTACACAGTTTAAATTGGTTCTCCCCTACAGTGTTGCAAACCATGGTTTGCTGTTGCATCGTAACTGATAAACTGTGGTTTGTGCTGGCCTTGGAAATCAGATTGCAAGCAGGGTTTGCTGTTGTTGTGTAGTCTTGGTTTGGATTCAAGCAGTAACCCTAAACCAAAGTCTGCTGGTTTGGGTGTGTTGCTGAAAACCAGAAGTAAACTGAGAATAGCAAGACAGAAGGGAAGAGAAGAGAGCATGCTAGAAGGTGAGCAGGAACACATGAACCTCCGCCTCAAACGTCTAGATTTGTTCTTTTCTCAGAGCATCAAACCAAGGGCTGAAGTTGCATCCAAACCAAACTAGGGAAAAACATTTGAGAACAAAAACTTTGATAATGTGATCATGATGGTTTTTGTTGTTGATTTACAGTGCAACTCTATGCACATTTATTTGGAAGTAAATTCCACTGAATTTACTGGGGCTTACTTAAAAGTAAACATGCATTAAGACTGCAGCCTTCATCATCATCATTTTAATTGGTCAAATTTAAGAAACTGTCATGCTGGCAAAACCTCAGTAGGACGTACCCGGAAGGAAGCATGAGAATCTTGTTAAAGCAATGCTACCACCTTGTTACAGAGAAATGCTCCCTCAAAGCCCTTGTAAATTTGTAGCCCCAAGAGCAGCGTGTCTACTTCTGTTATGTTTTCAGACGCTGGCGGGATTGGCAGGAAAACGCACAAGTGGTGCTTGTGTCAGTATGTAGACTTTCACTTGAAAACATTCTCCTTTCTCCAGGGATATAACTCTGCACCATCTGATCCGTCATCCTTCAAACCCATATTCTGACAGAATCTGTGCATTTGATAACCGAGTGAGGAAGGGAGAGGAAATCGCGGATGAGGAAGTTGAGAAGTAAGTGCTGCACCAAGCAGTAGATGGAAAAGTCTTGACTTTGCCACTGTTTTATCTACATCCCTAGGAAATGGCAACTTATCGGACTGGTTTAGATACGATAAGAAATAATATCCTTCCATTTTTTGTGTGAGATAGCGTGACAAGGCACCTCCTGCTTTGTGCCGGCTCTTGTCAACCATGCAAATGTGAGTACGTAAATAGGTACCATTTTGTGGGAAGGTAACAGTGTTCGGTGTGCCGCAGCATTTAGTCATGCTGGCCACATGAGCATGGAAACATCTTGGGACAACGCTGGCTCATCAGCTTAGAAACAGAGTTGAGCAGGGCCCCTCGAGTCACTCATGACTAACATGCATGTGCAGGGGAACCCTTTACCTAACCTCGCATGAACCTTGGGGTTGTTCCCTCTTCCTTCCTTTCCTTTTGTTCGCTTTTATGTACTAGAGGGGAAAACTGGTTTTGCTTTTAAATAAATAGGTTTGTTTGACTTCAACCTGGATCGTTTTCATGAAACATAGTATAAACAAACTAGTTTTCCCAAGTTTGGATGGCATGAAAGACTACGATTAAAAGCAGATGCAGTCAATCTTTTCCTCTGACACATGAAAGGGGAAGCAAACATTTAAAGCTGAGAATATATTATGTAGGTTTGGAGCAGGCTTTTGTTACTCATCTCAGGCATATAAATTTGAAGTTTCTCCATCTGCATTGAATCTGTTGTTTCAGCCTGGGAGGTTCTTACTCTAGCAGTAAACAGGGACTTCAGCTTCCATGGTATCTGTTGGGAGACAAATTCTGCCAAAGACGGCCCTGTCAAGAAAGACAATTCCTGGCTTGTCATCTTGATAACTCTGTTCTACAGAAAATGGAGAAAGGAACTGGAGGATCAGTTATCCCTGACCTGATTCTAATGAACAGGGAAGACCTAGTGGATAAAGTGGAAGCTATGGGAAATCTGGGGGAAAGTCAACATGTCATGCTTGAATTCTTAATTCCAAGGGAAGCAAAAGCCAAGTGCAGCCAAATGCCATGCCCTGGAATTTAGGGAAGCCAATTTTAATAAACTCTGAAAAATGATAAGCTAAGTCCATGGCAAGCAATTCTAATGAGAAGAGGGGTCCAGCATAGGTGGGATTTTTTTTAAAAAGGAAATTCTAAACGTACGATTGCAAACACTTTCAACAAGGTAGAAAGGCAGAAGAGCCAGAAGAAGCCAGTGTGGCTTCACAAAAGCCCAGAAGTGACCTAAAAATGAAAAAGGAAGTAGAAGGAAGGCGAGGCTTCAAAGGAAAAGTACAGGAAGGTAGTTCAGAATTGCAGGCCTGGAGTCAGGGAGGCTAAAGCTGTTGTTGTTAGTCGCGAAGTCATGTCCGACCCATCGCGACCCCATGGACAACACTCCTCCAGGCCTTCCTGTCCTCCACCGTCCCCCGGAGTCCACTCAAGCCCACTTCCACTGCCCCAGTGACCCCATCCAGCCACCTCATCCTCTGTCGCCCCCTCCTTCTGCCATCTATTGTTCCCAGCATCAGGTTCTTCTCCAGGGAGTCCTTCCTTCTCATTCGGTGGCCAAAGTATTTGAGCTTCATCTTCAGGATCTGGCCTTCTAAAGAGCAGTCAGGGTTGATCTCCTCTAGGACTGACTGGTTGGATTGCCTTGCGGTCCAAGGGACTCGCAGGAGTCTCCTCCAGCACCACAATTCAAAGGCCTCAATTCTTCGGCGCTCAGCCTTCCTTATGGTCCAGCTTCCACAGCCACACATTGCACCTGGGAAAACCATTGCCTTGACTAAAGCTAGGAATGAATTAAGGCTAGCGAGGGATGCTAAAAGCAACCAAAAAAGTCTTCTTTAGGTATGTCCAAAGTAAAAGGCTGAGGGGAGAAACGGGGCTTCAGATGGCCAGCGTGGATGGCAAAATGATGCTGACAGAAAAGGCAGAAGTGCTCAGTTCCTATCCTGGCTCGGTCTCCCGAAAGAAGGTCTATGACCTTCCTGATGAGGGAGATGCGCAAGCTGGTGGAGCAGGACGGCAGCTCAGGATTGGCAGGCAAATGGTCAAGGATCATCTAATTGGGCTGAATGAGTTTATTTATTTATTTATTAAAACACTTATATGCCGCCCCATTGCAACAACGCCTCGGGGCGGCTCACAACATAGTTCAATGTTGAACTATATAACATTCTTATTGTTGGAACTATATAACATTCCCATGCTCATGAGTTCAAATCTCCAGGGTCGTATGAGCTCCATCCCAGAGTCATAAAGGAGCTGGCAGAAGAACTCTCAGAACAGCTGAATATTCTCTTTGCGAAATCATGGAGGGCGGAGAAGTGCCCGATGGCAGGAGAAGGGGTCATGTTGTCCCCCTCTTCAAGAAAGGAAAAAGGCACAACCGGGGAACTGCTGCCCGGTCAGTTGGACATCAGCCCCTGGGAAAATTCTGCAGTCGATTATAGAGCAGTCAGTCTACAAACACCTTGCAAACAATGCAGTGATTATTAGAAGCCAACATAGATTTGTCAAAAACAAGTCCTGCCAGATTAATCTGGTTTCGTTTTTTGATTGGGGAACCTCCCCGATGGACTGTGGGAAGGCTGTGGACACAATATAGCTTGATTTCAGCAAAGTTTTTGACGAAGTGCCCCATGATCTCCTGATGAGCAAATTAGCTAAAAATAGGCTGGATGGAGACCTATCAGGTGGATCCACAGTTGGTTACAGGATGGGACTCCAAGAATGCTTCTCAAACTGGGGAGAGGTAATGAGGGGGTACCACAAGGTTCGCTCCTTAGCCCGGCGCTCTTCAACATTCTCAGTAAAGATTTGGATGAGAAGGTGCAGGGAATCTTTAACAGAATTGCAGCTGGAACAGACTCTGGTTGGCTGGCTAGAAGGCAAAAATAAAATTCAAAGTGATTCTGATAGGTTGAAATACTGGACTGAAGGCAACAGGATGAAAGTCAAGTTGTGAATGCCAAGTTCTAGGAAAAAGAAACCAAACGTATCATTACAAGATATTGGTATGCTGGTGTATTTTAATTGTATTCTGTACACCATTCTGAGAACATTGTGCTAATCAGACGGTACAGAACTACTTTAAATCAATCCATCAATAAGATGGCTCAACAATACTGCAAGTGAGAAGGATCTTGGAATTGTTGTAGTTCACAGGCTGAATGATGTGTCAGCAGTGTGATGTGGCTTCAAAAAGGGCAAAGGCTATTTTGGGCTGCATCAGCAGGAGTATCCCTTTCACATCCCATGAAGTACTAATTTCCGTTTACTCAGCATTGGTTAGGCCTCACCTGGAGTCCTGCGTCCAGTTCTGGGCACCACAGTTTAAGAAAGATGCGGACAAGCTGGAAAGGGCTCAGAGGAGGGCAACAAGGATGATCCGGGGACTGGAAGCAAAGCCCTGCGAGGACAGACGGAAAGAACTGGGCATGCTCAGCCTCAGGAAGAGAAGACTGAGGGGAGACAGGATGGCACTGTTCAAGTTCCTAAAAGATTGTCACCTAGAGCAGGGCAGGATCTCTTCCCGATCATTCCAGAGTGCAGGACTTGCCATAATAGGCTCCGGAGACCTGCGAGATGTAGCCATTTGTTAAGGAGGCTTTAACTTGGAGCCTGGCATCGGGCAGGGGCTTGGATGCAATGGCCTTATTGTCCCCTTGCAATTTTCAGCAGCTTGTAAAACAGTCAAATTTTAATCAGCATTCTAATACACACGTTTCCAGGCCTGGCTTGGACGCTTCATGGGCAAAGCCTGCTCTCAGCAGCCAGGGGGCGCTGATCGATCTTTCCGGTGGGCACAGGGGTCGAAGCGCCCGGCTCCCCCCGGCCCTTGCTCATGAGTGCAGGAGCTGTGACAGACATGCCTTCCAATCAAAATACGGGAAGTCGTGCAAATCTAGTCAGTCCGTGTTGATCAAAGCATTGGAAGTGTTTCCTGTGGGGTTCTGGATGGTGGACTGGCCAGGCACGGGCCTGGGTCGAGTTGTCCTTTTGAAAAAGCAGAGCTGGCACCCCTGGGTGCTTGCTGCTGCGGCAGAGCTGAGTGCTTCTCCTGGGGCCCGCTAGGTACATCAAGCTGCTGTGGAAAGCCCGAAGGCACGAACTGGCGCACCACGACGTCATCCTCTGCACATGCTCCGCCTCCTGCTCCCGTTTCCTGACGGAGGCTCTGAACGTCAAGCAGGTGCTGATTGACGAGTGCGCCATGTGCACTGAGCCAGAGACCCTCATCCCGATGGTGAACTACAGGAAGGTCAAGAAGGTACGGTCGGTGATACGGCGGAGCTCGATCAGCTCCATGGCGCACTGTCGAGCTGCGGGCAGTGAAGCGGGTGGGCAGGTGGCTGGAGCGCAGGTGGGGGGAAAGGTGTGCTGCGTCCGATCAGACACGCTGGAGAGCTCATCGTTGACCCTCTGGCGGTGCAGAGAGCCTTCTCCACCAGCGTTGCGTCTTCTGAATGCCGCTCAGCGGAGCAGTTCCGAGTGGCTTGCAGCCGCCTTCATGTTGGTCCTGAGGGAGAGCAGGCGGACCCCTCGGCAGCCCGTTGTGAGAGTTTTGCACAGCATTTCAAGGGCAAAATCACTCAGATTTGACACAAGTTGGGTAGAGGCATCCAGTGCAGGATCTGGTCCCATTTTATTGGAGAAGTTTCAATTATTGAGGCCTGATGATGTGGGTAAGATACTTGGGTATGTCCGTCCCACCCTTGTCCAAGTAGGCTGGTCATTCAGGCCAGGGAAGGAATACATGTTTGGATCCAGGAAATTGGGAACTCTTCTTTGGAAGGACTGGTCCCTCCCTGTTAAAAGAGGCAGTGATCAGGCCCCTTCTGAAGAAGACAAATCAGGATCCAGAAGATGTTAGCAACTTTAGGCCGGTGGCCAATATTCCTGCTTTGGGCAAGGTGCTTGAGCACGTGGTGGCTGGACAACTCCAGGTGCTCTTGGAAGACACCAAGTATCTGGACCCGTTTGAGTCCGGTTTTAGGCCTGGTTATGGAATTTAAATGGCCTTGGTCACCCTGTGGGATGACCTTTGCCAGGACAAAGACGGGGGAGGGTGTCCCTGTTGGTTCTCCTGGACCTCTCAGTGGCTTTTGATACCATTGACCATGGTATCCTTCCGGACAGGCTGGCTGGGTTAGGAGTCGGGGGCTCTGCTTTGCGGTGGGTCTGCTCCTACCTGGCTGACCAATTCCAGGTGGTGCTGCTGGGGGAATGTTGCTCTGTGCCATGGCAGTTATGTCAGACAGTACCACAAGGCTCCCCACGCTCTTCAATATTTACATGAAGCCACCGGGAGAGGTCATCCAAGGGCTTGGGCTGAAGGGTCATCCATTGCTGATGACATTCATCTCTATCTCTCGTTTTCATCAAACCCTGGTGAGGCGGTGATGGTCCCAAAGCAGTGTCTGGCCGGGGCGATGGGCTGGATGGCCACCAACAAATGGAAGCTCAGTCCAGACGAGACGGAGGTGCAGTGGTGGCTCGCAAGTCCATACGGGGGATATTGGCCCTGCCTTGGATGGGATTGCACGTGCTTCTAGAGCTTGAGTTCTCCCTGGAACTTCGAGTAGGCTCAGTGGCCAGGAGTGCCTTCTGTCGGCCCCGGCTAGTTCGTCAACCTCGACCGTATCGGGCCAGTCAGGACCTGGCAACAGTACTCCATGTCCTGGTACCCTCTTGGTTGGACTACCTACGCGAGGCTGCTCCTGAAAACGGTCTGGAAGCTTCGATTAGTGCAAAATAGAGCTGCCAGGCTGCTGATGGGGACCAGTAATACCAAACATATAATGCCCATCCTCTATGATGTGCATTGGACGCTCACTGAAGCCCAGACCCTATTCAAGATGCTTATGTTAATGTATTCAGCCCTAAATGGTTTAGGACCTGAATAACTCAAAGGACGTCTCCATCCATATAGGCCTGCCTGGACCCCAAGATCGTCACTGGACGTCCTGTGGGAGCCACCTTTCAAGGAGGCTAGGAGGGCGGCTACCCAGTGTAGGGCCCTCTCAGTCATGGCGCCCCGTTGGCGGAACTGGCTCCCCAGAGGTGTGGGACTTCGCACACATGCTGGCGCCAAGTTTATTCTCCAAGCATTTTAATGGTTGATTGTGTTAGGTTTATAGTTTAACTCTGACTGCTATTTTAATTAGTGAACTTTGGAATTTTAATTGTTATCGTTTAAGAAATATCCAATCTGCTCTGTTAATGTATGTCATTAACTGACGGGAGTCCTTGCTGTGATGAGGAGGCGTTAGTGTTTTATATGGTTTTATTGGTATTGATACTTTAATTTGTTTTATTCATGTAGTTTTATGCTTTGTCGATTGCTTTTCCCAATTATGTAAACTGTCCAGGGAGCCATGAGACTATTGCAATGGTGTGCTAAAGTGTTAAATCAATAAATACATAAATAAACAGGGTGGGTGGCCAGTTGCAGTCGTAATGAGGCTGCATGGCTCCGGGAGGGCCGGCCGGGCGGGCAGCTGGAGCTCGGGATTCCCTTCTGGAGAAGGCCTGGATTTCATCCTGGGGATCACTCAGGAGTTGTGATCATGGTGCAGCGAGGAACCCGCCGGATCACCTGAAACGCCCTGTGTATTATCTCTTCCAGGTAGTATTTCTGGGGGACCACATGCAGCTCAGACCCGTGGTTCACAATGAATTGAGCAGGACTCTGGGGATGGAGCAGTCGCTCTTTGAGCAGTACAAGAACAAGGCCCACATGCTTAACATCCAGTATCGCATGGTAAGGACACGACTCTCTCTTTCGATGCTGAGCCCGTTTGGATAGCTGCTCTTGCATCGTTTTGTTTTCAACCCGCTCCACTTGTTTTTCTTTTTATGGGGCAATGAATTTTCTCCGTGATTGTGTGTTCCTATTCTCATGATGGTTTTTAGCTGCTTTGAGCTTGCTTTCATGGTAAGGTGGAACACAAATTCACAACCACCTGCGGGGTGGCAGTGTTGTTTGGCTTCAGCGTCTGGTGTCCAGAGGTACAGTCATTAACTACTATGCCTGGGTACCGGAAAAAGGATGCTGGAGAGCTGGGAAAAGGTGCAGAAAAGGGCAGCTCAGTGCCATTTAATGACACTGTTTGTTAATACTTGATTGGACTCAAACAGCACTAGATATATTGTTGTTCCGTGCGGCCCCTATTTAAATCTATTTCTTTTTTTTAATTGAGCTGTCTTTGACCATAATAAATTTTATCTATCTGTTTCTTGATCATGCTGGGATAAAATGGAATATGTGAGGAGACTTCCTACATGTTCTTCTTCAGGTGAGAATAGCTCACCAGCGGACCTGCACTGGGATCACCAGGTCTGAAGAGATGGATCGAGGGCTGGAGCCGCTCGCATTGAGGGTAGGGTAGAACAGCTGAGATGGTTCAGTTTGGAAACGAGCTGAGCCAGAGGAAGCCAGAGGTGGGTGTAGAGAGCTATCCGTGGCGAAGGTGGGACAGGAGACACTTTTCTCCTTGTCTCATCCTATGAGGATCCAGAGGGGCCATTCCGGGAGGCCGATGGGCAGGGGAATCGGAGCAGGTGAGAGCGTACTTGGCTGGTGTGGTGCAGTGGCTCGGACTCAGGAGATCGGGGTTCTAGCCCCCACTTGGCCACGAAGGTCACTGGCTGGCTGGCCACTTGCCGCCCCGCAGCCCTAATCTGCTTCACGGGGTCACTAGGATAAAACAGAGGGGAGGAGGAGCTCGTAAGCTGCCCCGGGTTCCTTGTGAGAGGAGGAAAGGTAGTATATATGTGAACCATAATAATAATTTTGCCTGCGCACCTGAAACGTTCCGAATTAGGAGCCGGGTGAGGCTGCAAGGGGGCAGGGGCGACTGTGGGGGCGAGAGGTCTGAGCTGCGTTCCCAGGGGTGCTCGGCCATCACCAGCAAGTGAGAATCAGGCCCTCTGTTTGTCCCCGCAGCACCACGAGATCTGCGCCTTCCCGTCCAAGGCATTTTATGATGGAAAACTGCAGACCTACAGTTTTGTCTGTCGCAGCCGCAGCATCCTTTCCCACAGACAACGGCCCTCCTGCCCCATCCTCTTCGGCCACATCGAAGGAAAGGAGAAGAGCCTGTTGGTCTCCACGGAGGAGGGGAACGAGTGCTCCCAGGCCAACATGGAGGAAGCAAACGAGGTGGTGAGTGAAGTGGCAGAGGGGGAGGGACGGCCTGGCCTCACCAGCGGGCGCGAGCGTTTTCATCTGCTTAGCTGGCAATGCCACCTAGTGGGTAGAGACAGCACGTTAAATCCCAGCTTAGCATAGTATGGCTTTGATCTGCTTCAATGCACCAGGCTTGGTGTGTAGAATCTCAGGCCCGCAAGCACCACCTCTCTGCAGCCCCCACCCGTCTTTTTGGGCCCACCAATCATGGGCTGCTTTTCTGGCTGTCTTAGTCCCCCCACCCACCCAAACAGGCTGAAATGCTTTTCCGAAGGCTTTATGAATGGCAGTAACAGCTTTAAGGCAACATGTGTGAGCATTTTGGACACCCGGACACTCCTCCAGAATGCAGTTTGTTCTGGGGCTGAAGAAATAGGCCAGGACGCGGGGCTGTCGGGAATCCCGTGTTGCAGACAGAGACAAGAGCTCAAGTCCCGGTTCAGCCGTGGCTGGACTGAGCCCGGTGCGTCGGCTATGGCACGGCGGACGGCCAAGGCAGCCTTTGCGTTGTTCGATTTTACTGAAGTGTGAAATGCAACACAAGTTCAAGGACAGGATGAACAACTGGGGGCTGTTTTTGTTGATGAGACCAGATTAATCCCTTAATTGCATTAATCCCTTTAAACCACTGCAGGTGGCGCAGTGGTTTAAACCGCTGTGCTGCTGGGCTGGTGGATCGAAAGGTGGCCGGTTCGAATCTGCACACGGGGTGAGCTCCCGTGCGCCGTCCCAGCTCCTGCCAACCTTGCAGTTCGAAAGCATGCAAATGCAAGTAGATCAAAAGGTGCCACTTCGGTGGGAAGGCAACAGCGTTCCATGCGCCTCGGTGTTTAGTCATGCCGGCCACACGACCACGGAGACAGTCTGTGGACAAACGCTGGCTCCCTCGGCCAGGAAACGGAGATGAGCACCGCCCCCGAGAGTCAGGCATGCCTGGACGTAAGGTCAAGAGGAAACCTTTACCTTTTAGAGACTAGAAGAGGGGATGGGAAGGTCAAGTTTGATCTTCCTGGGGGCAGCAAGTACGGGGGAGTCTTTGGAAAGGGCTGCAGCTGTTCTCTGCCTCCTCCCAGCTTTGGGCTGTTGGGGGTGCAGGCCTGATTCCTGCCACACGCCCACCTGCCATGATGAGAGCCAGAGAGGGGAGCAGAAGGACTTCTCCCGCTCAGCTCCAGGGTCATCGTGTAAAATCAGGGAGGAAGCCCTGCCCCGTGGAGCAGGGGTCCTGGGAGCTGCAGATCCGGTGTTGGCCAGCAAGGCTGGTCCAGAGGTGTTTGAACGCCAAGGGTGGCTCTCCGCAGCTTTTGCTGGCGTCCCGTGCGTGCCGTGCCCACCCTGTGGGACCCCTCTCCGTGGGATGTAGGCTTTTCAGGGTGAAGGCAAAGTGTGGTCTTTGCAGTGTTTTTAACTGTTTCTTTGCAGAGAAACAGTTGCTATTCCCTTAAATGGGAAATCTCAGAATCATAGCATAGTACCGTTTCCCTGAAAATAAGACCTAACTGGAAAATAAGCCCTAGCATGATTTTTCAGGATGCTCATGATATAAGCCCCACCCCGAAAATAAGCCCCAGTTAAGATCGTCAGCCAGACGGACACGTTTAGTACCTCCATCGCAACACAATTCAGGAGTTTGGAGAGTTATAATGATGTTCCAGAAGAAGAAGGCGTGGCTGTATTTGAATCAATGTAGATTGTTGTACATGAAAAATAAGACATCACCTGAAAATAAGCCCTAGTGCATCTTTTGGAGCAAAAATTAATATAAGACCCGGTCTTCCTTTTGGGGAAATACAGTAGAGCTGGAAGGGCCATCAGGTCCAACCCGATTGCAGGAGTCCTCATTGCAGGACTCCGAGCCAAACCGTCCCTCTCCAGTGGCTGCTGAGTTGCGCTAAGGATGCTTTCTCCACTGCCCGACAGCCGAAGCTCCCTGGACAGTGTGCAGCAGTTCATAAAAACGACAAAATAACATGTCCTAGAAATGCCTTCGTAATGAGGGTTAAAACCCCATTCCCTACCCTGGGAAGCCATTCTGTTGCCCACGGTGCGCTCTGTTCCTTGATCAATAGATAGATGAAACTTTATTACGGTCAAAGGTCAGCTCAATTTTTAAAAAGTGAATACGTTGACACAATATACTGCTACCCTAGTTCATGCCAGTCATCTTGAGTAAGAGGCGTTCCCAGACTTGGTCTTTCGTCCAGCTGGGAAGAACCACGCTCCCTCAGGAACTGTCTTCAGACACCCATCGCGGCCGCGAAGAATTGAGCGACACTGTATGTTAACGTTGGATTAGTGTCAGGCAGCAGTATATAGATATATCGTTGTTCTGTATGGCCCCTATTTATATCTTTTTTTTTTTTAATTGAGCTGGCCTTTGACTGTAATGAAGTTTCATCTATCTGTTTCTTGATCGTGCTGGAATAAAATGGAATATTTGAGGACAATGTCTGCCCGTTCTTCTCCAGGTGAGAATAGCTCAGCAGCTGACTCACGCTGGGCTCAACAAGCCCCAGCAGATTGCCATCTTGACGCCCTACAATGCCCAGGTGGTGGAGATCAAGACGCTTCTTTCCCAGAAAAATCTGCACCATGTAACTGTTTGCACCATCATGAAAAGCCAAGGTAAGTGGGAGCGAGTTGCGCACGGCTCAGTGTTTCAGCCGAGGCGCTCGTTTTGCAGGGGGCCCGCAAGAGAGGGGTGGCACAGCTTGCACCAGAGGAGACGTCCTGTTTCGCCACCCCCGCGTGGATGCGCATTATTTTCCGAGGTCTCCTCTGTCATCCCTTGCAGCTGATCTTCTCAGCTCTCCCACCGCTCTCCACTGTTAAGGAAGAATAACGAGAAAGCAAAAGGCATTGCCTTGGAGCTTCTGCTTTGCTCTAGCAAGGAGCTGATCTTGAAGAATAAATCCACCTGAACGGGCTCATCTCTTCCCTGAGGCTGTAGGGAAAAGGGGAGTTTGGCGGATGCATGTAGGCCTTTTTGAACTTTCTGGTGTATCAGGGATGCCCACTGAGAAGAGTGGTCCATATTTCTTTTGCTGGAAGTGTTGCAGCGGAGACGGAATAGCTACCTGTCAGGGAAGCTTTATCGATACCCTGCAGGGCCTTGAACAGGGGTTGAACTGGACTGTCTCCATGCTGCCTTCCAACTCTGATCCTGGAGCAGCTGAGCGGAGCAGCTTTCCACATGATGGCTTGTTCTGAGTGTGCCGCGCACAAGCTGCCTCTGAGCATCTCCATAAACCAGATCAAATCAGCTGTGAACATTGGACACAACCCACAGACACTGGGTCTGGCTGCACACTTCTGGGATGCATTTCTAACAGTGGAGGTCTAGCAACCTCTGTGTATGTCTTGCAATGCAGGGACAGAGTCCCGGCATTTTTGGGGAGCAATTGGTGGCTGGAAGGGGATGGGTGCGAACAGTTCCTCGGCACAAGTGGTTTGGGGAGTATGTGATAGCAGAGAAAAAACGGTTGTTTGACTCCAGTTCTAGTTAACTTGCCTCAGTTTTATGCTGCTCTTCCACTGAGATGCTCAGGGCATTTTCCCCCTACCTATGAATTATTTTCAGAGCACCCTTCTGTGATAGGTTAAGCGAAGAAATAAATGGGGACCCACAGATTTTAGCTTTGATAGCCAGACAAGAGACCTGTGGTTGCCAGATGATCTTCCCATGCGGTTGAGGCCTTCAGCTTGGGGTCAGGGATGACCCCCTCCCCCGTGACTCCAGCCCCCAAGCTCCATGTTTGGAGCACGCTCAGGAGCAGAGTGTGAAATGCAGCCCTTGGTCCCTGCAGGTGGGGAGGGGAGGTGCTCTGACGGCCAGGATAGCTGCAAGAAGAAGCTGATCCCCCTGTCAAGGTTGGGCAGAAGGCTTGAGCTCATCAAGGCTCCCAGAGAGTGATGGATTGCCCATCAGGGCAAGCACAGTTCTGAACCCCCTGTAGATTCATGGCTGGCCCAAAGGCCCCAGTGAGTTGCATGACTGAGCACGTCAGAACAGTCCCGCTGGATCGGACGAACAGTCCAGCAGGTCCAGGACTCCATTCGTACAAAGGCAGACCAGCTGCCTGCAGGATCCCTCTGGCAGGATGGGGGCGAGAGCTCCGCCTGCCCAGCTCCCCTGCAACTGGCGTGTGTAGGCAACTGCCTCTGGGGAAGGAGGGAGCACATGGCCAGCAAGCCTAGTAGCCATGGATAGCCTCCTTCCTCGTGAACCTGTCCAATCCCCTTTTGAAACCATCCAGATTGGTGGTCATCACCAGTTCCCATGGCAGCAGATTCCTTGGTTTAACTACTGTACGTGCTGTATGAAGAAGTCCTTCCTCTGATGTGTCCTAAACCTCCCACCCATCAGATTCTGGAATTCCCCTGCATTAAGGGAGAACGTGGAGACACGTGTCTCCCCCATCCACTTTCTCCACGCCATTTCTAATTCTGTACCACTCTGTCATGGCGCCCCTTTTTCTACACCGAACAGCCTGTGGTAGTCTCCTCCGCTGTTCCTCACAGCAGAGTAGCTGCAGCCCCGTCATCCTGTCGGTTTCCTCCTCCTGTGCACCTTCCAAGATGAACTGTGCCCTGTTCTGACTGGACTGTTGCCATTTCTGGCCCCCAGGCAGCGAATGGAAGTACGTGATCATCTCCACTGTGCGCTCGTGCAGCCACCTGGAGATTGAGAAAAAGCCGCTCAAGAGCTGGACGAGGAAGCACCTGGGCACTGTGGCCGACCACAACCAGATCAATGTCGCCCTCACCCGGGCGCAGGAGGGCCTCTGCATTATAGGTGAGTGGCTGGGGCGATGGTGCCGGAGGGATGCTCAGAAGGTGAGCCCTGCGGTGTGAAACAGACTGCTGGGTTTGTGTGGCTGTGGAGGCGCCCATTGGATGCCATGGAAGCTGTCGGACCCCCTTGCGCTGGGAAGCGACAAGTGGGCAGGGCACAGCTCTGGTGGGAAATCCAGCTGGTGCTCTCCTTCCATGCTTCTGCTTTTGCAAAAGGTGTCGGGCTAGCTGTGGTCCAGCAGTGTCCAGCCACTGAACTCTTCCCTTGGTATGGAAGCTACTCTTCTCAATGTCCCTCTTATCTCTACTCTGCTGGCCCAACAACACAGATTGATTGATTGATTGATTGATTGATTGATTGATTATTTATTTATTTATTTTTCGATTTATATCCTGCCTTTTCCTACAAAGGGCTCAAGGCAGCTGACATCATTCTCCTCCTCCATCTTATCCCCACAACAACAACCCTGTGAGGTAGGCTGGGCTGAGAGTCTGTGACTGGCCCAGAGTCACCCAGTGGGCTCCCAGTCCCACACTCTTAACCACTACACCACACTGGCTCTCACCAGGTTATCTTGCAAGTTGCAATTTATTTTAACCTCAACAAACTGCCCAGGGTCTTGGTTAATGAGAACAATAGGACAATGGAACCCATGGCCCAGGGTGGTGGCGAGTTCTTGCCCACAGGAGCCATTCAAGATGAAGCTGGACGGCTACCTGGCAGGGATGCTTCAACTTGGACTCCTGAGTGGTGGGACCCGATGGCCTTGGGCACCCCTTCCTCCTCTTCTTTTTAAAACTGGAGTTACCCAAGATTGAAACTGGAGCCTCCTGCATGTGCAGCATGATTCGTTGTGGGTCCTGCCTTAAGGGCGACGGCTGGTTGGGAGAATGCAATTCCCTCGAAGGCGGGTCAATGCAATTTCATTGCCTCCTCTTTTCTCTCCGTCTCCCCCTTTTGCTGATAGGAAACTCTCGCCTCCTGGAATGCAACCACGTGTGGAGGAATCTTCTGCAGCATTACAGGAAGGAGCACTGTTATACAGCTGCCGCCGCCATCAGGATTGGGCCGCGGCTGACATGAATGGATGCCCGCGGTTCGAAGTATGTCATGGCCTTTAACAGATCTCCATCTATTTTCTAGGCGGCTTTCCAGCTTTGTAAATGATACAAGCGTTGCCTCTCCGAGCCAAAACCAGTGGCCCAACGTAGCGCATGAGAATAGCTAACGAGATGCTGTTAGGGAAGGAACTGGCATGCAAGGGCCCTTTGGGTTGGGTTGGTTTGGTTTGGTTTGGTGATCATCTCTAGATCATTGGTGGACATCCGGTGGTGTGGGCAGCAGAAGTGGCCGGACTGTGAGAGTGGCCTCTGGGCTTGGGCTGGCGCATAGACACTGTTCTAGCCTCTCTCTCTGTGTATCACTGGCTGCTCTGTTGGCTCCATAGCCCAGTGGCAAAACCAAGTTGCGGGAGACTACAAGAGCACGGCTGTCTCACACGTTGGACTTGTCTTGGTGGCACCCTTGACTGGAAGCGTGGTCACCACCGTGCTTGGTGGCTTTTCTCTTCTGAAAGCATTCCATTTGGGGAGCGGGGACACCTTTCAGTACAGAGGCCAAAAGGCCGGAGCGTTCTGCAGAATCCCCAGCCAGATCTTTTGGGAAAAAGCATCTTCGCTTTGCTTTGGGGACCAAGGGATGCTGCAGAAAACCCAAGGAGCGTTTACAAAGGCTCTTCAAGAAGAATTCTACCTGCTGGGCTAAAGACAAGGAAAAATATGCCATCTCCGATGGATTTGCCAGGGTCTGGTCCTTCCTTGCTCAAAATCAGAAGAGCCGGCTGCATTTGGAAGAAAGAATGCCAATATCTCCTGGACAGAGCATCACAGAGCCTGTAAGCAGGGCCCCATTTTTATAATGAGGTGGTTTCAGCCATCAAATGTAAATTATTTTGTCGTAGGGAAATTTTTGTACAAATGTGTTTTAAACCTCCAGTTTGAACTGTACTTGAAAAGTGTTTCTTCTTACCAAAAATGTGTTTTTAATTTTTCTGTTTTTAAAGTTGCATCTGAGAGGTTGACCGGAGATCTTGCGAAGCTTGTCCGCTCCTGATCATGGTAGTTTTCTTTCCGCCAGCGATTCTGAATGTAAGCTGCAAATCCTAAGAAAATAACCTAGTGTGTAGAGAATGGACAGTTATACACAAAGGAAGGAAACAAGCTTTTGCAAGGCCGCTGCCTGTTTCTCAGGGAACCCTGAGTGAGCCTTGAAGACCGCTCCCCGTCATCTGCGATCCTTTCTGTCAACACCTCAGAGAACTGTGTGTGGTTGTTCATACATTCCAGTGTTCTTAGATATGCTGTGCCGCAGCAATGAGGGTAGTTGAACTACAGCTCCCATCTCCTTGACAGTTGGCTTTGCTCATTGAGGCTGATGGGAATTGCATTCCTAACAACATCTGGGCGACCACAGGTCCCCCATTCCTTGGTATACAGTCTCTCACACTTTTATGCATTTTTGTGAAATGCACTAATTCCACTTGGGTTGTATGCACTACATTGTGGGTTGGAAAAGAGCTTCTGATGTTTGTTTCTGCTCCAGCTTTGAATATACCAAGTACCTACTTAAAAAAAACCCAAACCTCTTGGACTCAATGCAAGGAGAACTCACATCCGCTCCCTTGATACTCCAACTGGATTGGATTTAGCTGCCTCTTTGAAGCTGTTTTTGTGGAATTCAGCTCTTCTGGGACATGAACATTCCTGGTGTAGCTGCTCAGAACTGTCCAAAGCCCATGAGGGTGACTTTAGCCTCAGTTTTGCCCTACGATGATGTAGCTGGAGTTCTTCCTTTAAGAGAACGTGTGCAATAAGGAGTCCAGTGTTGTCTTGATGACACTTTGTGTCTTCCTCTGCTTCCTTTAGCTGCCTTATATTTTAGAACATCTGATTTCTTGGAACACATGGAACTGCTCAAATAATGGAGAATGACAGGAAAAAGAAGAAAAAAAACAGCCTTAACATATTGGGAGCAGCAGATCTAGGATTTGATCCAGATTTAGCTGTAAGTAAAGTAGATTCATAACTAGGACTGAAGTTGGATCAAACCCCGGGTTCTGTACAATTTGAATGTACAGCGTTTTTAGTATTTTTCTTTTAGCTGGGGGATTTTTACCTCCAAAAAGGCAAACCTTTTGTCAGGGAGCTGAATAGCAGTGAGGCATTTCTTTTCCCCGTTCTACCTCAAGTAATTGTGAATGTGAAAGTTTAAAAAAATGTTCTTAGAAATGCGACATCCACATGAATATTTTTACTTGGGAACAAAAAGTTAAGATTGGACAAGAGAACCGATCTCATAGAACACTTTTTAACTGTTGCACAGAGTGAGAAAGTACAAGTCAGTGCCAACACGTAATTACGTACTGACTTAATTCTTCCTTTATGCAGGAGCTGCAGATGACTTAGCCAGCCTCAAAGGTTACCAAACTGTTTTTACCTACTACATATACCTACTACATATACCTCCATATACCTACTACATTGATTTAAGTGACCAAAAGAGAAATAAGAACCACTTAAAAACCCCCAAAAGCAAATTCTTCGCTGGTCACCTGGAGGTGATCTTTTTTCACCAGCGGTGACTAGGCAAGCCCTGTCCATCGCCAACCTTCCCTGTCTTTCATTCAAGTAGCATTTCGTTCATCCCTCTTTGTCCCGCCCTCCAACTAGTTCACTGGGCCATCGTCACCTCTGCCTCTTCCACCTTTGTGCCTTTTGCTCTGCCATCTGACCTTGCTTGTCCTCAAGCCCTTCTGTCTGGCCTTTTTCCAGAAATTTCTCCACAGGTGGGAGTTACCTGTCTGGCTCTGCAGTATTGAAGCTCACACACTCAGTCTGGGCAACGCTGACCTTTCAGCGCTTCTCTCAGAGCTTTCTACTGCACATGTCCCAAAGAAATCCGGGTGTGCGAAACGTGTGTGCAGTTGTGCGAGCCCCAAACATTTCAGTGGGCAGGCTCAGGAGAATTTTCTTGTGGAGTTGGCGTCAGCATCCAAGGACTACCATTAACCCAACTTTTATATCATCCGCATTTCTATGAAAATAGCTGTACACACGGATACAATGAGCTTGTTTTCCAAAGAAAATGGTCAGTACAAAGCATTTGAGATTTAAGCCTTTTTTATTTGCTTAGAGATCTCTCCTTGAAACAAAAAGTACAAGGAATGCAGAGGCGATGTTAATTCTATTTTTAGTGCAATAATGATAGCACAATCCAGCCAGAACTACTCTTGCATAAGCTCCATTGGAATTAATGGGGCCTTGCTCTGGCAGGAGACTCATTTGTTTTGGGAGAGTTTCTTACTGGATTGTGACTGAGCCATTTATTTGTGAAATGGACTAAAATATTTCTGAGATGTAAGCAGCTGTGTGTCTTTTTATATAGTATATATTCAAGCGACCTGTAATGAATTTGTAATTTTAATTGTATTTAATTATTGGAGTCTATTTTTTAAAAATGAATTTGCATGTAAGATATTTTAGGGGCAGCTTTGGAGGGCAGGTAATGTTAAATTAAATCTTTGGTATCTATAAATGATGGCTGTCTAATACCCTAAACTATTTTTAATTCATAGGCTGACCAAAAAAATGAAAATGAAAATAGAAGTTATGTTTCTATTAACCTTGGATCAAATATTGTATTGTACAGAATAAAAGTTCTTTCTCTATTCAGTTTGTGGCAATAAATGGCGTGGTGTTTGCATAGGGGGAAGGGGAAGCCTGGACAGTGGCCAAATGAGGTGGGGTGGTCCTGAGGTGCTAAATAGATTGTACCATCTCGGATTCCAAAAAGTTATTTTTTTAACAGCCTCCCCAGGGGAGGGGGCTGGGGCCAACGGCTTATGCCATACCCCAGTGGGACCCGGGCCTCACTCATCCCATGGTGCTTCATCTGGGATGGCTGAAAACATCGGGACTGCAGGGAACGAGCCACCATGTTCGCAGGTTCATGGGCACTGAGCCAAGGGGGCACTGGAGTCTGCCCTCAGGACTTCCCCAACAGCAATGTCCATCCTGCCATAACGAACATGAGGATTATTTCTATACTGGCGAAAAGTTGAAGCTGCCTAGGCAGTTTAGACCATATAACAACAACACAAAAAACAAGAAACATTCCATAAAATCCTATCAAAGGAAATGTAAAAAAAAAATACACATCTAAGAGTGATCCTCTAAAAGAAAAGCACGTGGGATGGACCGAACCCCTGGAAACGCAAGTATATCTTTTAAAAGCCTTGGCATCAAGGGCCTTCGCCTGGTGGGAAGAAGACGGATTAAGATGCATAGAAAACAAACAGAGAGTCAAGGGGCCTCCTGGGCCATCTAGTCTGACCTCTGGCACCAGAGGTCCATCAAGATCTCACCTGCATCTTTCTTAAATCTTGGTGCCCAGAACTGGACACAGCATTCCAGGTGAGGTCTGACTAGTGAGGAGTATAGAGGAACTACTACTTAGAAACATAGAAACATAGAAACAGAGCGAGTCAGAAGGGGCCTCCCGGGCCATCTAGTCTGACCTCTGGCACCAGCCGGCTCCGCTCATGACATGCCCACCATGTGCATGTCCAGCCTATCTTTGAACACCCTCACCGATGGGGCCTCAACCACCTCCCGGGGAAGCCCATTCCACGCCCTCGGGGTCCTGACCGTCAGGAAGTGCTTCCTGGCATCCAAATGGAACCTGGGTTCCCGGAGCTTGGCTCCGTTGGAGCGCGTTCAACTAGGCACTGAGAAGGTGATAAGGTCAGCATCAGGTGGGCCACAGTGAGGATATCATTCCACAGGTGGGGGGCCAAGACAGAAGGTCCCTGCTGACCTCCAGGCCTCCCTTACAGTCGGCACATGGAAGAAGGCCCCGGATGCTGAGCACCGTAGCTGGGCGGGTTGTGCTCTGTTCGAAATTGCAGTTTCAAGCCAGGTAAGGCGCTATGGGTTAAAATCGGCACCTTGGATGGGGCCTGGAAGACTACAGGGAACCAGAACTGGTATAATCCTGAAGAGGGTGTGGAATGCGTTCCCCAGGGAGGTCTGCCTGGCGCCATCGTTATTTGTTTTTCTGCGCCAGGCCAAGACCTTTTTATTCAAACAGTATTTTAACAACTTGTAATATTATCTATTGGTTTTAATTCTACAGCCAGGGTGAATCTAGATTTTATGTATACTATTTTTATGTTTATTGTATGGAAGCCTTCCCAAGGCTTATGTGAATGGGATGGCATACAAAAACTCCAAACAAACAAACAGAAAAACAATGTGTTTGGACCTACAGGTCCCAGTTATTAATCTTGCTGCCACATTCTTCATGAGCTGCAGCTTCTGAACAGTCTTCAAGGGCTGCCCCACACAGAGTGCATTGCAGCGATCAAAGGGAATTCAGAGGGAAAGGATGAACCCCACCAGCCCACTCATGCAGTAGAGCCCAGATCTGAATTTCTGTTTGCTTTGTAATCGCAAGATGGGAGATCTGATCACATATTTTCATTACAGATCCTTAACTTCAGCATCTAAACCTGGCAACCCACTGTATTTTGAAACTGAGAGGGATAATGATGATCTTATGAAGAGAATAAAAAGAAATTTGCCTTCTAGGTCAAGCTGTCCATTTTTCCTGCAGTCTGAAGTATCTGTTCTAAACAGAAGGAAAGAAAGCACCTGGCAATTTGCAATGTCAGAAACCTTGATTTTACTTGGGCAAAGTTTGTGGAGTGAACCCCAGGGAATATACTGGAGAAAGAACAGCGTATGGTCCATAGAAGGAGCGGAGGTTTATTTCAGTTATGATAAAGGTAAAGGTTTCCAGTCGTGCCTGACCCTAGGGGGCGATGCTCATCTCTGTTTCCTAGCTGAGGAAGCCAGCATTTGTCTGCAGACAGTCTCCGTGGTCGTGTGGATGGCATGACTAAACACCGAAGTCCACGGAATGCTGTTACCTGCCCACCAAAGTGGTACCTTTTTATCTACTTGCATTTGCATGCTTTCGAACTGCAAGGTTGGCAGGAGCTGGGATGGCACACGGGAGCTCACCCCATGTGCAGATTCGAACCGGGCACCTTTCGATCCACCAGCCCAGCAGCACATCGGTTTAAACCACTGCGCCACCTGCAGTCCTCTCAGTTATTGCCCCATAAACTCCTGCTAGTCTGGTCTCTTAGCAGTGTCACCCAAGGCAGAATGAGCAAAGCAGAGACTTGACTTGCACCCACCCTCTTCAGGAGTAAAGTTCACAGAAGTGGAGGAAAATGGAGCTAAGGCTGGTGGGGACAGAGAAACTCCTGAGGGCCAGGTTTTGAAGGCAACACAGGTGGAGAATTTCTGTCAGACAATAGCAGTGACACTGGAGAAAACTCTGATTCGTTCTGTGCAGAAGGAGGCAGCCTAAAGCACGTCCGAATAGTTCATCTTTGGCAACCCTGCAATGAAACAATGCAAAGTGGAGCAAGAGAAAGTGCCAGAAGATGAGACTCCTAGGTTGGAAGGCGCTCAACCAGCTACATGGAAAGAGCGAAGGTCTGAACGGTGCTACTGATGCTGCTGCAACTGGATCAAAGCCAAAGGGAAGCCTAGTGGGTGACATGCATGGACATGCAAGGAACGTTTGATGCTGCACACCACATCCAGTCGGGACGTGTAGTGTGAGAAGCATGGATCAAGGCAAACTGAACACTGTACAACAAGAAACGGTTAAGCATTACCGTCCTGAGTGTGAGCAAACAAGGGGGCTGAGGCAGAACATTTTCAGTCAGTCAAAGTGTTTTACTCAAGAAAGGACAAACTCGGAAGAAACGGGGCAGCTCTAATATTGAGGGAAGATGTAGGTCAGAGAGTATGAGACCATTCGTGTAAAGACCCACTAAATCGCATCAATCACAGTTCCTGGAAAACCCATCAACATGACCATCATTCAGGTCTGTATTCCAACAGCAGATGCTGAAGAAGAAATCAAGAGCTTTCATGAAGGCACCAAGAGGACAGCACAGGAAATCAAGGCATGCCGTTCATCATAGGTGACCAGAATGCAAAAGCAGGAAATAAAGTGGGATCCAATGTTGTGGAAGAATTTGGCTCGGGGGTCAGGAATGAAGCAGGGAAAGGACTCACAGGTTTCTGCATAGCTAGTCTTGTGTTTATCACAAATGCAGAGTTCAGCCAACCGGCCAGGTAACTGTACGTATCGACATCACCAGAGGAAAAAGAGGGAAATTAAATACCAAGAAATTGGTGGCAGTAGTGGTGTTGTTGTTAGTCGCGAAGTCATGCCCGACCCATCGTGACCTCATGGACAACACTCCTCCAGGCCTTCCTGTCCTCCACCATCCCTTGGAGGCCACCCAAGCTCACACCAACCGCCTCAGTGACTCCATCCAGCCCCCTCATCCTCTGCCATCCCCTTCTTCTTTTGCCATCTATTGTTCCCAGCATCAGGCTCTTCTCCAGGGAGTCCTTCCTTCTCATTCGGTGGCCAAAGTATTTGAGTTTCATCTTCAGGATCTGGCCTTCTAAAGTAGTAGTAGTAGGAAGATGGAAAAACTGTTTATTTGCTGCCAAGAAAAGACCTTGAGCAGATTACGGTAGTGTCCATGAAGTATTAATATAAAAAACTAAGTGTCCTTTACCGCCTTGACTCTAACAGAAGCCTGGTGGCAAAATACAACTTAAACAACATTCCTGAGGAATTTAAAGTCCACATCAAGACCAGCTTTACATCACTGAACTCAACTGACCACAAACCAGAACTACTGACTGAAATCAGAGACGTTATTGTCACAGTGTGCCTGGGTTCCTGAAGGCCTAAGTCCCAGAAGAAAATGAAGAATGAAAAAGTATGATGGGACTGACCAGACTGAGAAAACTGAGAGGCTGGGAGTGGTTGGAGAAGGGAACATAACAGATAAGCCCATGCCTACGTGTGTTCAAGATAAGGACCAGCACGTGTTGTGTGTTAGCTCTGCTCAGAGGAGCTCCCTGTTCGACCCAGTTGGACTAAGCTGAGAGCATCAACTTAAAGGTACAAAATGACTGGGTTTTCCAGCGCCCGTGAGTGTCAGAACAGCGCTGCTACTGGTCACCCACAGTCCCGATGGATCACCGAGAGGATCTATTGGCTGTATGAGTGTAGTATGAATGCGCATGTGAATGAGGCCTCTTGAAATTGTTGCTGATGATTGTTGAACTTGCATTCTTACACTTCTGTATTCTTTATATCATAGAATAAATGTTACATGCATAGTGTTTAAAACCAGATCTGGTGTTCAGTCTCTCTTTGAAAGGAGCTTTCCTTGGAAACCTGGTAGTCTCCTCTTTACTGAATCAAGGACCGCTTTAGCACAGTCACATTATTAGGGAAGAAAGCCAACAAGAAATAAAAAAGCCTAGATGGATTACCTAAGAAACACTCACAGTTGCAAAGGACAAGCAAGAAGCAAAACCAAAGGTGACAGAAAGAGTTGGAATCGTGAATGCAATTTTTCAACAGCTACCACATAAAGACAAAAAGAACTCTTAGAAGGGCTAGGGCATATAAATAGAAAACAAAAGTGGGAGAACATGAAACCTCTTCTAGAAGATCCAAGAAATTAAATGAAAATTCGAGCCTAGATTAAGAGTGATGAAAGACTAACAGGGGAACATATTATGTGACCAGAAGAAAATAATAAGAAGGTGGAAACAATATATGGAATAACTAGACAGAGAAGATAAAAGGATGACAGACTCCTTCGAAGAGGTCTCCTATGGGAAAAAACCCGCAATATTAGAAAGTGAAGTTTAATGTGAAAGAACTTGGAAGGAATAAAGCACGTGCAGTAGCTAAGGGTAGCTAGACTAAAAATGAAATGGATTGACTCCATAAAGAAACCAAGCCTTGCATTTAGAAGAGGGGAGCAGTGCTGTCAAAGAGAGGGCATTTGGAGGGAATTAATTCATAGGGCCACCATAAATCAGAGATGAATTGATGGCATAACAAAGTCCTAAAAACCATGCTTGGTGCCTGAACTGGCAAAAGTGCATGTCTTGCCCCATGTCTAGAGTGCTTTTCCCTCTCAGATGACTGAATCACCATGGCCGAAGAACCATGGCGGAGAAAGCTCCTCTGCCTACTAGTCCTAATGGCTATATGCCATCTCCAGATCAGAGGTAGCATGCCTGCGAACACAAGCTGTTGGGGAGCATGGGAGGGTGAGTGGTTGTACCCCTACCCCGCTCGAGGGAAACCAGTCGGCCACTGTGTGAACACAATGCTAGACCGGATGGACCTCAAGAATGATCCAGCATCAGGACTCTTCTGATGCTCTCAATTCCATGTGGCCATTGATGACCGATCAAGCTTGCATGAATCTGTGGAGCCCGAATGTGGGGACTATTCCTAAAGCTTGGGACAGTAGAGATGGTGGGTTCAAATCTCTTCATCTGATCCAAAGTAACACCCATATTCTAAGCAAAGCACCCCCCCACTACTCCGCCTCCATCCCAAAGACCCCTAGTTCTTCTCCCAGTCTAAACCCCTGAACATGGTGTTGCTGCCACATTCTATGCAACAGTATATTATTATATTTCTGTACCACCCATAGCTGAAGTTCCCTGGACAGGATATAAATACTGCAAATAAGTAAATTTCCTATCATTTACTTTCTTTCAGGTGTTGCCATGATGAGTGCTTGGTCTGGGATTGAGGTGGGCATGAAGCCCTGTGTGTGGACCCTATATTTGTGTTGGGCAATGCCCTACAAACTATATTTTCATAAGACAGGATCTGTCTGGTCTGGTCAGTGGCTGTTTTCACTCTGCACAGCTGACCCTTACTTGGTACTAAGCCGACTCCTCTTGCCAGCAAAGCACAACACTTTCACAATGTGATACACAGTCAACCAAAAGTCTTGTCTATTGCAGGATTTTGTTCACACAACAGATTCCCAGACACCTACATGAAGCCCATGAGCAAGACATGAGTGTGACAGCAGCCCAGCAACTGCTTGCAATAGTAGAGGTAGAATGTAGCCATCAGGATTGATAGCATTAGTCGCCATTAATTTGTCTAATAACCTTTCAAAGCTATCCATGTTGGTGGCCATCTTACAGCAGCCAAGTCTAATGTTTAATTATGAGCTGCAGCTCCAAACTATGCATTATTTTATATACAGTGGTACCTCGGCTCATGAGCGTTTCGGTTCATGACCAAATCAGGTTGCGAAAAAAAATTCATAAAAATTTTAACTCTGGTCGCGAACTCTGCATTGGGTGGTGACCATGATCACGGCCGTCTCCCCTACCCCCGAGTGGGGAGACGGCCATGATCGTGCTGGGGGCAGGGGGAGATGGCTGCGATCTCACCTGTCTTGCAGGAGCGCAATCGCAATCTCGGCCATCTTTGCCCCCAGCATGATCGCACCCGTCTCCCCCTCTCCAGCATGATGATGATGGGTGTGAGTTGTGCTGTGGGGGGTGGGGAGATGGACATGCTCGGGTTGTGGGGAGGGGGGAGATGGCCACGATCGTTGTCACTTTGCTTCATATTTTTCTGATTTAAAAAAATAGTGACAGAATGGATTAACCTTATTTACATTGACCTTATGGGAAAATTTAACTTGGCTCACGACCAGAGTCCTGGAACAGATTAAGTTTGTGAGCCAAAGTACCGCTGTACTTCTATGTCTTCCTCATTACTCAACTTATTTTCTAAGGCCAAAAGCTCCCAATCTTGTAACCTGTCATCACAGGCAAAATCTCTCTAGTGATGCCTGGTGCTTATTTGGGGACAACTAATCTTTTACCCCAGGAATCTGGGAAAATTCAGAGATGCTACAGCGTACACTATCTCAGCAGAAACAGACATAGGCTTCCGGAGCATTCTTACTCTCCCAAAACGAGGATGGTCTAAACTGTATTAGACCTTGCATAACATCAGTAGATGGCATGGGGTGATGCTGATGCTCAGTTCACATATTTAATTAACGGGCTAGGACTCTGTTTTTATGTGGTTAACTTCAGGTATTAAGAATGAAACAGCTCTGGGGTTGTCTGCATTTCAGTCGGTCTCTAAGAGATCCGTGATGAGACAGAATGATCCTGCTGTCTGTCCCATACAGCCAACTCATCTTAGCAGTAACAATTTTCCAATATTTCAGGTAATTGCGTGAACTGGCAATTACATTATCTCCTGTTCACACACCACTGCAACACAAACGGCTCCCTCTTCCCACTCCTGCTCAGCATTTTCTTTGTAAAAAATTGAATTTAAAGACAGTTGCTTAACGTAACCCAATTTTCCACTGAGTCATTTTGTTATCTAAAACTTTTATTGATGTTTTCCACTAGATCAGAGCAGACCTGGGCAACCCCAGAAGAAGCAAACAATAGGTCAAATGTAACTCTGGTTTGCTTGGCCTATCAACGGCATTGGTTCTCTTGGCAGCTTACGGTTTGTCAAATTTTGATCCAAGACAAGAAAAATCTCATGTTTTGATGCAAAAGCTTTAAAAATAAGTTTTTAATCTGACTTATTTTACATTCCTTGCGAATTGCTATGGTGGGAAAGTCAGGGTTGAGACATAACACTCTCCATTTCTTCCTCAAGGTATGGCTTTGTCTTAAGAAGGATGGAATCATGCCACTGTTCATAGACAAGGGTATATGTCTCTGCTCTTTTGATGGTAAACCTGTACAAACGGTCAGACAGCAGGTTGTGGATTTCGCATGTGCTCGAGGAGACTGGCATTAATCCACAGTGGATGCGCTCTTGCGGAGATCTGGGCTCCAGCAGCTTAAAATGGAGTTCATACTGTTCAAGCTGCAGCTGCTGACTAGTGACAAACCACTTGAGACTCACCCAGTCCTCGTGTGCCACAGATTCCCTTCGATCAAACATTACCGGCATTTTCGTGCTAAGGACTAGTCTGATGTGTGGGATTTTGCTAATCCCTACATCTGATACCAGTCGGTGTTTGATGTACAACCTTCCAGGTACTAGCATAGCAAGGAAATAATCCATCTGTTCGGAGAGACTAGACAACCTTTGCTTGACCGTGTCCCACCTGGAGAGGAAAGTCATCATGTCGTAGGTCTCCAGGTAATGGACCAGCTCCTCCCGACCTCTCTCCAGCTCTTCTAATAGGTCAGACAGGAGCAGCAACTGGATTTTGGTCTGGATGGTCCCCACTTTCTTCATCCTCTGGAACCTCCAGGGGTCTATCAGTTGGAACATGGTGGTGGGTAGCATCAGATGGTTTTGATCTCCCAATGCCAAGTGCTTAGGCAGGATCTCAATGTAATAGGAGCACTTTTTCAGGAGCTCAATCCGCTTGTGGTGGCGTTTGAGCAGGTGGAGGCTCAAGTCAGAGTGCAGGAACTCCAGCACAACATTTTTCCTCTCCACGTACATCCTCCAGGCTTCGTGCTCCTGCTCTTCATCATTGTACACCATGGTTTGGAGGTTGGTACCTAACTTGCTCAAATAGACATCAATAGTTCCAATGTTCATCATGCCTGGGCTGGAAAACAACAACGAAAGAAAGATCCAGTGGAAAAGCGGGTCAGTTGCAAGGCTGCCATCACGGTGGCTCCCAGTTCCCTTTTCTTGCGCTAATAGTGTGTTTTGCAGCTCAAAAATACAGCTGGTTACGTCAACCAAACACATGAACTTCCTTTGCTCCAGTGCACCATACCCATCAAGGAAGCTGCTCCTGGAGGCCTCTTCCTCTTCCTCACCTTCTTCACTGCTCTGTTGGGACCCTACCTCCCTAGCTCCTCCCTCCGCCTGCTCCCCTTGGCTACCTGCAGTCTCTAACCCAGGGTTAAGTAACCTTTGAGGGCCATGAGCACTGTCCTGGCTCACTACCACAGAACGGCTGTCATAGGTCCCTTGGCAAAGGATGGCGACTTGTCCAAAAGACGAAGCAGAAGGACGGTGATTCCTTACACAATAAACAATTCCCTGGACTCCAGTTTTCAGCACTGACAGAAACTTACGTTGCAGCAACTCAAATGGATGTGCATTTTTTAGAAGTGGGAAGGGTCAAGTAGTTTGGTGAACACCAAGAAGGGTTTCTGGAATGCATTGGTGCCTGAGGATCCTACGTTCCTGCAACAATTTTCTCCCATGCTTCCTTCTCCTTAGGTTCTTGCTCAGTCTTTGTCTAGGTTCTTCCACCTGCCCTGCCTCTCAGCAATTCTACGATCTAACCAGATTAGCTAGTGTGTTCCTTCAGTCCACCTGGAGACTCTTATGAAAAAGAACTGCTGGCCAGTGGACAAGCATTGCTTAATACAGTAGACATAAAGCATTTTCAGTCACATAAACACTATTTCATTCTGGAAATGACGACTGAGAAGAAACAGAGTGGCTCTAATACTGAGGCAAGATGTAGGACAGGCAGTAAGAAGTTATTATGCAAAGTCACACATTACTCTATCCTCGGAGAACATATCACTAGAACCATTATTCAAGTCTACATTCCAACAACAAATGCTAAAGAAGAAATCAAAAAACTCCTGCAGATGTTCAAAAGGAAATTACTAACATACCAAAGCAAGACATGCTGGTGATCATAGGGACTGGAGTACATAAGTATGAAACAAAACAGAATCCAGTATTGTGGAAGAATTTGGCCTAGGGATCAGAAATGAAACAGGAGAAAGGCTCACAAAATTATGTGAAGTCAACCATCTGTTCATTGTAAATATATACTTCAGGAAACTGATCAGACAACTTTCTACATGGAACCACCAGATGGCCATTACAGAAATCAAACACATTATTTAATTATAATGTGTTATATATACATTATATAACTGGAAACAGGAGATGGAGATGGACAAGTATATGACAAAATGAGACCAGGAGTAGATTGTAATAGTGCCTGTGAACTCTTAATATCAAAAATCAGAGTAAAGCTGCAAAAGATCACTAAGAGAAGCAAAGTGCCAAAATACAACTTAAACAACATTCCTGAGGGATTTAAAGTCCATGTCAAGAACATAATTGTGGTACTGAACTCAAATGACCATGAACCAGAAAAATTGTGGACCAAAACCACCGATACTAGTAGGGATTAAAAAGTTCAGCTTTTCAGTGACTAACACATAACACCAATAACCGCTTTTACAATGACCAGGGTAAAGAAATATAAGAGAACAATAAAAGAGGACAAACAAGAGATCTCTTCCAGAAGTTAGAAAATTAGATTAAATTTAGATTAGAAACTGAGATTAAAAAGTCAAATGACCAATAGGGAACATACTATTGGACCAGGAGAAAATAAAGATAAGTTAGAAAGAAATTATGGAGAAAATATACCAAAAATACAAAGTTGAAAGAGCCCTTTGCAAAGAAAGCCTATAAGGAAGAACCTGCCATGACAGAAAGCTGCTGTGAAAGCAGCTGGAAGAAACAAAATACCAAGAGTAGACAGGATTCCAATAGCACTATTCTAAGCTGCAAAGACTGAATTGGTCCAAAACCTAACAAGGATACGCCACCAAGATGGAAAACAAAACAATGGCCTACAGCCAGGAAACGCTCATTAGAAACATAGAAACAGAGCGAGTCAGAAGGGGTCTCCCAAGCCATCTAGTCTGACCCCCGGCTCCAGCCGGCATTAACCTTCCAATAACCAAGAAAGGAGACGCTAAAGGGTGCAGCGACCATAGTGTTACAACAAAGAATTCTGCTCTATATGAAGTGAGAAATCCCTGAAGCTCTAGCTGGATTATGAAAAGGGCAAGGCACTTGAGATCATATTGCAAATAGAGAATTTCAGAAGATGATCGATTTATTTTTTATGGACGACAGAAAGCCTTGGACTGTGTGGATCATGAAAAACAGTGAACGGTGCTAAAACATACTTCAGCACTTGATCATCTTGATGTGTTATCTCTATCGTGGACAAGAAGCCAGTGTTTGGTCAGAATATGGAGAAACAAAATGGTTTCCGACAGGCAATGTTGTCCAACATCTTCCTGCCTGTCCAATCTGCATGCAGAACATATAATAGAAAAAGCTGGATTAGGATTGCAAAGAGGAGTGAAAATTGGCAGAAGTCCCATCAATAATTTAAGATATCCAAATGATGCCGTCTTACTGGCAGAAAGCAGCAATGAACTGAAACGACTCCCGATGAAAGCGAAAGGAGAAAGTGGCAAAGCAGGGTTGCAGCTGAACGTTAAGAAAACAAAAACAATAACTGCAGATGAATGATAGAACTTTATGTCAACAGTGAATTAAAATTGCAAAAGATTTTGCATACCTTGGTTCAAATCATCAACTCAAATAGCGACAGTAGCCGTGAAATCAGAAGACAGACATGAAAGGGCAGCAATGAAAGGAGGAGAAAAGTTCATCAAATGTAAGGCCATTTCACTGGTGATCAAGGCCAAGATCATCCTCACAAAAGTGCGGATGTGAAAAGTTGGAGGAAGATTGACATGAAGATAAGTGACGTGTCTGAAAGATAAACCAGGGGGTCCTAGATCACACCGAGCCAGAACTTTCTCAGGAAGCAAAAATCATGAGCTGAGACTGTTGCACTTCAGACCCGTCATGAGAAGGCAAGAGTGCGTGGAGAAGACGATGATGCTAGAGTTGACGGTTGAGTAAGAGAAGACCAACTATGAGATGGACTGATTGCATAAAGAAAGTCCGAGCCTTGAGTTTACAATAGCCGAGTAGGGCTGTCAAGGGACATTCTGGAGGGCACTCGTCCATAGGGTTGCCACAAGTCAGAGGTGACTCAATGGCACACATATAAAAGGAGCTGAAGAAAAGGAAATCTATGTTAACATAGACTGAAAAGATTAACACAGTGGAAGGATTTGTGTGTGTGTTACGTAGCAGAACCTTTGGAAAATATGAATTAGGATGAGCAGAGGGGTCCTACCGGGAGCTAGTCTTGTCTAAAAGTAGGGTGAGCATGACGATGATGATTTCCCTTCAAGGGACAGCATGGCACTTGTCTTGTTCCCCTGGGGAGATGGAGTGATGGACTGAAACATGGATGCTAACTGTGTGTGGGGAATCTGAAAATCCAGGGCCACGTGCTGCATGTTTGCCACTAATTTGAGCATCCTTATCTGAGAGCCGGTGTGGTGCAGAGAGTGTTGGACCAGGCACCTGGGAGATGGGTTGCTGTCCCCACTCAGCCACGAAGCTCCCCATGGACTTTGGGCCAGCCACGCCCTACCTCGCAGGGGTGTTGTGGTGAGGATGCCAGGGCACAGCGTAAGCTGCCTTGGGCAACAGGCAAGAGAGTCCATGCAATATAACCTGACCCGCGTCTGCTCCGCATCCACGCGTGTGCCCAGATGCAGCCCCCTCTGCATCATCCCGTCCCCCGAGCCGAAGCAGGCTTTCTGGCTGGGCGAAACCGTGGTTGGGCAGGCGCGGAGCAGGCCCGGGGGCCCGAGCGGGCAGAAACGCCCCCCGAGCCCCTCTCAGGCCTTCCCCCTGGACGAGGGGCTTCAGCCCAAGGGCCCCGCCGGGGGCCCCCGGGTACCGCCCGCCCACGGCCCCACCTCACCCCGCCGGTCACCTGTGGCTTAGCATGGTCGATCCGGGGCAGCCGCTCGCCCGCCGCCCCCCTCCGCCTGGGCAGGCCGGGGCCGGGCTCGGGCGGCGACTAGGCCGCGCCGTCGCCATGGCGACCCATTGTTCCGCAGGCCCCGTTCTGGAGCCCGCGGGCCGCGCCGCGGGGAAGCGGCCCAGGCCGGCCGGAGCGCGGCGTGGGGCGGGGAGGGCGGGGCGCAGTCCCTCGCGGCCCGATCCGAGGGGCGCCTGCTCGGGAGTGAGTAGCGCGGAGAGCGCGCGGCCGAGCGGCGGGATCCCGCGGCCCTCCGGGGAGGCCTGGCTGGCTGGCTGGCTCGGAGCGGGCCGCGGGGCGCCGGGTCAGGCTGCTCGGCCGTGCGGGGCCCACGCCCAGGGAGCCCCGGGCGCCTCGTGGCTCGATCCCCGCGGCGCTTCGCTCCGCGTTTGCTTCGGACGCCCCTCGTCTCCGCGCCGCGGCTTGCCTGCCCAGTGCCGATCCTCACGTGCCTTGCGCGTCCCTCAGCCCGGCGCCTTTTCTGCTCTTTGCAAAGCCCACCAGAGTGGATAAAGACGGTTTCCCTCCCCATGGTACTGCAGTCCTTGAGGCTGAACGGTGCAAGAGGCAGGGAGGGCGGCGTGCAAATGAATCAAAGGAAATAAGTAGTCCATCTGGGGAATGTGTCGCCGCAAGAGGCCGCTTGGGTAGGAGGTCTGGCCCAACAGCTCCCTGCTGGCAGCGAAATGCAGCACCGTTTCCGTGAAGGCATTTTCGTTTGCTAAACTCGTTTGGGAACCACACCGTGCAGTGCGGCCCATGCCACCATGGAGCTTTGCAAGCGTGAAGTTTCAGGACAGGAGTGCCTTGCCAGGAGGGATTTGTGAATCATAAAATCATGGAATCACAGAATAGTGGGGTCGGAAGGGGCCAAGAAGGCCACCAGGTCCAACCCCCTGATGTTGCAGGACACCACGTTACACCATCTCACTCAGGTGGCTGTCCAGTTTGATTTTGGATGTCTCCAGTGTGGGAGAGCCCCCCACCTCTCCAGGCAGCTGGTCCCACTGCCCCATTGCCCTGACAGTGAGGAAGCTCTTCCTGGTGTCCAGCCTGAATCTGGGTTGCCACAGCTTGAATTGATTATTCCATGTCCTACACTCTGGAATCAGCAAGAAGAGATCTTGACCTTCCTCTTTCTGACAGCTTTTGAGGTGCTTATAGAGGGATATCATGTCCTTCCTCAGTTTCCT
>JAIXND010000771.1:3780039-3877343 GCA_023646645.1 Varanus salvator macromaculatus | reverse complement strand
CATAATGTTGATATCCAGGGCAATTTCAAAATGATTGTTTTTCCTCGCCTCGATCATTTATTCTCTCGATCTTTCTCACTCATATGTAATGTCAGGGCCCATTTGGACGCATCTCTTGCGTGAAAGTAATAAGAGATGACTTTCTGTGGCATCGCTTCAGGTGGGCATTCATAACACCTTATGGGGATTGCCATGTGCTTCATTATGGTCGAGTCTCCCTGCCAGCGCTTTGTGGAACACATGGCTGTGACGCAAGGGCCTTCCATATGATCAGGCCAGTAGCAAGGGGCATCATCCAAGAGGAGTAGCGCACCCCCAAATCAAAGCTTAGCCAGCCACAGAATATCCTGCTATGTTTCATAAGATATGCCACAAACACATCACAAAGAGTTGGTACAGTCCATCCCTCATGAGAGAAATACTGGAAAACATTGCATTCCACCCAGCTTGATGGTTGCTTTCGTTGCTGAATACTCTGACATGGGCTTTAAACCTGGAGAAAATGGCCCCTGTGGATTCTGGCTCTGGCCAGCCTCTGCCTAAGACCCAGCAGAAAGGTATCCTGGTAAAGTCTGTTTTTAAAAGAATTGCAGTGACTTTTACGCAACCCGATATCTTTTTACTGAAGGAGCACAAACTTAGATAGGCAATCACCATCTCCGTTGCATCTTATGGAACGGTAAGAGGATCAGAAGAATCGGGCGTTTCTCCATTGACAATTGCTCCCACTAAATCATTCCTGCCTCACACTAAAAGAGAGATAGACACGGGCTCAATTTTCACTAGGAGTTTGCTGTGAGCTCATCCCTGCTGATGGAAAAAGCTGTAATGGATGTTTTAGTAGGCTTTCTTTTATTGCTGTGATCTGCCCAGAGAGCTTCAGCTACTGGGTAGTGTAGAAGTTTGATAAATGAAGTGAAATGAAGAATCCCTTCCGCATTCATCTTCCCGTATAGATTGCAGCCTGAGTGACTGAATTGTGTAATGAAATCCTGGAATAACAGCCTGTAGTTCCAGTTTCGGCTGAAAGTTTATACTCTTGTTTTTTCAGTCTTTGGAGGGGAGAGTTAACATTAGTTCCATCACTTTTAATGTTGGAACGTTCATGTTACGAAATCAGAAGTGCTCCTCTGCTTTTATCTTGTGAAAAGAAACCTTAAAGCAGAATCTTATGCATTTTAGCCAGAAAGTACTCTAGCTAGCTCTACTGGAAGTTCCAGGCACGAAATTCCCCCTCTCATGCTCTTAATCTCTGTTTTGGTCCAGATCGTCACAATTCTTAATGACTTTGATATCCATACAAATTTACTAATTCCATACTAGATTATGATCAGGGAACCCTGAAAACGGCACTCTTCCACATCAAACTACCTGTGCTTTGTAATCCACTTTGGAAGTCCTTCTTACCGGCCTCCTTCCCCTCCAGAGTTGGGAGAGTCTGTTTGATAGCATTTTTGGAACTATGTCTATAAGAAGGTGTACAGAGTAGCACACCTACATCATTTAGGCACCAAGTAAACCCAATTTTTATTGTCCTGGCCTTTTAGATGTACATTCCATTCTGGTTTTTATGCTGAGTTGGGTGCGCTGCTATGCAACTGTATTTTTATTGTTTTGTGATGGTTGATTATTTTAAGACCATATAAATGCCCAAACCTTTATGGGATTGGAGAACAGCGTAGCAAATAAAAGATATAAAGAAATAATAAATGCATCAGGATGTATTATCTTAAGGGTATCTGCACCAATGCAGCCCCGGCCATCCTTGTATATCAGTGTTGTAGCCATTCCCTCTTTTCCACAAATAGAACCCAGTCTGCTCTGTGGAGACTTCTGGTGCAAAGTAGCATGTATAAACAATTCGTCAAAATGCAGGTATCAGTGTAATGAACAGCACGGGAGGCCCTTCATTCATTCATTTATTTATTTTACAGATTTTTATGCCGCCCCCCTTGCAAACTAGCCTCGGGGCGGCTCACAACATATAGAGAAACAATATAAAACAATACACAATCTAAAACTGGCCCATCTCGTAGTCACAAAGTTATAAACAATAAACAATATACATAGCAATTTAAAATTTACAATAAGAATTAATAAATTAGCAGTTAAAACATTTCTTAAATAAAAAGGTATTTGCCTGGCGCCGAAAAGCAAATAATGACGGCGCCAGGCGAGCCTCTCTGGGGAGCGCATTCCACAGGTGGGGCGCCACCGCAGAGAAAGCCCTCCTCCGGGTACTCACCCTCCTCACTTCTCTCACAGAGGGTTCCCGGAGGAGAGCATCAGCCGCCGATCGTAGGGGGCGGGAGGGCATTTAAAACAGATTGCTGGGGTTAATTAGTGTGCTGGATCAGTCGAAGTGTCAATCAAGTTTATTGGGGCCATCAAGTCTAGCTGCCTTGGGGAAACCTACGAATAGTACATGAATACGTGAATGAACCATCCGTATTCCTCAAAACCTGGTGCATTAGGTATACCACCTCAGTAACTGGAGGTAGTATATAACCATCACGGCTGGTACCTGATAGCCTTATTCTCCATGGAATGGTCCCAACCCCTTTTAAAGCCACCCAAACCAGTGACTACCATCGCCGCTTCTCATGGAAGCAGATGCCATTGCTTAACCACAGCTATTTGAAGAAGTGCTTTTCTTCCTGTCCTGACTCTTCCATTAATTTACCATATGGGGTGACCCCTGCTCCTGTTCTGGTGGGTTCAGTTGGCACTCAGGTCCCTGGGTCTTGGTGCGATTCTCTGAGAAAATTCTGATGCTGCTAAGTACTTGTTTAATTCAACAGGGTTGTCTGTATCCTGGAATAGCTCTACCGTGCACTGACTCTCAGTGATGGGCACCCAAAATGACGTCTTTTAGAGGACTGGCGTTTCCACTTTCCTCTTGGCAGCACCCCCATGGAATGGTTTCCTTTGCGTTCGTGCCATCCTGGATGTCTTCTGCAGGCCCACTTGCTTCGGCTTTTCGCTCCCAAAGCACCTGGGAGAGACTTTCTTTTCTATTTCTGAGCCATCCACCCACAGTGTTTCTTTTAATTTTTAATGCACGTTAGTCAGTCTAAAAGCTCTCACTTAGTGCCCTTCACCTTCAGCCCACAGCTTTGACACAATGCACTTAGGATATAACTCGATCTATCTCCAATCCACCCCCTCGTAGCAAATGAAATGCAGCACATCTATGAGTTTTGCTGTGTGCATGTATGGATTGCGAAGCTTGGAAATGCCAGTGAGAAGCAGCTGGTTTTGGGGACCGTATGTGGGGGAGACAGAAGATGAGATCACTCAGATGGTGCTTGATGAAGGGCACTCCAACAAGCGGCTTAACGTTGTAGTGAAGAGAGTGATCTGTCAGTCAGAAAGCCCTGCTCAGTTCCCACTTCTGCTGTGACTTTCCCCAGTCTGCCCACAGTTCCTAGCCAGCATGGCCAGTGGGTAATTGGAACTGTAGTCCATCACATTGTGGAGAGAGCCACAATAGGGAAGATTCTCTTGGGAAGTCTTGGATAAGCTGTTCCCCATCGGCAAAATGAGCATTTCCTACATACATGTTTTATATGTTTTATATTAATTATGTTGTAAGCTGCTCCGAGGCTTTATTGCGATGGGGCGGCATAGAAATGTTTTAATAAATAAATAAAATAAAATCACAGGTGGTTAAACAGATGTAAGGCATAACATTTATTTGATCTCTGAACCACCCAATAGCCAACCTCTCTGGTCAGTTCACAGCAATTGCTTTGAACAATAGAAAGGGATCTTGGGGTGGTGGTGAACTGTTCACAGAAAATGTCAGCGCACCAAGTGCCTGTGGAGAAAAAGGCAAACTCTGTGTTAGGCGTGAATAGAAAGGCACTGAAAACGGAACTGTCGGTGCTGCCGTGTCCCGATGCCGTTCTGTGGAAGGACTGCACTAACAACATTGTGTACGGTTCTGATTGCCGCAGATAAAAACAGGATATTGTAGAACCAGGGAAAGTGCAGCAAAGGGGCAACTAAAATTATCAAGGGGTTGGAAAGGTTAAAATAGCTAAGATTGTTTAGGTTAGGAAAAACAGGTGAATAATGGGAGACATGATTCAGGTGTACAGAATTATGCATGGTGTGCAGAAAGTGGATAGAGGGGCATTTTTCTTAACTGCCGCATCAACATCTTAGACTTGGTACATTGAGAAACATGAAAGGAGGCGGATGTCCGTTCCTGGCATTTGCTTGCCGAGATGGATGTGAAACAGAGGAATTTTGAAGGATACTGTGAAATGGGAGTTTTGGAAGATTTTACTGGTGTCCCTTTTGGTTAGACACTATCACAGTGTATTCATTGCATGACAATGAAATTGCTGTTGGCTGTGTCCAGAGTTACAGTGTAATTGTGTGTGCGCAAGGTAACTCCAGCCTAGAGGTGTGTCATGGGAATTCATGGGAGACATTGAGGTAGCTTAAGAAGCCATTTAAATCAGCAAAGAATGATCTAACCAGAATGGCTGCCCATGTTGATGGAATCCAGGAGTAGTGATTTTTCTGAGATGCTGCAGGTGCCAGAGACTGGGGAAAACAAGAATTGTCTTCCTCAGCTCTTGCTTGTTTCTGTGTGGATGCTCAGGAGATCTTCCGAGTGGATTAAAACCCACAGCTCGGAGCCATGTGACTCTTACAGGTGGCACCCAGAAGCTTCAACCCCACCTTGGCTTTTTGAAGGACCTTGCTAATGGAGCTCCATCTATCTGGTGTTTGATTTCTAAGTCTGGAGATGGCATGGATTCTGCTCTGCTGAGGAATCACATCCCACTTCCCAGAATCCTCTGGATCCAAAATGTGTATGAGCTGGTTGTGTTGGCTTGCTAGTGTATCTGTTTGGTGAAGGCTCCTTTGTATGCATCTGTCCATGTGCTGGGAACAGCTGGAGCCCTGCTGTTGGAGCCCCTACTTCCATGAGTGCTTTCGGGGGTGGCCGAGGCAGAAGGCCCTTTCTGTCGGAGTTTCCCAGTTACGTACTAGTCCCCCGAGTGGCTGGCAGCTTTACTTCGAAATGTCAGGCTATGCTTTTTAATTAACCAGCGAGTCAATTTCGCAGCAGCTTTGGAAGATTTTGTATTCCTGGACTTTTGCTGCTTTTGCTCTTTCATCATTGCATTCTAGTGATTCATCGATTTATTGGTTTTTATTTTGTATTTTGTGATCTCTCTTTCTGCAAACCACCTTGCGAATTTAATATATATTTTGAAATGTGGCGTAGAAATACTCAAAACAATGAACACTATTCCTTCCTGTACCGCAGACCTAAGGCTTCTGCTTCCTCAGCGTCATCTTGATGAGTGCTGGATATGGAAAGATTAAGCCCTGTACACACTGCAGACGGACTGCAATGTGCCGCGGTGAACAGAAATGAGGACTGAGAGCAGAAGCCTGCTTCATTAGCCATTTGGGAAGAGTAAACATCTATTGGAGAAGCCACAAATATTACATTTGTGCCACAGATGTTGTTGTTATCTTTCAAGCTGACAGTTTTGAAACATGGATTTGGATGTTGCTGGAATGTGGGAACATTCTTCAAAAGCAACACACTCCCTTAATGTTTAGACGTTGTCAGTGAGCCTTGAACTGCATCCCAGGGCCAAAAGAGACATCATTGTGCATCTGTCTGCAGCACCGTCTCCCTCTCCTCATTTGTTTTACCATCTAGGTGCAGGGCTACTTTTCTGGACTGGGAACCTAGCATGTGGCAATCTAGGCACTGGGAACCATCTAGTCTGGAGCCAGGGGTCAGACTAGATGGCCTGGGAGACCCCTTCTGAGTCACTCTGTTTCTGTGTTTCCATGTGGATTGGGAACCTAGCATTTCAAGATCGAGACTGGACCTCTGAGCATACTCTAGATTAAAAATAATAAAGTGACATAGCTGCTAGACACAGGTTTAAAGTAAGGTCTGTTTTGACCACCACTCCCCCCTTACTTGGGGAACTTATTTCACTACGTTTGTTGGATGGATGCTCCACTGTGGCACTTGATGGATACAAACATTCTACCAACTGTCAGTTAAGGTCCTACTGAAAAAGCTATGAGGTGTAAAAACTCCTGGCCATTTTGCCTGCTAAACTTAGCCACTGAAAAGCCTGAGAATTCCTCAAAAACAGAGAAACTTCCATCTTGCAGCCAGTTTGTTTTGTAGTGTCTATACCAGTGACACCTAAAATTGGAGTTTACAACTGTTTCTGTGAGGTTTGCGCTCTAGCTGAGCTTGAGATTCTGTAACTTCCTCACGTCACTGTTTATTTCAGGAGAACAAAGGCAAGTGACTGATGGACAGAAATGGAGAAGAGCACAAAATCCATCGCTTTAGGTTCCTTGTAAGAAGAAAAAAAGGTGAGATACAAATGGAATAATAATAGTAGAGAAGAAGAAGAAGCAGCAGCAGCAGCAGCAGCAGCAAGGAGAGGCGATGATGGTATTTGTGCAAGAACATGGGAGAACAGCTTGACCCTCTAAGACTTCGGGGAGAAATTGAAGGGCAGAATTGAAGATGCTGCCTCTCTTGTATGGCCGGTATTGTCCATTCCGGCTGGCAGCGGCTTTCCGGAATCACATAGGTTGGGACTTTACAATCATCTGCTGGTATCTGGTGTTTCCAGCAGGAGATGCCAGAGACTGGCATCTAAATATCTGGAACTGTTCAGCTCAGCATATGGGTAGGGGGAGAAGTGGTAGGACTGTTGGAAGACCTTGGCCCATCTAGACTCGTAGGCTTCACAATGACTCACAACAAGCCAGAGGATTTTCCAGGTCTGCTTGGAGATGCCGGGACTGAACCAGGGACCTTCTTTATGCAGAGCATGTCTTCTATGGCAGGGGAAAAGTGGGCAGGGAAACATTTTTCACCCTCTCTGTAAATACGAGACCCATGAAGCTGGACATTGCAGGTGTGTGTGTGGGTGGGGCAGTTAGAAGAAGCCTCTGTAGGAAACGTTCGTGGAAATCCATGCCGCGCGGTTGATTTGGTGGGTCTGGAGGGAATGTTTACTATGATGGAGCCTATATTGTGCATGAGGCAGCAAAACATTAATGGTCTTGCACCTGAGAGCTTTTTGGCCCACGTGAATGTACAAGGCTATGAATCTCTGGGAATTAATGCAAATATAAATTTACACGAAGACACTCAGCTCCATACTGTCCTTTATCAGCAAGATCTCCTTGTCAGCCAGTTGCTTCTTGTTGTCTGGGGTATTAATCACTCTGACCTTTTGCAATCAGAATTAAGTGTGTGTCATCATTCCTGTCTTTGGGATCAAAATATAAAGGAGCCAATTGATTTCCCTCCTCCTCCTCCTCCTCCTCCTCCTTTCCTCTTGCTCTGATCTGACACTTAATAAAACATTATATTTCCAGATGCCAGGAGTAAGCAAAACGCCCGGGTGCCACCTGCCAGACGGGCCCACATGGCTGTGATTCATCTTCATCGGAAATCAATGGCTTGGGGCTGAGGAACCAGCCAAACCCAAATTAAAAGTCTCTTGCAATCTCTGCCCCCATAGTTCATGTCAACTGAGTTATGGGTCAGCCAGGAAGGGCACTAAATAAAATGGTGAGAGAAGAAAAAACGAGGCGGAGTTATTTTGCAACATGTGCTTGTGCCTTCTCCATCTTTGGCGCATGTTGTGGCTACAGGGTCTCAGTGTCAGGCAGCCGGGGAGAGATGGCAGGACATGGCACCCGCTCTCACACGGTGCTTGAGAGAGCGGATTGCGCATGCATGCTTAGCTCTGCTCGCTGACTGAGACTTCAGGGACCGGCTTGTGTAGCGAAGGGCCCATTTGCCCAGGAAGGCGCCTCTTACGCTGTCCGTTCCATCTAGCCAGGTCTCTCGACACTGGGCAGTAGCCGTTCTCCAGAGTTTCATGGGGGGGGGCATGAGGGGCATGCTGGATCAGACCAGGGGTGCATCCCATCCTGCGTCCTGCTCGCACGTGTCTGATCAGCCGCCCATGGGAAGCCCCCAAACAGTGCATGTGTGCACAGCATCCTGCCCACCAGATTCCCCAGGAAATGAATTCCCCGGATGTGTCCAATCTCCTTTTAAAGTGGTGGCCATCAGCACATCTGTAGAAAGAGTCCTTTCTTTTATCTCTCTTGAACTCCCACCCACCATCTTTGTGGGAGGATCCCGGTCCCAGTATTATGAGATGGAGAAAAGACATCTCCTTATCCACTTGCATGTGCATAATCGTACCCACAGCTATGATCTCTCCCCTAACTTGCCTTTTTCCTTCCACTAAGCTAAACAATCCCAGACATCATAAGCTTTCTTCAGAAGGGAGTTTCTCCAGCCCTTCATTATTTGTATTTTATTTTGTTTGTTTGAGTTGCCCTTTTCTGCACTTCTTCTAATCCAAGAAATCCTTTTTAAATTCTGATGATCAAAACTGTAGGCAATATTCCAGTGTGGTTGCATCACAGGTTTGCATAAGGTATGAGTATGATATTGGTAGATTTATTTTGAGTATGATATTGGTAGATTTATTTTCGCTCCGATTCCTAATTGTCCCCAGTGTGGAGTTTTCCCTTGTCTCCCAGCCACCATGTTTTCATTAAGCTGATCGCCACAAATTAACGATCTCTTTCTTGAGTAGTCGCTACTAGTTCAGATCCCATCAGTTTGTGTTTGATTGCTTATATCGAACCACATTTGCCATTTTGATATCCATTCTTCAGTCGGGAGAGATCCTTTTGGAATTCCTTACAACCCCTTTTGGCTTTAACCACCAATGAGCGCCGAAGAATTGAGGCTTTTGAATTGTGGTGCTGGAGAAGACTCCTGCTCTGCAGATCCCTTGGACAGCAATGCGATCAAACCGGTCAGTCCTAGAGGAGATCAACCCTGACTGCTCTTTAGAAGGCCAGATCCTGAAGATGAAACTCAAATACTTTGGCCACCTAATGAGAAGGAAGGACTCCCTGGAGAACAGCCTGATGCTGGGAACAATGGATGGCAAAAGAAGAAGGGGACGGCAGAGGATGAGGTGGCTGGATGGAGTCACTGCCCAGTGGGTATGGGTTTGGGTGGACTCCGGGGGATGGTGGAGCACAGGAAGGCCTGAAGGAGTGTTGTCCATGGGGTCGCGATGGGTCAGACGCGACTTTGCAACTAACAACATAGTTTGGTGTCATCAGCAAACTTGGCCACTTCACTGCTTATTCCTAATTCCAGATCATTTATGAATACACTGAAGAGCCAATACAGATCCTGATGGGATCCCAGTGTTTGCATCTACCCATTGGGAGAATTTACTATTCATTCCTACTCTCTGCTCTCTGTTCTTAAACCAGTTCATGCTCCATAAGAGGACCTCTCACTCAATGATTACCATGTTTCCTTAGGACTCCTTGGAGAGGAACTTTGTTAAAAACCTTTTGGAAGTTCAAGTAAACAGTGTCTACTGGATCACTCCATCTCCACTGTCAAAGAACCCTACAATGCCTGTGAGATAAAGCTTCCCTTTGTAGAAGCTGTGTTGATTCTCTCTCAGAAGGGCTTGGCCTCTTACATGACTACCACTTTTATTTTTAATGATATTTTATCCAATTTACCCAGAACAGATGGAAAGCTAAACAGCCTGTGAGTCCCTAAATCCCCACAGAACCCTTTTAAAAAATTGGTGTTATATTGGACAGTCTCTAGCTCTCGGTTACATGTTCTCTAGCTCTCATAGGTACATGTTTAATCTTTCTGTTAGAAGATCACCAGTTTCCTGTTCGAGTGCCTTAAGAACTCTAGATTGGATACCATTTAAGTCCAGTAGTTTATTGACCTTTGTCAATAAGGTTGAGAGCTTAACTTTTTGTCACAACTATTCACTTCAGTTTCTCAGACTTCCTTCCTGAGAATGTCTGTTCGGGTACTAGCATCTCTCTTGTACGTTAAGCAGTGAAGACTAATGAAAATAATTAATTCGGTTTCTCTGCAATCCCCTTATCTTCCTTTACTACTTCTTCAACTTCATTGCATCCAGTCCAACTGCTTCTCTCGCTGGTTTCCTGCTTCTCATAAATTTATGAGATAAATACATTTCTTTATTGTTGGTCTTGATGTTGTTAGCGATATATTCTTTAAAATACTGTTGTTTCTCTCTTGTTGTTTACATCTCCTTTGTGCAAGCTTCTGTATGTTTTCCCAACTTGGGTAAGTTCTCCATTTTCTGAAGGAAGCCTATTAGCTTCTTTGGCCCGACTCAGTAACTATGTTTGTGACCGCATAAAACTCTGCCTGGCTTGGGATCGCAATTCCTGACCACAATATGCCTGTCCCAGTCACAATCTAACTGGACAACTGCACAATCAAGATCTGCGGCTTGCCCGTGATTGCCATCTCTGAGGGATCCTTGGCTGGTGGCAACAAGGAGAAGGGCCTTTTCAATGGTGGCCCCTTAGCTCTGGAACAGGCTCCATACTGAGGCCTGACCGACTTGACTATCTTTTTGACACTAAGTTAAGACTGTCTTCTATCCACAGGATATTTAATTATATTGGGCTTATGATAGCTGCTTAAGCAGTTCTTATTACTTCATTTTTAATAAGTAGTTATAGCTTTTTACATTAACTTTCAGTTACATTTACTTTCTATTCCACGGGAAGTGGCTGAGGCCCCATCGGTGCGGGTGTTCAAGGATAGGCTAGGCATGCACACAGTGGGCATGTTGTGAGCGGAGCCGGCTGGAGCCGGGGGTCAGACTAGATGGCCCGGGAGGCCCCTTCTGACTCGCTCTGTTTCTGTGTTTCTACATTTGTTTTGAATTTGGCTGTTACGTTTTGCTCGTAATTTTTATGGTGATTTATTTTATTGTTGTCTGCTTTTTATGTTGTATTTTATGTGCTGCTACAAACCGCCCAGACAGCTTTGGCTATTGATAGGTGCAGAAATAACATTAATAGTAATAATATTAACAGACGGAGCCTTGGTCTGATCCAGCATGGCATGTCGTATGTTTAAGATGTCGTTTGGCCCACCCAGAGGGTGGAAGGGAAGTGTAGGATACTAGGCAGCGGTTTGGATAGCTAAAGCATCCTAGGCTTTGGTGGACGGTGAGTAACCAAAAAGGCTTCCATCTTGAAACTCTCAAAACCAGTTGAGGCAGCTTTAATGTTCCGTGCTGCCCTGCTCTGAGCCGATTCCCAGAACAGGGCTGACGTTTTCTTGATTTACAGAACTGACTTGTTGTTTGTTGCTCTCATCATCTAAGCTGAGGCTTGAATTTACAGCCTCAAATCTTTTGAACAAGCAGAATAAATCAACCCCAAAGTTCTGCTTTGGGAGAGCAGGGAGAGGGTGGTGGCGAGAGAGAGGCAGCCTGGTTGTCTGGCAGGGGCATGGGAGGCAACAGCGGGATGTGGGAAGAGCATTTCAAATAGCCCGACATGCTAAGCGATGTGCCATCATGCTGATTTTAAAAGGATGTTTAGTATTTTTAATCCCCTGGTTTGTCTTTAATATAAAGATAAAGATAATACATGCTACACTTCAAACAACCAAAATTTGGATCGGCTTGCTTTGTAACATAAAACATTTTATTTGTGTGTGTGTCCTATTCTAAAATATAAGTTCTTTTTGATTCCTAATGCCAGTTCCTTTTCAAATGCCCAATAAGAAGATTAAAAAGAAGACATTTTGCCCCGCTCTCCCATAATACTTGAACCTGGGGTCATCCTATGAAGCTGAAGGGTGGCAGGTTGAGGAGAAGCAAAAGGAAGGAGCATATTGTTAAGCTGTGGGATTCTCGGCCACGGGAACTGGAGATGGCCACCAATCTGAATGGCATTAAAAGGGGACTGGACAGGCTCACGAGGAAGGAGGTTCTCAGTGGCCACTGGCTTTGCTGGCCATGTGCTACCTCCATACACTGGTTGCTGAGGAGCCTGGGCAGGGGGAGGCCTTGCCCCCATCCTGTGGGAGGGATCCTGGGGGCAGCTGGCTTCCCACGGTGCATACGGAGTACTGAGCCAGATGGATCCTGGGTCTGATCCAGCAGGGCTGTTCTTAAGACCTTCTGCTGTGACGTTCTGATAACAGGAACCTTAATCAGATGAATGTGTGTGACTCGATACAGAATCATCACACTGTTGCCCAGGTAGCAAGAGCTGAAGGATGTACAACGGAGCCGTCTGTCATGATGTTCGGTACTCCAGAGCTGGAAGCAATGACCATAGGGCATTCAAGCGGCCTGATGAGAGGCCTCTTGCTTGGACACCTTTCTTCCCAGTGATCCGGCACAGAAGGTGGTGCCTGGGGGAAGGGTGAGTCCTCCTCCTCTCAGGGCACCGGCCAGCTTTAAGCTGTGCCTCAGCTAGGCATGGGCAAGTCTGTCGGTTTCCAGTCTACATCTGTTGTACACTTCTGTCCCATTTCTCAGCCTTGAAAGCTCTTCCACAGCAGAGCAGGTTCCCTCTGGACCTGCTTAGGTGGCCACGTACGTGGCAGGCCCACTGTCCTCAGAGCCTGACTCTGAGGTCCCTTCCAACTCGGTAGTTCTGTCCTGAATGATTATGCAGCTTCCAAAAGAAACCTCTGAGTAGGCATTCAAGTAGACATTTTGGCATGGATTTAAATGCATATTCATTCTCAAAATAGTAATGATGTATGTTTTCGTTCTCCAGAATGTGCGTAAATGCACATTTGGATATATTTGAGCTGATGGATCTGCATTGCAGTGCTCAGAAAAAATGCCAGCTCTGTTAGACAGATGTGCGCGCAATGCCAGGTGGTGCGGATCAGGCTGTCCATACAGACATGCAAGTTCAGCGCCACCTCCGAATCAGGGCTTCGTTGGAGAGCCACAGTCAGAGCCACAGACCTGTGGCAGCAGGAGGCAGCTCCGTTACTTCAGCCCGACTGATCAGTTCAGACTAACTAACGTCAGATCATGCGTCCGATGGCATGTTCGCAAATACGCCAAAATATATGTGTTTGTGCCACAAGATGCTGTTATTTTTGCAAGAGTCGATGCACAAGTGAAGGGTCTTGTGGTCCAGTGAGGCTGATAAGCCCCGTCTCTGACGAAGGTTCCCCAGTCCCACTTGGGGAGCAAGTGGTGTCTGTATTTCATGGAATCCTAGAGTGGGGCAGGAGCTCGGTGACGATCCAGTTCAGCAACTTCCGGCTTTCCAGAGACTTGGCTGGCAGTTCCCAAGATCCTTCCCTGGTTGGAGCTGATGTGGCCCGGAGGCCAAAAGATCTTGTCCACCCATGATTTAGCCTGGTCCTCTGCCCAGTGCAGGATGCGGCTGCAGCGTCCCCGACAGGTGGCCACGCAAGTGCAGGGGTGTCCTTCAAAGCCAAGTGAAGGACTGTCCACGGCCTCCTGGGGCAGTGACCATGCTGGTGCTGAACAGTTCTCGTGGTTCGGATGCCTCTTGTAAGGTGGAGCTGAAATTTGCTTCCTCGCATTGGCAGTCCTTGGTTCACACCCTGACTCAGAGCACAACGGAGAACAACTCCTCTGATGGCACTTCTGTTTCCTCTCTTCTGCAGAGGGAGAAGAGAGCCAAACAGTAGCCCATGGCCTCAAAGGCAGACTTATTCCTAGCAGTCAACACGCAGAGTCTTGCGGCTCAGGAAGGCGGTGCGGAACTTGCTTAAAGCTTCTGCTTCTCTGTCGGGGGAATGGGGTTTTAATTGCGTTGTTGGCTGTAGGCTTCAGCATTCTCTTCACAGATGCTTAATTCTCAGCACCCAGGCAAAGCAAGGAGCCAGGTCATTAATCCTGGTGAGAGGAAAACAGCTCTGATGAGGAACAGATGCATCAGCCCCACTCCCCAGCGTGCGTCAGGATCAGCTTCGCTCTGTGTGAGGAAGGGCTGCTCCCTGGATAGCCTTATCTCCTCTCAGCCTCCTAGGAGAGGTTGACCTTGCATGCCATCCATTGCCATGGGTTGACCTTCCGTGATATCTACAGTCCGCCTTCTCGAGCGGAAATAATTAGTCCTGCCTCCTTCTCTTGATCTATATTTTATGAACAGCACAGTGGTCTTCTCCTTCTTTTTACCGTCATACAGGGACGCCAAAACCTCTTTCTTCCTGAGAATAAAATGTGTGTGCTGAGAAAGGGTCACGGGCTGTTTTCCTGTGACTGCCAGGCTGCAGACAATAGGGGCTGGATCAATAGGGGTATATCATACAATAGGGTATCGTAACGGCTGGCTTTTCCTGAGAATAACTCAGGCCCAGAAGAGGCACTTTATATCTTGCGAATGGGGGAAAAGCTGCATTGAAGGCTGGGAACCAGCAAATCCTTAGTTGTTGAGGTTGGGGGGCAGGGAGCATAGCCCTCTGGGAATCTTCACCTGGGGCAGATTTGGCTCGTCCGCCTTCAGTTTGACACCGCTGCTGTAGTACGGCCGTTGCTTGCATGCACCAAGTTTGTAGCATGTCATTGAGCCGTGCGAGTCTGGCGAGGCTGGAGTTTTGTCCTGCTTTCAAGTGTCGCGATGAGACATGGCGGCATATTAGCATGTGAGCGGCACATTCCTAGAAACAGCAAGATTATGGATGCCTTAATGCTTCTTGCCTGCGCAATGATGGATCGTAGCCCATTCTCCTTTTGGATGCAGGAAAACAAAAGCCTGCAACTTCTATTTTTCCCCAGTGGGTGCCATGAATGAATGGAATTTGTAGCCAGTAAATCTTGTGTTGTGAAGAAGCCACTCCAAGTGCCATTTTCTAAAGGGCAAGGCGGGGTGCCAGATGCATGCAAACTGGGCAAGGTCACTAAGGAAAGGACTATCGACAGCTGTTCGCCACGGAAACTAGTTGTATAGGCAGTTTTATTTATTTATTTATGGATTTGTATCCTGCCTTTTTCCTACGAAGGGCTCAAGGCAGCTGACATCATTCTCCTCCTCCATCTTATCCCCACAACATCAACCATGCGAGGTACGTTGGGCTGAGAGTGTGTGACTCGCCCAAAGTCACCCAGGTGGCTCCATGGCTGAGCGGGGACTCGAACCCAGAGCCTCTGAGTCCCAGTCCCACACTCTTAACCACCTGGGTTAAGGTGGCTCTCTAGAATACGTCAAAATGCTCAATTTTGGGCCAAACGAGAGAAGAGGGCAGTCTACTTCCACTGCCCTGCTTGTCAATTTCTCCTCCTCTCTGTCCTGAAGCACAATGCTGACTAGAGAGGCCTTGGGTTTGAGTGAGGGACTAGCCCACCTCCTCGGGGCCGGCTCTCCATGCCTCCGGTGGGCCTTAAGAGAAAGATGCCTTTCTCCCAGGCTTCAGATCAGGCGTTCCCAATGCAATAGGCCACAGCCTGGCCAGCTGCCCACCACATCTGGGGGTCACCGGGTCAGGGAAGGTCACTCCGAGTGCTGCTGCGGCTGCTGCGGTCGAAATCCCTGGAAGAGGCGTGGGAACTGCGAGAGGAGAACCGCGGCACCGCCGTGCTCCTATTTCAGGGTGCAGTTACGCAAACGACCACAAGGGGGAAGCACGCGCATTGGTAAAACCTCTGAATGGGCGCTAGAGCAGCTGCTGGGTTGGAGGCATGGTTGGTGAAGGGGGAATGAGCGTTTCCCCTGAGAAATGGGCCTTTGGGGGTTCGTCCTCCGGCGGGGAGCTGCATAAGAGTGTTCGCCACATCATATGAGTGGTCAAGGCCATCTGAGAGCAACGGGCATGCGGTGGCAAGAGCCAAACGACTGGATCCTGGAATCATGGAAGGGCAGAGTTGGAAGATGCCAAGAAAGCCACCCAGTCCAACCCCCTGCTGCTGCAGGTCGCCAGTTTACACCACCCCATTGTTCTGTCTGTCTGTCTCTCCCCCTCTTAGTACCTATTGGGTCCTTCCTGAAAGGGGGCTCCTAGCTCTAGCACCAGGGCTTGCACAACAATTCCATCTTCCCCCGCCCACTGAACAATGGCTCTGCAGTAAGCAAAAAGACCGAAGGAGTGTTGGCTATGAGAAAGTGATGGGTGGAAGAGGTCACCATCAAATTCCATGTGGGACATGGGGCAGTGGCATGGTAAAATCCTTGTTTAGAAGTATCTCTGATTTTTTTCCAAGTTTCCCTTTTTGGGTTGGCTCCTTTCCTTGCAATTGGTTTTTCTTTGTTTGTTTTAGCCATTGAAATAAGCTTTGCAAGAGATGAGCTGCAACATTCTATTCAATGCTCCTCATGCTGCTTTTCTAGACTGCAGTGAGAAACTGCTCCCAGTAAAATTGGTGGCTGTGTTGAAACCCGCAGGGGAGCATGTTCTGGTAGATCAGGTGCAAATAAGGAGCAGACCTCTCAACCCAGCACAGCAAATGATTCTCGATTCTCGCTTGAGGCGCCAGATGATCTTTCCATTAGCATTTATTTAGCTCAGGAAGAGTAGGAGATCCTTAGGGCTTCTGTACCTTTAAGAACTGTGCAGCAGGCAGGAATTCAACAGAAGAGTCTGTCCTGGGTTTTCCACGACCTCTGTGTTAACACATATGGGCCTTGTGCCTGCGTGGCGCCTGTCTTTAGGAAGCTTCTTTAGCTGAGAGAGTTTTGGTAGGAAACGCTCTCCCATCTTCTGCACTGATATATTAGAAGAGTTCCTACCCATTCTCTCAGTTCTTCCTTGACCGCCACTGTGCTAACCTTGGGAAGTTTGCCTGATTTGTGACTGTCAGCTGGTTAGCCTTCATCTTTTCTCCTTTTTGTCACGTTTTCTCCCAATTCACCCTCTTGCTTTGCTTTGCTTTGCTTTGCTTTGCTTCCCCTCTTCCCAAAACACAAGCACTTCCCTTCATCATTTTCCAGATTCCTCTTCCATTTTTCTCTCTCTGCTCTCCTTCTTTCCGATATTTTTGGTTCCCTCTTGGGCTGTATTGCCCTGAAGGCCCTAAAGGACGGGGGTTTGGGAGTCAGCTTCTGCCCACCAACGCTGCTCCCTCTGCGTCGTCGTTTGGCGGAACGTCACATTACGGACTCCTGCCCTCCCCGCCAGGCTCTGGACGGAGTGGACGCTGCCAAGGCAGGGAGCCGATCCACCTTGGAGGGTCCTGCTTCTCCTCCAGCTGCACCTTCCTTGGTGCCTCCTTTGCCCGGAAGATCCCTGAAGGTGCTCATGGCTCAGAAGTTGGCAAAAAGGGCCAAGGTGGCAACGTTGGCTGATGCCTCTAAGACCAGAAGAGGCCCCACTCTGTACCGGCGCAGTTGGCAGTGGGTGCTTGGGAGATCAACCCTATGCTGCCAGCGCTGAAGCTGATTTTGGCAGTGCCCATCTCTGAGGGAGGAATCCGTGACTCGGCACCGCAGCAGCCAGGGCTGCAGCCTCTCCAGCCTCTCCAGCATCACACCTGTTGGGGGTGTTCTCCCAGGTGCTGATGGAACTGGCTCACCTGGGATCTGAACACCTGGGACGGGTTCAAAATGGTCCGTCCCACGGTTGCCTCAGGGTTGCTGCGACCCATGGGGCACCCTTGGGACCAAGACTCCTTTTGCAGCCCTCCATCCCAAGCCCACTTCGGGAACGGGAATGTTTCTTGGAGAGCCATCATTCTGTAGGCCTCCACCTCTGCCACCCCGGGCTCCAGTGCCAACGTCTCCTCGCCCCATGGCCCCTCAGGGTCCGTGCGACTGCCACCATCATGCCACTGCACCAGTCGCCACTGCCTGCCCCCTCTGTGCAGCTCAGAATGCGACCAGCCCTCCTCCTTCCGGCAGTGAAGGCTCCTCATCAGCCGCAGCCTCACGTCCGTCAGTGGCTCCATTGCCCTCCTCTCCAGAAGTGGCTGTGGGGACCCAGCACCCTTCTCCTCCATCTGAAGACCTGGGCCGCTTCCTCTGGTTGGCCAGATGCCCCAGCTCCTGGGCCCGGAGAACCAGGGGCCGATGAAGACGGTGAAGACTCCAGCCTTTGACGTGGACTACATGTACCATTCTTGCCTATTCCCTTGCACATGGTACAGCAATTGAGCAGTGACCTGCAGGGACACCTTCAGTCAAGCCCCCAGAAAACATGTGCAGAGCGCAGGAGAAAGGCACGCCCTTCCTCTTCCAACACCCTGGCCAAACTCCCTTGCTGTAGAGTCCGGCAGGTCGTGTTACACGTGCTCTGCTCCCGTAGATGCGGAGCGCCCCCACCTGGGTCTGATGGGGAGATGCATATGTTCCTCTTCGGCTCTTGACCACAGGCGATGGACTCTCAGGCTTTCAACTTGCTCAACCTTTCCTCTGGGACAAGACGGGCTCCCTTTGCGCCTGCCTGCTGCAGAGCTTTTAAAGACAGCAACGAAAGACGGCAAATGTGGGGAAGTGCTGTCAGATCTTTGGAGTTTCTAAAATTATGGCAGGAGAATTGATCTGCTGGTGTGGTGCAGAAGCAAAGTTGACCCACGGTGTTAAGGAGCCTTCCCACAAGGCCGGAGCTGGTGGGTTGCCGTCAAGCTAGCTTCTGTTGCCAGAGCAACGCGGCTGGTCCCCGCCAGCCAAGCAGGTAGAGAGTGTGTGTGTGTCCATGTGTACAGTTGCGTTTCTGTCAGTCTTACCTTGAGTGTTAAACAACAATAATGTGGCGAGAAGCAGAAAAGGGCAGGGGGTGCCGAGGGACCAGCGGAAGGTGTAACCTGGTTGCTGGCATCTCTGCAGCACCAGGTGGAATGTATTTATTGTACGCAGGCATGGAGGGAAAACAGACAGATGGTCGGAATGGCTACTGCAGCTCGGTTGCATCTGGACCGATGCAGCAGGTGGAATCTCATCTCAGCCCTGGCCTTCCAGTGGGAGGAGGGAAGGAATGGGAAGGGACGCTTGGCAACATCTGTCTTGGCAAGAGGCAGGAAAGCTCTCGGGTTTATCTGTGCAAACACCTGCCTGGTCGCAAGGTATTTTTAAAAAATAAAATCATGCTTTTGGTACTGCTTTGCCCTCGTGGACCTCTGAGTCTTGCAAGTGGTCATGAAAACCACAAAGGTGCTTTCGTGTGGGGAACACCTATCACTTATACATTTACTTAGGACCTGAGGGAAGATTACTGCAGTAGCCTCTAATCCATGTTTCCTTCCTACTATCCATGTTTTCTCTCCCCTTTATTCTAGTGGTGCATGCTGCCAGCGTGTCTGGGAGCCAACTTCTCCAGCAGCGATTGTAACTATGGCTACAGTGCTATGGTCAACAGCAGTGGGCAGATGGTAACTTTTATCTCGATGTCTTGAAGAACCTCACCTGCTGGTTTATTATAGCTCAAACTGTTGTTCCAGGCCCAGCCTGTTTGGAAGGAGCCTGTTTAAAACGTGGGACCGTGTGAGCCACCAGAACACAAGCGTGTTTCTCAGTTGCAAGTCATGAGCCACCAACGGAGGATGAAGGACCGTGGAACGCCTTCTTGTTATCTAACAAGATATCTGACAAGTTATCTAACAGGGCAAGCAGCTGCGTCACTGGCAAGAGGCGACCGGTGCCACGGGGGGCTGGATGCTGGCCTGGAAAGGTGGTGTCCTTGCTCTCTGCCTGTAGCAAAGCCCTTAAAGACGTGGGACTTCTGTCCCTCAAGGGACAGGGCAAGGCGGTTAGGAAGTTCTTGAAGTCCAAGTTAACGCTGGGTGGCACGGGGTGGAACAGCTACTTGAGGCAACACGTTCCACTGCTCTGCATTGCTGTATAAAGGAAGGACAGGGCAGGTTTTCCAGAAGGAAAGGCATCCCGTTGCATGAGCACCAGTGCAGTTAATATACTCGCCAGCCTGGCAAGTAGCGAGTGGCTGGGTTCCGTGGACACAACAAGCCACGGTGAGTTTCTTTTTTACCATGGTTGGTCCGTTGTGTTGACTGAACCCAGCTGTGGTATTTGAAAATGGTACATTTATTCTTTAGAAGCCGTGGTAAGAAACAATTTGTTCTATGGTTTCAGCATGTTACCCTGGCTTGTCAAGTTGTCTGAATCCAAGAGCATGGCTTCCACAGCCCTGGTATGCAACTACCACAGAGTTTTCTGGAAAGAGCGGCAACTGCAGGAGCCACTCTGGCACCCAGCCTCTATATGTGGGCCATTGTGGAAGAGGCAAGCAACACAGGCAGGGAGCGATGCACCTTGAAGTTGAATGTCAGGCACAGTGGCTGATGGGATACATGCCAACACTGGGAGGACTGAGCAGGAAGGATGGGAACCAGCACGATGCAGAGATCACTTGGCGCAAGATCATAGTGAGGGACTGTAGTAACCAGGGTCGTTTGTCATGCTGTGTGAACACAGCCCGTACGTGTGCTGGGGCTTAGGAGTGCCCCTCGGATACAAGTGTGCCCTCCGCACCACCAAGCACAAATACATGCAATGAAAGGACACACACTCCACTCACATATTTTCACACCTGTCCTTAGGCCAGGCAGATCACATGGATGGGTTTTGCACCCGTAGCTGTAGCTCTTCCTGATAACATGCATTTGATGCACACGGGAAAGGGAACGCAACGCCGCAGCTGCTGGGTTCCAGGCTGCAAGCCGGGTTGGCGAGCACCTCGGGCCCAGGGCAAACCTCGATGCAGGGAAAGATCTGGAGAGGAGAGTAGCCGCAATGGGCAGCCGAGAAGCCAGGTCCATCCGTAGAGCGGGAGCTGGAAGTGGTGGCAGGAGCAAGCCTGACGTTTGCTGGTGCCGGAGCCCGGAAGAGAAACGGCCGGGGTCGAGACTGCAGCTCCGCAGTGCTTGCCTGTGCCAATACGGAGGAGCCTGGTCTATGACAGCAGCAGGTGGAGGAACTCACGGGATGAATCTGACCGAACACGCTTGTGTGCTCATTATCGAGCCTATGCTGTGGCGGTGAGGACGGCGAAGAAGAAATTCTTCTCCACTTCCATTGCCTCCTCACAGCGCCGTCCAGCGAAGCTGTTCTGAGTGGTACATGGGCTGATACATCCTGGCCCCCAAAAAGATCCTGTGCCACCTTCGATGGCCCGCTGTGACGACTTTGCCCAGCACTTCAAGGAGAAAATTGCTCAGATTCATCACGAGCTGGACTCCACAATGGATTCAGATCCCTTAGGGGAGACACCAATGACCCTGTCTGGTCAGGTATTATTGGATGAATTTCAGTTAATGCGGCCCGATGATGTGGACAAGGTATTTGGACAAGTACGTCCCACCACCTGCTTGCTTGACCCCTGTCCTTCATGGCTACTTACCAAAGCCAAACACGGGATTGGTTCCTGGATCCTGGAGGTTATTAACACCTCTCTGAGGGACGGCCGGGTGCCTGCCCCTCTAAAGGAGGCAGTGGTCAGGCCAGTCCTAAAGAAGGCGTCTCCAAATCCAGAGATGGCCACCAATTATAGACCAGTGGCCAACATCCCGTTTTTGGGTAAGGTGCTGGAGCGGGTGGTGGCGGGACAACTCCAGGTACTCTTGGATGAAACTGATTACCTGGACCCATTTCAGTCCGGCTTCAGACCCGGTTTTGGCACTGAATCTGCCTTGGTCGCCCTGTATGATGACCTGTGCAGGGAGAGGGACAGGGGAGTGCGTCCCTGTTGGTTCTCCTGGACCTCTCAGCGGCTTTTGATACCATCGACCATGGTATCCTTCTGGATAGGCTGACGGGGTTGGGAGTAGGAGGCACCGCCTGGCAGTGGTTCTGCTCCTACCTCGATGGCCGATTCCAGAAGGTGGTGCTGGGGGACTATGGCTCTGCGCCATGGCAGCTATGCCATGGGGTTCCACAGGGATCCATTTTGTCCCCCTTGCTATTCAACATCTACATGAAACCACTGGGAGAGGTCATCCGGAGGTGTGGGCTGCGGAATCATCAGTACGCGGATGATACCCAGCTCTACCTCTCATTTTCCACCGATCCAGGTGAGGCAGTGGCTGTACTGAACCGGTGCCTGGCCGAGATAAACTGAAGCTCAATCCAGATAAGACAGAAGTTCTGTTGGTGGGTGATTCGAGCTCCTGGGTAGGTGACTTGAGCCCTGCCCTGGACGGGGTTGCACTCCCTCTAAAGGACAGGGTCCACAGATTGGGAATGGTCCTCGACCCGGAGCTGTTCTTGGAAGCTCAAGTGACAGCAGTGGCGAGGAGCGCTTTTCTTCAGCTTCGGTTAATCCATCAGCTACCTCCCTACCCGGAGGAGGATTGCTTAGCAACAGTAACACACGCATTGGTTACTTCCTGGTTGGATTTCTGCAATGCGCTTTATGTGGGGCTGCCCTTGAAGACAGTCCGGATACTTCAGATGGTGCAAAACAGAGCTGCCAGGACACTGTCGGGGACTGGGCATTATTCTCATATAACCCCAGTCCTCTATCTGCTCCATTGGCTTCCCATTGAAGTCCGGGCTCAATTCAAGGTGCTGGTTATTACCTATAAAGCCCTAAATGGCTTGGGACCAGGATACCTAAAGGAACGCCTTTTTCCCTATTTGCCCTCCCACCCCTTGATAGCAGCAGCAGAGGCCCTCCTCTGGGAACCCTCCGTGAAAGATTTTAGGAGGGGGAGTACCCGGAGCAGGGCCTTCTCTGCGGTGGCGCCCCGACTGTGGAATGCGCTCCCCAGAGAGGTTCGCCTGGCGCCGTCATTATATGTTTTTCGGTGCCAGGTCAAGACTTCTTTATTCGATCAATATTTTAATATGTATTAATTGGATGTTATTGTTTGTATTTTATTGAATTTTCAGCCAGCGTGGAATAGTTAATTTATTTTATTCTGATTAATGTTGTAAGCCATCCAGAGATGGAAGTAATGGACGGCATACAAATTTAAGAAAGAAAGACAGACAGACAGACAGACAGACAGAAAGACAGAAAGAGCGAGACGCTGTTGAACGGACCTGAGGCACTCCAAAGAGCGCTTCACGACTTTCTCTTTGTGCTTGCTTTGGCAGAGGGGAAAATCTAATCAGCCTAGTTCTCAGCCAGAGGGCCTTGGAAGCTCTGCTTTCGGAGTCTTTGTGCCTAATGATCTCTCAGGTGCTCCAGGGGAACGAGCTTCACTCTGCGCAGGCACCTGAGAAAAGCCATTAGGAGGAGGGTGTTAATGGCACTCTCCATTGCTGCCTTCCAGCACCTGGAGGAAGCAGTGCAGAGCGGAGCTGCACGAGGCGTCTCTTGAGAGGCAGCCGGGAAACGCAACCCGCTTGTTCTCCGAAAGGGCAGCCATCAGCAGAGGCTGGACGAGGGACTGTAAGATGGCACAGTGCCTTCCTCCAGCAGCTGACCCGGGGTCTAGCCGCGAGTGCTTCCTACTGGGCCTCCCCCCTGACCTTCCCTCAGCTCTTCCACTGTCTGCACTGGCTCCGTTGCCCCTGGGCACCCGGAGGGCCTTAAGAGCTCTGTTGAGACCAGCACTGTGAAGTTCAGAGATCTTCATGCCTGGAGTGGCAAAGCACCATCAGAAGGGGCCCCTTACACCTTGCACCAGTGAAAGTTCCTAAACTGAAAGAGGTGGCACTGGATCGGAAGCTGTGGTGAGATGTGGCCTGTAGGATCACTTATGACCGGACAGCCCAAGAATCCCCCATCCTCACTGAGTGCACCAGGCGGTGGAGAAAAGGCCGTGGGAAGCATGCTGGTCTGATGAGTGTTCCTGGGCTGGGTCCAAGAACAACCAACACTACGCAGTTTAGTTGCTGTGGCACATGGTACAATTGCAAAACAGAGCCTTGAGTGCCATCTTGTCTTTCTGATGAGGCACAATGAGTAGGGCTTAGTGGTATACTGGCTAACTCTTATTGTCTAAATTAGTTTAATAAACTCTCCTCTCCTCTCCTCTCCTCTCCTCTCCTCTCCTCTCCTCTCCTCTCTCCTCTCCTCTCCTCTCCTGAGCAGAATAGAGAACAAGAAGAAAGACAGACAGACAGACAGACACACACCTGAGCAGGCAGGTGTTATCTTGAGATGAATAAATTGTGAGGTAAGTAGGAGAAGAACTTCCTGATGCTCATGATGGTGGTCGAAGAAGAATGGAGGTCTCGGCGGGAGCCCCACCCTCACGCTAGCCGCGTCTGGGGCCTGGCTTCCACAGAATACTAATTAATCAGCTTTGGAATCTTCCTGAAAGCCGCTGCCCGCATGGGCCAAGAGCCTGTCTGTGTGATGCACAGGGACCACGAAGAAGAACAACCAACATCACGCAGCTTAGTCAAGGCACGGCTTGCTGAGATGTGCAGACGTTGCCGTTGAACGGCTTCTGCGGCCTTCGCTGACCCAATGGGGGAAGCTGCAATCCCACGCGCCCAGAGGAAGAGCTGAGTCAAGGCGAAGCGCATCCTTGTGCGGACTGATTCTGCCTGACACCAGCGGGACTCGGTGCAAATGGGCACCTTTGCACATGGCCTCATGCCGCGCTTTCCCAGGGAGACGCGAGGGCCCCATCTTGCTCTACAGGGAGCTGGGACTGACAAGCTGCATTCATGCCAAGCCGGGCTGAATGAATCCATTTCAGGTCATTGTCAGAAGCCATTAATGGGCACAATGCTGACGAGGTCGGTTCGTGGGAGCCGGAGGCTACTGCGGATTTCTGTTTGGGTTATTCTGACTCTCTGCTGGGGTGTGCGTGTGTATGTGAGAGAGAGAGGCAGAAGGAGCCGTTGGCAAAAGCACAGTCAAAACAAAGCAGCCATATTCCTCGGATGCAGCTTTGGCCGATTACATAAGACGACAGGGCAGCCGGGCACGTCATCCATTATGCAACCGCTGGGAAGCTGCGTCACAGCAGCTCCTGAGCTGCGGCCGATCTCGACCCAGGATGTCCTCGGGCTGTGCAGCACGGCCGCTCCGCTTCAGGGACCCGGCGGCAGTGCACTTCCCGTGCTGCACGGCCAAAGTGCTCCATTATTTTTTACGCGTTACACACATGGGCGAGATGTGAGCGGGGGTGTCACGCACAGGACTCTTGGCGGATGCAGAGAACAGAGAGGGTGTGGAGCGGCTTGTAGCCTCCCTTCCGAGCCGGCAATTCTGGGTTCGTTTCTCATGAAGACGTCCGAGCCCACAATTGCTGGACAGCGCCTTCTTGGGGACTGGTCCCTACCAGATCATTTGAGAGCTGTTGCCCTGACCTTTTTTAATAGGACAAAGGCCATTCAGTTGCATCCCTGTAGTAGATTCTGAGATACCGAACCAGTCTTGTGAATGCCAACATGTACCTCTGCTGTAAAGGGTTGGATCCTGTTTCAACTCGCTTTTGGAAGGTTCACACTGTTTGGTGTCAGATCTACCGATCTGTCCACGTAGGAGATGTGCAGTAACTCTCGCAAGCCTCCCAGGTCTGTCTGAAATGCTAACACGAAGGGATGACCTGCATAGGATGCTTCTGCGACTCAGTGCCGCTTCTCCATGAAATTTCGCTAGGCATTATCCCCGTGAAGCTTGCCTTCAGCCCTAATCAAGTCTACCTTCAGCCCCAAGGTTTAGAATCTCGCCTTTTTAATAAGGTTCTCAGGAAGACCATTTATGTGCTAGTACCGTTTTATACCAACAAATCATTATGACCGGCGATATAACCGCGCTTTGCTATTGCAGTCGGAATTGCTTCTGAGCAGTCGCTCCCCTCTCCTGAATCTGTTCTGGGGAATCTTTTCCGTTGTCTTTCCTTTCCCTTCGTTCCTGGTTGCCCTCATCTGGGTGCTCCTTATGGAGAAAAGCAGCTGCTGCTCAGCACCGTTCTCCCGAGCCCTGTCCGAAAACAGTGCCAGAGAGCAACCTTGGGTCTAACGAGCTGGAGGCAATTTAGCTCCCCGAGCTCTGGGTACTGGCAGGGCATGACTAATTAATTAATTAATTAATTAAGACATTTCTATGCCAGCCCATCGCAACAAAGCCTCAGGGCGGCTTACAACAATAAAATTATACCAATACATTTAAAACCTTTCCACCCCCCCCACCCCCGCCCGGTGCATCTCGGCAAAACCCTATAAAATACAATCCTAATTAAATATAAACAAATTAACAAATTAACTATAGACAATTAACTAAACAATTAAATAACTATAAACAGACTTCCTAGAGGCACAGGACTGAGGTGATCTGGCTGCACCGCCACCAAGACCAAGGAAGCCCGGGCTGCTTGCCCACCGAGTGCTCTGCCCTGTGGGTTGGGATGGTCCCAATCCGCAGGCTGGCTTTGTGAAATAGTGGCACCAGCTGCAGCTGGTCTACCGTGGGGGATGGGCGCTTTTGGTGCTTGGGGTGGGGTCAGAAGTAGGGGCAAGGGCCCTTGGCCAGAGAGTAGCATGGAGTGCCTTCTCCTGGATTTGGCTCCTTCCAACTTCCGGGCTTTTCTCTCCCACTTTCTGCAACGGAGGTGGATGAAATTCAGTTCCTGCCCCAGTGCAACTTTCACATTCTTTCCATTCTCCTCCCGGCTTACTTAAAAGTAGTTCTCAGCCAAGTAATCAGACTGCAGTGGAGAAGACCATGCAATGAGGCACTGCGGTATTTAAAAAAAAAACGACCCTTCCAGGAAACCAGGATATCAGGAAGGAGGCCAGGCTGTGGCCCCTGGCATGCAAATCTTGCCTCCAGAGCAGTTGGAAGGCCACCAGCCAGGCAAAAGCGACCACATCAGGAACGGGAACAGAGCTCCCACTTCTCCAAAGAAGAAAGGCCGAGCAGGAAAGAACGGCAGACTCCACTTTTTCTTCTTCTTGGAGCCAATTTCTCTCTGATGTGATAGAGAAAAGTGAACAGCCACTTCCCAAACCCCGGAGTTCTTCCTTTATAGGCTATTATTGCAGTAGATGGAAACCCAAGAGCTTGCAGACATAATGGCTGGAGCTGATGGGAGCTGAAGGAGCCACATCTGGAAGGTGCCACGCTGGGGAAGGTGGACCTAGGACAAGGAACCTGCCTATCAACTGCCAATTCATCCCAACTGGGCATGGGTATCCCATCCATCCCAATTTCATCAAGGAGACCTAAATTCTTGGCATGCCCAGATGGTCAGATTCAGCACACCCCAATAAAAGTAGGTTTCTAGCCCTCAAACGTGTGTGTCTAAGCAAGTTTGGTTCCTGGCCATGGTATCCAATCATACTTCTCTCACCCTCTGTCTTCTTGACCAGCATTCCCACATTCCGCTGAAGAGCTGAAAAGTACCCAAGTGGGAGATGCTTCATTCATAGGTGTGTCATGATCACTAGGACTATTGTGTCATGCAAACCAGGTCACTGGCATGAAATTTCTGGGTCACTGCAACTCCAGTTGCCTGCCTGGAACACTCTTAGCTTGGTTGCTGCTTTCCACCATGTTTTTCTTACCATCGACTCAACGGCAGCCTAAGTCCCAGCTCTGGACAGAGCACACCTGACCCTCCACAAGCTGCCTGGGGATTACAGCCATTTCTGTTCCAGGATCATCAGTTGAGCATTTATCCAAGAATTGGGTTGTTTGTCTTCTAGATCCTACAGTGCAGTGATCAGGGAGTGGATCCAGTTTTATTCCAGAGGGTAGGGATCTGTCCCTGGGCAGCCAAGGTTGGTTTTTGACAAGCCATGATCAGGACCAAATTTCCGGGTTGCAATGCAGGAGGACTGAGTTAATATTCCTTCCCAGATTCAGTGGGGGGAAGTGGAACTGATGCACCTGGAGGAGCTGACGGACTCTGAGCATTGGCTCAGCACCTGAAGGCAACTTTATCCCTTTGAAACTGCTGCTTGATTGGAGAAACAACAGGCTCTGGCACTGGGCTTCTGCTTACATATATTTTTCACGTTGCTTCATTCAAGGGCAGTTGATTTGCCAACTAGAACATGAGCAACTAAAATCCGCATCCAAAATATACAAGGAGAGAGAAATGGAGTGGTTAGATGCCAGTAGTTTACACTAGCGGTTTATACTAAGCTCCATCAGTTAGGGACAGGGTGGAGTGCTGGAATCCCAGAGGCTGGAAGAGCAACTGTCTAGCCAAACGAGTCATGTCTGTTGTCTGGCAGAATGAGAGAATCATCTCTTTCTGTTGTGGGTTTGATTAGACCCGAGGCAGTTGATACGACCCGTTAAGCCTTGTTGTACAATTTTAATCCATGACCCTATCTTTGCAGGCAGCCACCTTGAAGCCAAGAGCATGGGAGGCAGCACAAGACTTAAGCCGTTTTCTTTCCAGGCCAGGCGGTTCTGGTTTGGATAGCAATTCCACCCCAAGTTTAATTTCGCCAGATTGGTTTTCAGAAGGCAAACAAATTACTTGGAAGCGCTTGTTTGTTGGAAGAGATGAAGGGCAGCACCAGGAAGAGAATCCAACTCTCACCAGCTGTTCGTATAGTCAAAATAATGTATCAATGAAAGAGTTTACATGGCTTGATTGTTTTTATCAACTCAAAGCACCGTGTGGAAAACAGATTGCTTGTCAGTTAAGCCTTGCTTAAATTGCTCACCCAGTTCCTCCATACTCTGCACTAATACCTGCATTTTTAAAAGCAGGTTTTTAGTCCTTCCTGTTGCAATAAGAATTGGGCAATGAGCTCAGGGCCCTGTCTGGATAAGGGGCCTTTGTTTGCTTCCCTTTCAGAGTCAGTAGCCAGGTTATCACCCATGCCAAGAGATGCTTCCGTGATAGAAAGCAAAATTTGGCAAAAGTATATGCTTTGCATTGCTGAAAGAGCCTACATTGGTCTTTTTTACGCTTTGCAACACTCCAGACTCCTAGAGGAATCTGTTTCGTCACAAAGTCGCATCCAACCCATGAAGACCCCACAGACAACAGTCCTCCAGGCTCTCCTGTCCTCCACCATCCCCCGGAGTCCACCCAAGCTCACACCCAGCACCCCACTGACCCCATCTAGTCACCTCAATCTCTCCTGTCCCCTTCTCCTTTTGCCATGAATCTCCAGTGAGTTGTTCCTTCTCATTAGGTGGCAGAAGTATTTGAGTTTCATCTTCAGCAAGTCAAGGCACGGGTACAAGGGGGTTGGAAACAGCATTACAGAGGTTCCCTGGAGGCAAACTCAAGGGATGGACTCAGTGTTTGGCTTTTTGAACAATGGCAGCCAGAAATATCTCTGAAAAGAAGTTAAACCACACTTCATCTACACTTGGAAAAGCCTGGGAAGCCAACAGCAGTCCAGCAAGGCACTGGCACTTATAAATGCAACATGTACTAGCCCAGAATAATTCAGCAGGAGAGTCTAGCTTGGCACCTCCTGCTTGAGGGGTGTGCGCTCTCTGGATCAGATGCTACGTATAGTCTATTCGACCCTTGGCCTAATTTGCTATTTCCACAAAGGAATCACAGATAATCCGTAAGCCTCACTGTGCCTAGCATCTCGGCTATTTTAGACTCCCAAGTTAAAATAACAGAGGCCAAGAGCAGCCCTCCCGGATTAGGCATGAGAAAACTCCAGCATTTGGTTTCCGACAGAGGCTGGCAGGAAGGGTGGCAGGCGACAGCCCTGCTTAAGCATTTTGTCTGGTTGGATTCCTAGAAGGCACGGCACCGTCTCCACTGCTGCCCAAGGGGGTTTCAGCAGACTTGTATTAGATCATCAGTCCAGAAAGGGAGTGTTAATCCCGTCTCTTCTGGCGACCAGTTGCCCACAGCTCTCCCTAATTCCCAACACCTTCCTGGTGTACTTTGTCTCTCCAACCCCCACTTCCTGCTGATCAAAGTGCAGCCCAACCCTTTGAAAATTTGATTTTGGAAGCAAATCGCTGTCAAGTGACCTCACTTTTGGCATACTGGGGGAGTTCCCGTACTGCCATTGCCTAGTCCTGCGAAACTCTGTGTGGCAAATTCACCCCCTGCTAAAGGCATACGCCCCTCCCCCATGTAAGCTACAGGTGAAAAGCTGAAACCTGCTAGCTCTTTCATAGCAAGGAATAATTTCTGCTCAGCTTGCATGGCTTCCCTCATTATGCCAAATGTATTCTGCAATTTTTATTCTGCATCGTCAATTCAGCATACTTTCTTGTCCAAGGGAGGGGGAAGGGGCCACTCCCAGCCCTTACCTGGCCACCTCTCTGGCCCACACTTGCTGCAGGGCCAGCCCTTCCTAAACCGAGAGCCAAGCAAACCAGTTGCATGTTTGTTGTTCAGTCGCAAAATCGTGCCCGACCCATCGCGACCCCATGGACAACATTCCTCCAGGCTCTCCTGTCCTCCCCCATCCCTCAGAGTCCACCCAAGCCCACACCCACTGCCCCAGTGGCTCCATCCAGCCACCTCATCCTCTGCCGTCCCCTTCTCCTTTTGCTGTCAATCGTTCCCAGCATCAGGCTCTTCTCCAATACGTAAACAGGTGCATATCATGCAGCAAATCCAAATTATTCACGGGGAGTATGCTGTTGGTGGCTCTGAGTCCAGATGGGTTATGTACTACCACCTTGCTGGTATTCTACACGTGTCTGAATACTGGCTGTGGGAAACCATGGAGGGAGGGGGATACCACCACCATGCCCTGCTTGTGGGCATCCGAAAGGCATTTGGTTCGGCGACAGGACGCTACACCAGCCAGGCTCTGGACCAGCTCTAACGGAAGCTTTCCACGGGCTGAAGCACACCTGCCGCATCTCCGCCAGGCTTCGTTCTCTGTGGCCAATCCCCGTCGAGCACAGTTCAGCACACATCTCATGTAGAAACATGGCTGGATGCGGGAAGACAGAGTTCCTGGCTATCTTCTGCAAGTACGCTCGGTTTTACTTGGGCACCCTATAGTTCCCTTTCTTTTCTCTGTCTGGTCATTGGGAGACCCCAGCTAAGAGCTAGAGAAAGGAAAGGGAACCGCAGGGTCTTCAGATACTCAAGAAACCCTAACCCCAGACTGCTCCCCGGGATCCCCTTTGCCAGACGCCACAATAAAGGAACTCACGGACACAAAGGCAAAGACACTTCATTCCAAAACTGGGTATGGCTTTCAACCCATCCACTAGATTTATTACACAAATGTTACCTTTAATTTACAAAGCTGCTGCATTCATACACAATCTGGATTTCCACAGTGTTCAAAGAACTTAAATACAAGGTCGCACATCAACCCAAGTAAACCAAAGAGTTAAAAAAAACCCAAACATAACATTGTTCACGAACAGGTCCTAGATTACCAGCTTCTGTGCAAAGAAAAAAAGAGCTACTTTTAAAAGACTAACATTGGAAACGTAATTTTCCTGGGTTTAAGCCTTTTCATGTTACGCTCAGCTTTGAAAGTTTATGAATTCTATGTCCAACCAAGCATGAGACAAGCTCAAATTGCAATTGAAGGTGGAGGAAAGGAGACGGGTTTTAGAGGGGGCCAAGCTGGACTGTGACCGTTTTCTCTGAGGTGGTCTCCCTAAATTTTTTGTTGCTCCATTTTCCCAAAAGCGGGTGGAGAGCGCCTAAGTGTTCCTGTGTACAAAGACATCTCCCTCTAGACAGAAAACGAGCACTCCAGGCAGAGAGTGAAAATCTCCCCCCACCAACTTGCTAGTCTCCTATGTGGAGAGACTGGTTTGGAATGGAAAATTCGATCCTGTGTACCCGTCTGCAGTTCAAAGTAATACAGCCCCAACATAGGCTGACCATGTGGGTAAGAACGTGTTTCTTGATGCCAATGCCTCCTGTTCCTCTTCCACTTATTTTGCAACTCTGAAAGCACATCAGTGGAAAGATGACATCGACACACGGGGTACCCAAAGTACAAGGAGGGGAAAGTTAGCTTTTCCCTCTTGCTTGTCAAATACTGGCATTTCCTGATTTGATGTGTGGGAGAAAAGTGACTCAGATAGCTACGTTGGGGAACTTTTTGCAAGTCATTTAATTCCAGACAGTTAAATCTGCTGCTGTGTTAGGATGCGCAGATCAAGACTAAGAGCCAAGAACTGCTCCATGCTGCAGAACAATGGTACCACACAGCCGGCAAGCCGGTTCTAAGATGGCCATCATTTAGCTTCATCAGACTCACGCTAGTAAAACTGGTGACGCAGACACATGGCGACGGGTCCTCCGAGGCCAGCAGTGGCTGAGAAATGTTGTTGCCAGGGGATGGGGGCGTAGACCCGAACCTGCAGATGGCCACCTACCAACCCCAGTGGTGGTGGCGCAACAGCTTGTCTGGAGACAAAAACTATTTTGTCCGTTACATCCATTTGCCCAAAAGATGCATTTCTGTTGGAAGAATCCCGAAGTGGCCAGATCTTTACCCACCACCTTGGCTCAACCTATGTCACAGTGCAACCCAGCCGCCTTAAACCCAGACTAGACAGTGGCACAAGACTAGATATATGCAGGGAGGAAACGAATTACAAGGAATTTGGAGACTGCAATCTCTCTCGCTTAGAAAACAAAAATTATTGCTCTACAAAAAGACTCTGGCAGTGTTTGGAGATACCTGGGAGGCACAGAGTAGGATCCTGAGGGAACAGAAGTGTAAGGGAGAGAGGAAGCCAACTGCCACTCATTGGTTGCACCTCATCCCTTAGAACACAAAAGCAGCAGCAGCAGGAAGAAGAGGAGAGATGGGAGCGCAAGTCTTCAATTCATCTCTGCCTCTTCCACTGAAGAGCAACACAAGTCTCGGGGGAGCTGAAAATGCAGCCGTGAGACGGGAGCTGTGAGAACAGACACGGGCTAGAAAGATTGCCTTCCCAACAGCTTCAGCTTCAAGATGGATTGGCACGGCTTGGCAGCCTCTCTCTGCAGTCTCCTCTACTCGGGGGCAGTGGCCTTGCAGCCCAAATAGAGGTGGAAGTCAAGGCTTACCCAGAGCATGCCTTGGTCTCTAAAGGGTCCCAAACAAATAGCAGGTGCCTGCCAGGTCAGGCACTTCCGTACTGCCTTGGAAGCCTCAGGTCAGGCTTGACTCAGTGCATCAATGACCAGAGCCCGGTCTTCCCAAGCACAGGCGCAGGGCAACGGAGAGTCACCCCTCAGAAGCACCTGTACCCCAGGAAAGCCGATCGCAGCCACCTTAGTCCGGCCAGCTGCTGCAGCTCTTGGCAAAAAGCTCCGCTCTTCAGCCGGCAACCGTGGTATGGACAGTGCTGGAACAGACCTGGTTCAGACAGTGCCACTGGGACCAGAATTCTCACGTCCCAATTCGCCTGGCAGTATCAACCTGCTCCGGAAGCGCACGCAGTACAAGCCAAGAAGTTAAGTGTTTCAAGACTCGCGACCACTGTGATTAGCTGCTCGGCTGTGCTGAACAAGAAGCTGCCAGCAGGCGAGCAGGAGAATCACTAGCCTGTCAAGAGAGAGCCGCCTCCTTGTCATCTGGTGTGCCGCCGGGATGGGCCGAGGGCTCTTCTCCCTTCTGGCCTCCGAGCCTGCAGCCAAACCAAGAAGGAAGCCTGAGCCTTCAACTGTTTTCAAGACGCCGAGGGAGGGCCGGGCTCCCTCTGGCTGATCCGAGGGGCAGAACCAGCCTTGCTGGGACGCGTGGCACACCGGGAGATGCCCATGCTGCCCATTTTGTTGCTGGGTTCTCCAATCCCTGCAATGTAAACGAAGAACCCAAGGGAAGGGGGGTGGCAGAGGTGTTGGAGGAGGGTGTTGGAATGTGCTGAAGCCAGGTGCAAAATTCAGCTAACAGTCCACCTACTAGCGACTGCACCAGGAAGAGGTGTCTGGCAAGTTCCAACCCACACCACCAACTGTAAACAGCGCTGTTCGATGTAAACAGTGTGATATAAAAAACATCCCCACAACCAGGGAAAGTCACGACAGTCAGCCCCCTCCCCCCGACCCCCCAAAACAAAAAGCAACCAACCAACACACCTGTGCACCAAATGTCAGCAATATTTCATTCTTTTCGCAGTAACGAACTACCAATTTTCATTCAAAATTCATTCACGATAACTGGAATAGGAACGGTGGTGGTGGGGGGGGAAGACTCTTTTGAGTAAAACTGGGGGTGCTATTAACGCAGGCTGTAGTACTGGGATTCTTGGGATCCCACAAGACGCAAGTGAAACCTTTTCTGACTGCTTGCAACACACCACCACATTCACACGCATAGCCCAAAGACAAGGCGGCAGGCCAGATGCTGGAGCAGCGGGTGGGGCAGCTGGTCTCTTCCCTAGGAACCTGCGGGAAGGTTCAGTGCTTTCACGGTGTCACCCTGAATGAAATGTGCTATGAGATGGCCAGAACTACGATAATGAGAGGCTATTTCTGAAGAGCGCAGTGGGTCGCTGTGGGAGGAGAGAGACGACCACAGTTGGAGCAGCCCCGAAAAGCAGAAAAAGGCCTTTCGTGATCTAATCCTGCCCTGCGAAGAACCCTTTGAGCCCTCCAGTAAGGCACTAAGGTCTACCTACCACTGCAAAACAACAGTCTTAACGGCAACAGGGACACAACAGGAGGGGATGTGTTTGAAGTCGCATCAATACCAAAGTGGTGGCATTACGGAAGCCATGAATTCAAGCCAGGGCGTGTGTGTGCCTGAAAAGCCTCCTGCAAGGATGGGGTCATGCATGCATCTTCACGGCTTCCTCTACACGCTACCCCAGTGCAGCAGTGAAAAGCAAGGGCTGCGTGCTCTAAGCCTCCCACACATGCTCTGGGATCCCAAGGGAAGAACACAGAGCCTCATCTGGTGGCTACTGGTCGAAAATATGGACTGGCTAAGATGGACTATGCCACAGGGGAAGCTCTGCAGCCTGGCACGTGGCCGAGGGGTCCAAGGGTTGCGTGTGCAGCTGTGCTTCCCAAGGCCACACGAGTCACGTCAAGCGCCTCGGTCCCTCTGATTCAAGGCAACCCACCTCCAAGCTTCACGCTTCTCCTGCATTGTCATGGCAGATGGTACAGAAGCGCCAAAGGGGTCGCTAGGATGGAGTCGCTTTGTTGCATGATGGCTTTGTGTCGCCAGTCCAAAAAGCGGCAAACACAATGCAACTGTTATGAACTCCCGGAAAGAGGAACACCTCTTGCCATTTGGAAGATGGCTGTCCCAGGAATGCCTGTGTTTGGGTGGAGTAGGAAAAAGTAGAAGAGAACAGAGTCGTGAGAGTTTGGACATGTCATTCATGTCACATCTCCCTAGAGCTGCAACATCTGTTGTCGTCCCCCCCCCCCCGCCCCCCACAGCTTCTGGTCACTTGAGGCAAATACTTTACTGTTTAAAGGAATTGATGAAAGGCTGTTCAAGAGAGAGCGCTTATGGTCTTGACAAAGAACAAGGCAGCTTTGCTCCTAAATTCTTGCAGTCCTTAATTTTGGATCTACTAAGAAATAAGGGCTCTTCACTCCTTTCTCTCTGGACTTTTCAGGTTTGCAACAACTCTTCCAATTTCTCCCTAGACCTCCAGCAAATAAATTCTAATTGCTAGGTTTTGGGGGGCAAAAAAATTAAAATAAAATAAGCAAAACTTGTAGTTAGAAAATCCAGGCAAGGCCAAGAGGAATTGCAAATGGCCATCCAGGATACCCACAAAAAAACAAAAAACAAAACTCTCTTAGCCACAAAACTTTCTTACCCAGGGAAGCAGCTGGCTTCGTCATGGTCCAACTGTGGCTCTCCACAAGCTGGAAAGGCATGTAAGAGTGGGAGAAAGTGAATGCAAAAAAGCAGTCTATCAGACCAAAGAGGGTCCTGATGCAGGCAATGACTGGTGGAGAAACACCTCCCAAGAGCTGCAAAGGAAACATCACTGCATCCCCTCCAGAGTCTTGCAAACGCTAATGAGAGCTCACCCTGTAGGCGAGGCGGATCACTCCACATTTGACTCAGCTGCACTGCCTTGCAGGTTCCCTCATTGTTCTAAGCCTGTGCAGTACAAGGAGTAAGCACTGCTTACGTCAACAGCACTGTCAGCGTAAATGAAGACCAGCCACAGGGAAGCAGAGGGGCAAAAGTTTAGGGTAAAGACCTACTCACTGTTAGCAACAGTCAGAGCTACCTAGTCAATGGAATGGCTGTTGAGAAATGATTCTTAGAACTTCAAACGAGCTTTTCAAATGGAACAAACATGGAACAGGCCGAACTATGCGCGCATGGATGCCAGCATGTGCACAACCCTGGGGACTGTGTCTTGTACAGGGAGACAGATCCAGGTAAGATCTACTGAGAGAACCCTCAAGAAGACTAGAATAATCGAACAGGTAAAAGCAGCCCGTGCTGAGAAAGAGCCTAGCTTGATCTTTCTGGAACTGACCACTCCATGGCCAAGCAGGTCAGCTGCCCGTGTGGACCTCTGGTAGGGACAGAAGCCACCTTCATGAAGGGGGCAATGTGTTGTCGCCCTCTCCAGACACCACCATGCGCTAGACCTATGAGAACCTCTTTCACAGATGTCAAACCGTATCTAATTTTAGAGTCATTTTTAAAGTAGCTTCCCACTTCAACAATCTTATTCAGACTTTGTGCTGCCAAGTTCCACAGGTGAACAGCTCTTTTAGGAAGGGAACTGGGGGAGGGGAAAGTATCCCATCTTGCTTTTTGTTCCCATCTGCAGAGGCTAAGCAGAGGCAAAAGTTGGTTTCAACATCATGTTTAGCTGTAGGCCTCAAAATCCCAGAGGAATCTCTCCCTGCTAGACAAATCTTATGCTCATCTTGTCCCAAAGTTCTGGTACTTAGCAGCAGCAGCAGAACAAAATGTGTGGTAGGTTTGTTTCAGTATTTTGATTTGGTGGAAGAGGAACTCCAGAAGTACCTGCACAGATTGAGTTGATCAGCAAAGCTAAGTTGGCAGGAGGGGGTGGAAGGGGAAAATGAAAATTAAAAAAAAAACTTTAATCGTCTCATAATGGTGGGTTACAATAACTCCTGCTCTTCTTATGCCTCTCTGGACTTCAAGAAGAATCTCAAAGCTTCATGTTGCCAGAAATCCTGGTGTTCAAATCCTGGTGTTCATCTTCAGCTTTCCTCTATGTATGCAGATCATGGAGATTGTAGGTCCCTGGAAAGAAATCCTGTAAGAAAAACAAAAGCAGTCATGAAATACTTCCTATTCATTTATTTTGAATAACTAGCCTTCAGAACAAACATGCTAAATGTACAAGTTCTGTCCATTTTTCTCTCCAAGGCCTGCCGACTGGATGCAACCAGTAAATGCCGTTGGTAAGGAGCAAGCAGTGGTGTAGCCATGTGTGAATGACTGTACAAGTCCATGGACCCGGCGTGTCTGTCACTGTCCCTCTGAGATGAGATCGCCAATGCAGCTGCTCCTTGCACTACTCCACAGGTTCCTTGAACCCACTATGGAGCTAGCTATGCCTGTCACGGCAGATGAGAGCAGGTGGGCAAAGGTACCAGTGGAATGGAAAACAGACCTTCTTGGGCAGAGGAATTTAAGCCTGAAATGACGCACTTTGGGCTAAATGTATGAAATCTGGCCCATACACTGACCTACACTAAACATTCGTAGCAAGCCAGTCAGGAGGCTGATAAACATGATCTGGGGCAACCCCCCCCCCTCACTGTATGTGATTATCTGGGTATGAATTTACACCAAGACAAAGAAATTACATGGCATATCGGTAGCGATCACACTGTTGTGTGTATAACTGTTAGATATTTCATGTTTTGTGTTTCGTTTTATAATGTAATTCTATTAGGATCTTACAGTCGCCACTGGCAAGCTTATGACGACGTAGAAAATATTTGTTTTAGAGGCAAACAATGAAAAATTAAAGCTCATTTCAAAACTGGGGTAGATGCCGGGGTGTGCGGGGGGAGGCTTTTCAGGAAATGTTTGGACAGCATTGCTTGTTAAGTGAGAAGCTTTTAAGCCAAAGGTCCAATTCTATTCAAGTCCAGGCAGAAAAAAGAACAACTCCCTGCATGCCCCAGCCAGCAGGACTGCACCATGGATGGACTCTTGCGATAATTCTCCTAGCGAGCCCAGACTTTATTTGCCAGACCAGCTCTGGCTGGGTTTTTGTTTTTTGCTTGGCTGTTTGTCTTGCAACTTCTCCGCGGTGGCACTTGGGTGGCTGAATCTCCTAATTACAGTGATTTCGCAGAGCTGCAGTGGGCAACCCCTGAGGGACAGACCTGCCTCTCTGCACACTGCCAAAAGCAAGTGTTTCATTATCTCCCTGCCCAAACCACAGCCCAGCTGTCCTCAGGCTGGTACCCTCCAGGTGTTCTGGGTAAGACCCTGCATTCTTCACCATCAGCCATGCTGGCGGGGGCTACTGGGAGGTGAAATCCGTGACTTCTGGGGGGCAGGAGGTTGGGGGAGCTTGAACTTGCTTCTCAGCACTGCAGGGCACCTTCAGAAGAAACTGGTTAACTGGAGCCATGTGCTGGAATGGGGATCCAGAGGACCATCAGTAGGTCTGCCATAGCTGTGTGCCACATTCTGCACGCAGCAAACAATCCGTGCGGCGCCAATTCACCTCCCTGGATTTGCTCCCTCCATTTCCAATGCCCCAGTGCAACACACCAGCTGCTGCGGACACCGGTGCTGTCCCATGGTTATGTAATGCCGTCCACACTTAGTTGAGGAATTACAGTAATCCCACTTGCTGCTGATGTTGGCCTCTCTTGAGGCATACAGTGTGTCAATTCCCGTTCCATCCATTCAAGCGGTTGCTGGCACTGGTTTTAGACAGCTGTACTGGCTGTGTTTTGATAGTCCTTTCCAAGTGAATTATATACGTATATTTTAGTTTAGCTCACGCAGTATCATTTGGCGGGAGTTCATTATCTCAGAGTTACTTTTAATTGCAAATACTGAAAAGAGGCTACACAAGTGATGAAAGGAGTAAAGGAGAGGAGATGTATGGTTAAGAGAGACAAAGCAGCACTCGCAAAAGCAGTAATTATGCAGATGGCTTGTTGAAGCAGCAGGTGAGGGCCCCTGATGTGAGGCCGAAGCACGGGAGGTGGCCACAGTTTAAAGCCCCAGACTGCCTCCCGCTGCTGGGACCCTACTCAATTTGACTCTGAAAATGCTGAATGTGTGCACCCTAGTGGTTGCACACATTCGGAAGTACCCTAGTGGCTTCCAGAGTTCTGAAACTACAACTTGTATAATGCACAAATGTTTAAAATAAAATAAGTCTTGCATGGCATGGCCAATGACCAGGAATTACCCGCATTCTAGTCCAAAAGTTCTGGAGGGCGCCAACTTGGCAACCCGCATCGCAGGCTCCCAAAACGTCCTGTCCTGGTGCGAAACTGATCACTAGGGGATACCCCCTGCAAAAGCTGATGTAATGCGACAGCTCAGGAGAGCTTGGAAATCCTCCAATCAAATGCACCCCAGGTCACCAGGCTGTCTTATGCAGCTCGCGGTGTTCTCAGCCTCGGCCCCAACCTTCATCTGAGCTCCAAGAAGGAGACGAGCAACACGGGTGGCCTTTTCAGGGCTACTACAAGGATTCCCGAGAATGCATTTTAAGCCTGTTGATCATTGTAGCACATCGAAGAAATGCGATGCGTTCCATGAATGCCATGACACATAGGCAGGAGAGCCTCTGGTTCCAGCGCACTCCTAAAACACTTTAAGAAGTACACCATCCACCCAAGATGCAACCGGGAAGCACCCCCCTTCTCTGCTGAACCGGCAGACGCAGTCCAGGCTCAGCAACACTGCAGAGACTTCACTTCCCAGGCAGCCTGGCTGGGAACACAAACAGGCATTAAGCCAATTACCGGGCTCATACCGTGCAGCTCTTCTGGGACATGATGAACCTGGTGCTCAAGGGGAGTGATGTTTGGGAGCCCTCTTGCTTCAGCGTCCCAATGCAGTAACCAAGTTTCTTGAGATAAGCTCCCACTCCTCCTGGCAAGCCCAATTAGTGGAAGGAAGTCTTGTGCAGAAAACAATGGCTAAAATAGGCGATAATTAGCAATGGGTATTCTCAGGCTCTAATTGTCTCATTGCATTTGGGCAGGGGTGCATCTGAAACAATCCCAACTGGCCCTTTAAGAGAGGAGGGTTCAAGCTGCTGTAATGAGGCAAGGTGAAGCAGAGAAGGGTCATCTAGAAACAGGTACGTTTCTGTGTGGATGCTGGGGGAGTGAGGAAGAGAGAAGATATGCTGGAAAGTATCATTCTGAAGGCTCTGATTTGGTAAAATTCTCTGTGCAGTACTGTGTGTACTCGTACTTTGTAAACATTACTCTGTGCTTTGTAAACATACACCCTCCGTTTCATATAGACATCATTTCTGGAAAGCTTCCAAGAACTAGACAGCAGGTTGGCACTTCCCAAGCAACTCTCTCTCTTCTGCACCACCTCAGTTCTTGCCAAGGTGTTCCCAATTTTCTAGAGCACCAAATACTGAAGTAAGCATTATGCAAAATAGGTACATATAGTGCACTTTGTATACAGTCTCGCTGTGCTTAAAAATCAGGAGAGGGAAGGGGGAAAACTCCTAAAAATTAGGAGAGGGAAAGCAGGGAGACAGGCACTTGACAGAAAATATGTACACCCAAACGAAACGAAACGAAATGTTTAAAGTGTTATCAGCGAAGGTAATCCTGGCCAGTCACTTTCACGGCTCTTAAAGCTGCAGAGTTTTCCTTTACACCACAGAGCGGAATATAGGCAACAAGAGAGGATCTGACTTCAGAGGAGAGTTCTTCCAACAGCTCACTCAAATCCTTGCGATTCATGGAAATCAGCCCAAGCAGGACCAAGTTCACTCATGGGGACAGGGATCAGACAACCCTTTATGGGACTACCGAGGCTGATCATGCCAGTGGAAGCAAAGGCCTGCTCACCCGCCCTGCACGGGCAAGGCAGGCCTGCAGGCCCAGCAAACCAATCCTGCCCTGCACACCGTTGGCACAGGTGACCGATGCCGATGCCTCAGGTACGCTTAGCCAAGCAAAGCAGGTGACAGATCTACTCATAACCCAGGTATGAGGGCCCGCAAGCCGTCCATCCCCCATGCATTGGGCCGCCACTGCCAAGATTCCCAGCCAGGCGGGGGAAGACTGCGCTAGCAGGAGGAAGGGGCTTATAGAACAGCAGCTGAGCCGTGCAGCGCAATGAAATCCCTCCCCTTTCCCATTGCAGCTTGGGTGGCAAAAGAGGCATGCGAGCAGTGAGATGTTCTGGCCAGGCCACAGCTTCCGAGACCCCCTCAAAACAAGGCACCCCTCTCCGTCCTGCACTGCAAAGCAATTCTAGGCGGTGTTTCCGCTACGCCACCATGCTGCCCGTCTCGGGTCATCGGCAGTGCAGAGAAGACCTCTGGGGAACAGTGCTTGGGAAAATAGCAGGCTGGCAGTTTACATGATTTGCTTATGGAGACAAGGCAAGAGTCCCCGGCCGTGCCAAAGGCCGACGACTTTCAGCTCACATCCACCCCTGAACACAAACAAATCACGCTAGGGTGGGTGGCGGGGGAAGGCAGCTTACTCGTCTGTACATGCCTCCGCTGCAGGAGCTCTCGAGTCCCACTGCCAGCGCTCCTGTTGAAAAGGGTTCCCTGAGCAGGGCAGAGGGCAGAGGACTGACCTGGGCAAATGGGCCAAGCAGCCCTGGCAGCTTTTGCTTTTTGTCCGGGCCAAGGGCGCCATCCCACGCACGTTTAAAAAAGGACTTGCGGCTCCCAGCGGGCCCCAGCCAGTCATGCTGATGGAGGCACACCGGGAGTTGTCGTCTACTTGCATAGGACTGGGCCTTAAATGATTGCAGCGAGCAGAGGTCTGGCCCTCTTTCGCCAAGGTAAGGCGTCTTCGCTGCTGCCAAGAGCTGGAGCAAAAGCCCTTCCTAAGCAGCGGAGCATCCTTCTGGGCAGCAAGCCTGGTGCTTCGCGCAGAACAAGCGAGGGGATGGTCAGTGCGGCACGTCCCTTCCCGTTACATAAGGGGGCAGCCCCTTCCACTGCAGCTGTGCTTCTGATGGAGCCTTGTTACCAGCTCCAGCCCCGGCAAGGGGGTGGGGCGCAGGAGGCAGCTGGGCCTTAAAATCAACAGCTAGAGGGCAGGCCTGTCCCTCGTCGTGTCTATTATGCTTGCATGTACCATTCCGCAGAGATGATGCGCAGCCAGGCTTTTCCCCGGAGGGCACGGCCTGGTTATGCAACTCAGCAGCAGCGAGTTAGCAGAGCATGAGAGATCATCGCAGATGGGAAGCACAGGCTGCGCTGGGGGTGGGGGTGGGGAGGGGGAGAAAATAAGGGGGCGGTGGGCGACTGTGCTATCACCCCCAGTGCCCCCGAGAGGAGGAACAGTCACTCACCCTGGCAATGGCTATATTCCAATTAAATAGTCTGAGACAGAGCTGCCATTAAATCAAATCCTGGTTCATGAATTAAAACCTGAGACAACTTCTATTCTTATCTGAGAGGATGGAGAAGTAACTTTTAACTTTACTTTCTTCTTAAAAAGCTTGCAAAAAGGCAGGCAGGCAGGCCTCTCTGGACCTGTCAAAGTACGGCTGCACATCAGACGTGACAATGTGGTGCCGAACACTTAACATACTTTACAGTAGCACAAATGTGTGCAGCTTTTTCAAAGCTGAGGCAACATCAGTGCGGACACGCTGGGGGTGTTTGGTAGGGCAAGGTGAGAGAAGGGCTACCTGCCTCCCACGCACATGGAGAGTAATTTGGTGTAACCCTCTCTTGGCCAAGAAAGACCGAAGGTCTGAAGGCTAAAGGGGGACATGCCACTGACTGAAAGAAATCATCAGGATGGGGAAATTCAGTATTATTCCAAAGACCTTTAGCATTTTCAAAAACACGCCCTGTATTGTACCATCTTCCCCTTTCTATATGAACTCTGTGGGGAGGAACCAGTCCCTCTTCAGCTTTGTGGGCAGAGCAGCTCTACATAAAAAGCTTTGTTCTCTGCCATGTTAAACAAAAACTTCGGGGGAAATTAGAGGCAAAACAGTCCTTGCATTCCAAGGCTTGGCCATCCAGGAAGGGCTGCAGTTTCGGAAATTAATGCCATGGATCCAAGATTGGTCTTACTAAGTTCATGCTAACAAGGAAACCTTCTGGGCTTAAAGTAACATTAACATAAGTTTGCTGATATTAATATGTTCTTATGTCCATAATAACTGGACATGGACATGAGAATATAGTAACACAAGAAGAGCTGTGCTAGACCAGACCAAGGGTCCAGTTAGCCCAGTATTAGAGTGGCCAATTAGCTGCCAATGGGATCCCACAAGTGAGACCTGAGTACAACAGCAGCTTCCTACCCATGTTCCCCAGCAACTGGCATAAGCAGGTAGATTGCTTCTGCTACTGCAGGCAGCATAAAGCCATCAGGATTAGCAGCTCCTGATGGCCACCTCCTTGACAAATGTTTCCAAGCATCCACACTGGTTTTAAAGCTACCCAGCTGGTGGCCGTCAGTACAATTCATTGAAATTAATTCCATCCTTTATGTGCTAGCTGAAATATTTCTTCTTAGTTGTCCTGAAACTCTCAGCAATCAGCTTCACGGGATGATGCTGTGTTTTAGTATTATGCAGAGTTAGAGAAATCTTTGTAAGCCGTCCTGAGACTTCTTGCCTAGGATGGCACAGAAATATGTAAATTAAATTACATTAAATTAAATGTCTCCCTGTCCACTTTCTACTGGGCTACATGGGCCACTTGTCTTGGCTAACTCCATCTAAGCTTCTCCTTTACCACAGCAACTGTTCAATGGGGTTCTGAGGAGCTCTCATGCACCACTAGGCAACAACCCACATTAACATTCTTATCTAAGCACATTCTGAACTACTGTGCAGAAAGAACAGTGCATCATTTATGTAACTTCTGGAATGCACGCTGGAGGGCAAGACAGTCCCAACGGCTGCAGGAAATTGGACGTCAGGGCTGCCAGAACACCTTTCACAGAATGTCCTTGGGAGGACGAACGGACAGTGGCTTCTAGCACAGGGAGATCAACACTCTCTGATACAAGACCCTCTCTTGGAAAGTTGATTTAACTAGCAGTCCTCATGGGAGGCCTGCACAATTTCTGACCCACCATGTCAAATGCAGCTGACCAGCCCACCAACCTCTTCTTTTTGCAGTCTCAGCCAAGTAAAGAGGCTGATCAAGGCCTTAGACCTGCATTCGGTGTAGAGTGAAGCCCTGGGCAGAGATTACAGTAATCGCCACTCCCACCCAAACATTCTGTCTTTCAGGCGTCTTGATTCACATTTTTGCCACTTCATAAATAGCAGTCATCTCTTATGCTGAGCATTATGTAAAAGTCGCACCAACTTGCATTCCCAAGTGCTGACTTGTGCCACTTTATTCTAGGAGAATGGCTCACTTTGCTTGACCAAGCATTCATTCATTAGAGTCGCACTCTGGAACGCCTTGTCAAGTAACTACCACTTTCCATAATTCCAGCCAAGTTCTTCGGCTCTGTGCATCCGGGGTAAGACAGTATATATGGCTTTGCAAATGCTCCATGTTTGAAATGAGTAGGTACTTTACAGGCAGTGCCTGGGAAGGAAACAAGATTCCAGTTGCCTCCATATTTAGATTCAGGAGTGGACTGAGAAAGTCCAGCTTGCTCACCAAGCCCTAGTGACGGGTGGGGCAACAGTCATTCTATGCATGTTGCTCCTGCCATGCAGGAAGTTCAGTCAGGCCCAGGTAGCCACGGAGGGCACGGCTGACACTGCACAGAAAGAGCCGGGTGGCCCTTATTCACTGGAACAAGACCAGCCACATTCCTCATTAATGAAACCACCAAGAGTCACCAAAGTCCTTACAAGGAACTCCGCAAAGGGGGACACTCCTGTGGCTACCGAGCCAACAACCCGCTCATGGGCAGTGTGGACTATGGGAGGAATGGGAATGGTGGCGCAACAGCTGCTCAAATTATGATAAAGGAGAAAGATGACTCGACAGCTTCCTCCACTCCATTTTGCATGTAAAATGTTCGACTCAGCAGTGTGCTAGGGACTTAGTTTGATTTTAATGTGCTCGGGTTATCGTTCTTTCAGTAATTACGTCCCCTTTTCTGGAACTGAATGAGGAAGGTGCGCCTGAACACTGAATGCCCTGTGTAATGTGCAGGATTAACAATGGCTATAAGACTCATTTCTCCTGGGAGTGGCTGCATGACATCGGAGTCCTACCAATCAGACCAAACATATTTCTAGTCCAGGATCTCGCATCCTAGACTCACTAACAAGATGCTTTTGGGAAGCCCCAAGGGAGTATGGCCCGAAGGCCGAGTACCCTTCCCAGGCTGTTCCTTTAGGAACCATTATTCAGCAGTGTGCTGTCTTTGTACACGGAAACCCTGCACTGCCATCATGCTTAAATGGGGATAACAGAACGCAAAGGTGTCACGTGGGATGCCAAAATAGTGCAGCTGACCAGCCAGGCTGTTACTTAAGGCCCCAGAGCATCCTGGGGCTCTCCAAACGCCACGTCCAAGGATAGAACAAATATATGTGCCACCTTGCTGTTGACAAAAGCACCTCTTCAGCGGCCACTGTAGTGACGGGGAGCATTGCCACACTCACGCTACGCCTGCGGAAGTATGGAGGCTCTTCCTGACTTGGGAGAAGCTTGAAAACACCGGGACTCCCTCGCGGCTTTTCCTGCATTCTCATGCCTGTGAAACAGGGATAGGCAAGTCCCTCCTGTCCTTCACCGTCCTGGTTCAAAGCTTCCTTGTGCACAGGGTGATGCCCAACAGTAACCTGCCCTTCCCTCCACCTGCCACGCCAAGCGCAAAACTTGTTTGGCCAGCCAAAGTAAGTGGAGCTGTGCATACAAGGTTGTTCCAGAATACCACGTGTGGTTGCTCGACATCAGCTATGTCCACAAGAGAGGGAGTTTGGGAGTGAGGCCCTCGCTCAGACAGAGAGGAAAGGACCCTCTGAAGTTCTTCACCCAGTTGCTGCCACACTGGGGCACTGGACTCACAACTGTAAGAGGAATGGTATTTGGAGAGAGTGAGTCTGCCCCTCACTCATTACAGACTGTTCAGGTAGATTCTGCTAATTTTAGGGAGCTGGAGGTGTGTGTGGGGGGCAAGGACTTTCACGTTTTATGGTTACCTAGTGAATTTCTCAGGTACAGTGTGGAACCAGGCGACTCCGAAAGGGGCAGAAGGGTTTTCATAATGGGAGAGGGAACATCTGCGAGACCCAGTCCACAAACCAGTAAAGAGGCTTCATGGAAAATGAGCTGTCCAGCTGGAGGGTCCTCTCAAACAGCAAGAGCCACCCTGACGGTGGAGTCAGAAGCTTTCGGGAAAGGGAGGGACAGAGGGGAAGTTTCCTGCTTGGATTCAGCTCTTTACATGGGCAGATGCTTCTCCCTCAACTTTGGCAGCAGGCTAGGTCGAGTTCATACTGTCCTGATATCTGCCAAGTTTCCATGAAATATTGTGCTGCAAAGGATTGTCTTGAGTGTAATAACCAGAAAAGAGGGAAGGGACCAGCTCACAACAGTATTCAGAATGCGCCGCAGCATAATCAGGTTGACAAGCGACAGCTCACTGCCCTCATGGAAGCGAGCAACTACACTTTGCCTTTAGGGCTACAAAGTTTAATCGATTAGATAACCTGATTCAAAAAATCAACTAAAGGTGTCCCCAATTAACTGGGTGGAAGTTTTGTTAAAAAAATAATAAAAATCAATAGATCATGTTTAATTGACTCCTTCTAACAGCAGCATGAGGCTAGCACCATCTCAGAAAGTGGCTTCTCCCTTATTGCACACACCAGAGGAATCCTCCTTCTCGGATGGCATGCATGCATCGTGTACAGGATGTAGGCTTCCCGCTTCAGATGCATGGGCCCTCAGAGCAAAAGACAAGATCTGCTTTTTAGCAGTTCAGCACCTTGGCCCTTCATCTCATTCAGCAGACGCTATTAAGCTCATTCAGCTGGAAAGGCAGGGGGCTGCTGGGAAAAAGCTCTCATGCCATTTGACCAGCATCCACTCTTTTCTGAAGGGCTTTTGCCTAAATGAAGAACTAGGCAAGGCTCGTGGAATTCTCAGCGGGGGAAACAATTCTCAGACGTGTGAGCGCATACATGCACTTGGCAAGCTGCTTAACACAAAAAGGGCTTCTGCCACCCCACGAACTTGTGCAAACCAATCAAGAGAAACCGTGAATACCTACCCCAGTTTTCAAAGCACTCCAAAGCTCTGACCTGAGTTTAAGCAGCACAAGTAACCTGGTCCATCCTGGATTCAAGCTCAAAGGCATCGGGTCGGTCCTGTGGGTTAGCAGCCAACATGTCTTTCAAGAGCTGCTTGATCCCCTCGGACATGGAAGTCCTTCGTTTCTGAGGGATGTGCAACTCCATCTTTGGGTTTTCTAGCAGCGCCTCCCCGACGGGCACAATCTCAGTCCCCTGCTTGATGTAGGTCCCCAGAAGTTCCTTCTTGGTCTCGGCATCGATGAACGTTATCCTCTCAATCATGGCCCAGATAATGATGCCCAGAGCAAAGATGTCCGCCTTGGCAGTGTAGTGTCCCTCCCAGACCTCGGGAGCCATGTAGAAGTCGGAGCCACAAGCCGAAGACAGCCAGTACTTGTTCACATTCACATTTTTGTTATCATTCCCCCCGTCCTTGCCTCGAGCAGTCAAGCCGGCACACACCTTGCTGAGGCCGAAGTCGGCCACCTTAAGAATGGGAGCACCGGATTTCTCTGTGATCAGGATGTTGTCTGGCTTCAGGTCCCTGTGCACGATGTGGTTCTTGTGAAGAAAGGCGATCGCGCTTGTCAGCTGGAGCATGAAACTCTTGTTGGTGGCTGGGTCCGGTCTGCGGGAGAGGATATACTGGTTCAAGTCTCCTCCTTCACAGTACTCCATGACAAACCAAAGGTAACAAGGTTCTTCAGCGTAGCCCAGGATCCTCTCACCTTGCCAGAGACAGGGAGAAAGACAAGGAAGACAATTACTGCTTGAACAAGATCTGGCGATATCCAAGACTGATCAGAACTGGCAGGAGCACACAACTTACATGCATCTTTCTAGTGTCCCTCCCCAAGGTCAGCTGAGAACTCTTACAAAACCTCCTGAACTGACCATACTGCCCAAACTGCATGGGGGGTAGACAGGAGAGCTGGTGGATGCCCATTAGAGGCTCCCAGGAACAATGGCTGGAGGTCATGCAGGCAGGGCAGGCCGGGTGCTGGCTCTTTTGAACCCAGGATGCCTTCAAGAACTCTCCAATCATGACAGCTGCTAAAGAAAGACACAGAACTGGGGTTCTGTGGAAGACTTCAGATCCCACAGGAATGGCCTTTTACCCAAGCAGACTTTCCAACACAAGCTTTCTCTCGCACTGACTAGCCGTGATCTTTCAGGCGCCAGCTTCCAATCCAAGGCCCCTCTGTCCACAGATACATCACACCAATGGCGGTGAAAATATGGTGTGTGTGAAAAACTCCTACCGCTATGTTGAAACAGTGGGGTAACTAATTTGGCAGCCATGAATTTGAAATCACAGCCTCCATTAGCAAGGCCTTACAGATGGAGTTGAATAAACCAAGATGACACAGATGCTAAACAATTATTGCTCATCAGCTGCTTTGTTCTACTATAGAAACGGAAAGGCATCCAGCCATGTACTACAGAATGGCAGACTTAGAAAAAGAGCCAACTGTCAATAAGGGAAGAACCTTCCACGCTCTGAAATGAGCAGCTACCCCCAATGTACCATGGTAACTTTTTCAAGAAAATCTCAGGTGGCATTAGTCAGAAAAATCGAAAGCCCAGAACTTTCAAGAAAAAAAGCTGTAAGGCTCAGTGGAGCCATTTTCACAAGAGCAGAAATTTTTGACCATGATTTCATTTTTATGAGTCATTTTTATAAGTACAGGTTTAGCCTGTTTATGAGGATTGATTTTAACTACCTATTAAAAAATAAAATAGTAAATTTCTCTCTTAACAACCATTTTAAATTTTTAAAATCTGATTACAATTAAAACTTGGATGTTTATCTAGCCTACTTTCTGGGTCTGAGACAATCATGTCTCTGAATATTAGTCACTGGGCAACTGTGGTACCGAGATATTGACCACTGATCAAGTGTAGCTGTAATTTACTTCAGGGTGGGCAGATTTGAATCTACTGGTAGATCTTTAGACAATTTCAATTTCTGCTAATTGTTTAACAAAATAACAGCAACAAACAATACCTGACTAAAGTAGGCTTCCGAAATGCAGAAGGCTTAGGTAATCAAAAGCTGATTTTTATGTAGAAGGGCTGCAAGCTCCATTCAGGTGTGGGCACTCAAGTCAAGTTTGTGCTCAAAATTCTTTAACCATAAATGTTATTTCTTTTGCATGTACAGTATGTCTATCTGTGATCACATCCTACTATATTGTGCTGTGGGCTATTAGGGATGCAGGGACCCTGATCACTCGGACCCCCAGTGTTGACAGTCATGTAGCCCAGGAGCAGGCAACCTGGCACCCTCCTGATGTTTTGGGGTACCAGCCGTGTAAGCTCCAGCCAGCTTGGACAATGCTGAAAGAACATGGGAGTGGTGGCTGAACATACCTGGGAGGCATCTAGCTGCCCACCCTCCCTGCCCCTGCCCCAGGCCACTCACACTGTCCTCCGGCCTTGCACAAAGCATCCACCGCAGCCACCTGTACGACATGGCCATTCTTCAGCTGAGAGACCAGCCCACCTGTTTACTTGAAGCAATGCCCTGCTCACCACAGAGCCCATCTGCTGGATGCCTGCAGGAGCCATCTGTGCCCCCTAGGAAAACCCAGTTAGAAATCTCCAGTAGCAGGGCTGGGAAAGAACTTCTCTCTGAAACCCTGGAAAGCTGCATCCCATCAGGGTAAACGGTGCTGGGTGAGACGAACTATCATTGTGGCTTTCGGTAGGACAGCTCTTTAATCTTTTATTAAGGACTCCCCATGAACTCACTAGAAAAGCTGTTCAGACAAGGATATTAAGAAGCTGCTCTCTAGCCTTATTTATTAGCTAAAACTGTACCCAGCCTTTCCTCCAGTGGCACTCAAGCAACTGCAGTAAAATACAAAACAAACAGAAAAACAGTTTGAAAGATGTGGAAAGCCCAGGCGAGTGTTGTTATTGGCAGAGAGGCAAGAACACCGGGGCTTTCTGGGCTCATGCTTCCACGAGCCTGGAAACCACGCAGAGAGAGCACCGAGAGAAAGGACGGAGCTGGAGATACGGATAGCTCCATCGACTTTCATCCAGCAGCCACACATGTCACAGCCTCTTGGTGAGACAGAGAGGGGATTGCTCGGCCCCGCTGGGTTCTGTGTGATGTGCTGGTGCAGAGCTGTCAGTCACGCAGCACAGCAACCGTAAAGCAACGGACAGCTTGATAGTGACGCAGTAGGAGATCAGGGAACACAATTGAGGCGGAGGCAGCGCGCACAGTTATTGTGTAAGTAACCTTAATTTTCGGCTTTGAAGCGAGCTAACTTTGCCGGGAAGGAAAGAAACGCAGGGGGCTGCCTTCAAGTGCAGCTGGCCAGATTTAAGATGTCTGCCACTAGTCCTGAACCCTATTTTCTAGCACTTCATGGCTGCAATATGAACAATTATTTGCTCTGTTTTGTGAGCACGCTTTGGCCACGTAACCATGATAGCAACACACTCAGGGGGAAAAGTACAGTGAGTACTTTTTACCACAATGCTACAAAAACTGCCCAGTGACTCAGTTCCCAAGCCCAAGAACAGGCCCTACATGCCACACTGCTACATGTTTACACGGAAGCAAGTCAGCTCCAGAGTTGAGTGAGCCTTACGCTGCAGTAAGTTCACTTAGGATCGCTCACCCCACTACAAATAATGAACTATGAATGGTCTCTGCTCTTCTTACAGAGTTGTGTTTTGGATTCTTGTGCATCACAATCATATTGCCATTGCCACCTTATGGCAAGTTAAGGAGTTTGGAGGGGAAACCTGGGAAGTTCACAGACAGCGAAATAGGCCTTCCAAAGAAATAAAGCCAAGTATGACCCAACGCAGCTAGACGCGAAGGGCTACCAGGTCTGACAACAGCTTCCTTAATCATGACTAGTGGCTAAAGAGTGAAGAGGGCTGCTTATTTGCATAAACAATGCTGTCACCATGACTATTACTATGGCAATGCGAGGTTGTATCATGGTTTGGCCACCCTTCCTTCTCAATCCCGCGTGAGGAAAACCTGTTAAGAGAAGCAGCAGAAGAAAACACCTCGTCAAATGGGGTGTGGGCTGCAGGTCTCCAGGGCCAGCAAGAAATCTGACTGCCAACAGGGAAGCAGGGTGGAGCGGGGCAAAGCTCCTTTTCTGTGAAACAAGCTGCTGGGTGATACTTCAGGATTTTGTTCTTAATCTCTGGGCAGGAACAAGAGCAGAAGAGGAAAGGCGGTGACAAAATGGAAACTGAAGAGCTTGCTTCTGCCCTTGAAAACGAGTCCTATGGGGTCAGTTAATGAAGCTACAAGCCACGCGGGCTCTTGGCGAGCTTCATTAAAGCCTCACCACCACCCCATTAAGAAACAAGGTTATTTTTAATAGCACAGGCTCTGCTCTTTCAGTCACTTGTCACAAGCCTCTGCCCGGTAACAATGAATAATGCTTTGCTAAGTGCCTGATCCTTGGTGCACTGAGGCCACCCAGTCTTATGTTTATTACAGGAATACCATGAAAATGTTCCCAAGGCAATAGACACCAGCGTAGAAGAGCATGAGAGGCAGTGTGGTGCCGTGGTTAAGAGCATGGGACAGGGACTCAGAGGATCTGGGTTCGAGTCCCCGCTCAGCCATGGAGCCACCTGGGTGACTTTGGGCCAGTCACAGACTCTCAGCCCAACCTACCTCACAGGGTGGTTGTTGTGGGGATAACATGGAGGAGGAGGAGGATGTCAGCTGCCTTGAGCCCTTTGTAGGAAAAAGGCAGGATACAAATCCAAAAAATAAATAAATAAATAAAAATAAAATGTTTCTAGAAGAGATTAAGGAAGCCAGCCACTGCTGGCCAGCTACACCAGGGGACTTGTAGCCACTTACTCCGTGTCGTGGCCATTCATTTGGGATCGGGGCCGAGGCATTTCACTGCCCTTAATGAGTGCCTTTCTCTTGACCACTTGTCTCACCTTTCTCTTTGGCCAAACAGGTTTCCTAGGTTTCTAATGCACTGCAAAATAAATAAATAAATCCTACACAACTCTTAGTAGAGGCACAAGTGGGTGAGGGTACAAAGTACAGACGAAGATACTCTATTGTGCCACTTTAAAAACTATCATCTCTTTGCCGCCAAGACACGCCAGCCCCCCATTTTTTAATTTGCTGCTTTGAAATCACAAATGGGTTCTGTTTTAGTTTTCGTGAAGTTTCAGGAACTGTTCTATTGACAAATTTTCTATCAAGCTGTTGACGGCTTACCACCTTCCAACAGCTTTGAAAATGCAAAGCTTAAGACTTCTGGCAAGATTTACTGGTGTTTCTGCCATGGTGTCTACTGTGTTTCAAGAGCTAGTAGAACAAAGGTAGCTTCGGCAGAAGTAAAGCGATGTCTGACACCTTGTCTGACACTTGCTAAACAGTTCAATACATTATTTCCAGTGTTTAAAATATATCCTTTCCATAAACATTTTCCTGGGTAAGATTCATGATTAAATTTAAGACTTGACATATCTAGTTTTGGTTACAGTTAGCTGACTTTCAAGACGCTAAAATCAGTTTAAAATGCAACCCTATTGTTTGAAACTCTGCAACATATTTTAGACTGGATATTGTAATGTTCCAGTTCTACCTCAAGCATAACTAGGTTTAAGCCGAATCACAGCCTGTAATGGGTGGGGCACAGTTTATGGAGTGCCAGATTACAGTATCTATCCAATATAAACATGACACCACACAAAGACTTGTACCCCAAGGTTCAATTTAGATGACAGGAAGTACTTCCTGACAGTTAAGACCCCAAGGATGTAGAATGGGCTTCCATGGGAGGTGGTTGAAGCCCCATCGGTGAGGATGTTCAAGGATAGGCTGGACGTGCACATGGTGGGCATGTCGTGAGCGGAGCCAGCTGGATCCAGGGGTCAGACTAGATGGCCCGGGAGACCCCTTCTGACTTGTTCTGTTTCTATGTTGAGAGAAAGTTCACCTGAACAAAAAGGACATTCCTTCCAAGTGAATGTCATCGGATCGCACTGTGCTAAACCTGCGCAGGATCTTGCCTTTAGAATGCACTGACAAAACTAGCTTAGTGATCGATTTATACCTTCCCCACATTCATTAACTGCACTGAAAAATCAGGTTTGTAAGTACCGTATTTTTCGCTCTATAAGACGCACCTGACCATAAGACGCACCTAGTTTTTAGAGGAGGAAAACAAGAAAAAAATTATTCTGAATCAAATGGGCACATAATCACAGGCACATTCCCCATCACCTCCCCACGGGCTGCACATCTGACAGACTTACTGCACACACACATTCGCTCTATAAGACGCACAGACATTTCCCCTTACTTTTGAGGGGGAAAAAAGTGAGTCTTATAGAGCAAAAAATACGGTATTCCCTACACGTTGGGCCACCCCTGTGCCTTCCACATCTGAGCAGCAGGGCTTAAGCGCTGGTGCGGATGCACGGAAGTCAGAAGCTCAACGGCTGCTGATGCATGGCAGATGAGTCCTGTGTATTTCTGCAGTGCCCATCTGGGCAGTCCATGTGCTCCCGCAAGGACGGCCGATGCAGCATGCTGGCTGACACGTGGAGGGGCTTGGCTTATCTGTCATGAGCCTGCTCCGTAGAGGCACGGAGGCTTCTGGGCGAGCAGGCAGCCCAGCCCAGCCCAGGCTCAGGCTGGGGCTAGAATTCTGCATGTGGCTTCAGCACGTGGCATGTGCTCCTGCTTCTGACTCCACACACTGCAGGTTTCCTTGGTCTACGGAACACCCTTTCTCAAAGAGGGCACGTGTTAAATGCAAAGAAATAAAAACACGGGCAACATTTCGCCCAAGAATTGCTCCACGGAAGGCCCACTCGCTACTTGTTCTCCCTCGTTATCTGGCATTTGCTCCCCTGCCCAAAGAGAACCAACCCCACCACGTGAGTTCAGCCATACTTGCTGTGTGCCTGCTATACGGAGGGGCACAAGTACACGGATTCATGATAGGACAGGGGCTGACTGACAGAGAGGACAGGACAAGGATAGACACAGTAGGAAGAAGTGACAGGGGAAGGAGGGCTCCTTTAGGAGGTCTTTGCTAGTCCAAGTTGGCTAGTGCTAGGAGCATGCGAGGGAGAGTGCTATGTGGTACTCAGACCTTGACATGCACAGGAATTCTCCAGGCTTGACTCCAGTGTAGTCACCCAAGACAGCCATTGTTCAACCAGGGCAGCCAAAGATACACACTGAGGGATACGTGGAAGTCTGTAAGCTAAGCCTACATATTGAGGTAACCTGAGGTCCAGGATAACGCGATGAATTTGGAGCAGTCAGATGAAGAGGCACTTGTCCTTTGTGGCACGTAAGCACTGCCTTCAGGTGCCCGCAAATGAAATATTGACGGTAATCGACTGTTTTCTTTTAGACAATGCTTGAGTATGTTCATGATTCAAGTGCAAGGACCTTAATGTCAGGGTCAATTATCTAAAGGCCCCATTAGCGTTAAGTAAGGTCCCTACAGGGCTCCTATGCAACACTGGGGCTGCTTCTCCAGTGCGGCGGTCAATAGCTCTCGACACGCAGAGGATTACAGGCACACGTCAAGCGCAGGGGGAATATGGAGGCAAGGGTTGCCTCCGCACGCCTCTGGAAAAACAGACATCTCCCACGCCAGCTCACGAGAGGGCTGAGGTTCCACACACCAGGTGGAGGCTCACCTCCACCCCCCACCCCTGCCACGCACTGGCTCCAAAGTTGTGCTTGTGACTTTGGAGCAGCAGCTGTCATCGAAAGAGCCACACTGAGGGTAGAGCTGGGTCTCTGACCTAGCCTATGGCTGCCCAAAGAGCATCTAGCAGCCCAAGTATTGTGCTCCAAGACAGATATGCATGAAGTATGACCCACTGCTTTGATTAGAATCACATTCCCAGTTCAAATTTTAATTAGTGAGGTGATGCTTTGATGTTTAAAGGTCAGCAAGAAAGGGTAACTTACCCCAGAACATGGGTACTGTCTCTACTCAGGGAACAGCTGCAATCCCCAATGTGCTTACGACTTCACTGTTGCAAATGTAAGGCCTTCTTGAATGCCAATGTTTTCGCCGCAGCCCTCAAGGCTGAGCAAAACTTTATTGAGGAGATATTTATACTGCCCAAAGATCTCAGGGAAGTTTATAGTAAAACAGGAAGATAAATAGCTAAGAAAGCGATTCTGTGGTCCCTGGAGAACTCTGGAATCTGACCTCTTCTGTCCCTCACAGCCACCGTGGAAAGAACCAAGGTGTCTCATTATGAGGTCACAAAACCGGCCTCAGAGAGGACTGAAAAGAGATGCTGCAGTGAGTGGAGAAGGGAGGAGACAAGTCAGGACAGGAGAACTCTTGTGGTGACCCAGACGCAGCCTTGCTGGATGGACTCAGCGGGCCTTCTAGGGGGGAATAAGTAAAGAGCTGCCCACCCCGCTATGAGATTCTGTTGGCATTCCCATAAATGTCCCCCCGGGGACCTGCATGTTCCACACCCTGTTCAGGGTCACTCTTAACAAGGTATGTCACTCAGGCACCTCAGGCTTGTTTGGAAAAAGGCTCCATAGGGAGAGTATGAAAAACTCCTATATTTTAGGAAGGACTATAACTTGGTGGGACGCGTACAGCACATGCCCTGCATGCAAGCTGTCTCAGGCTGAATTCTCTCGATTTGGCTGGAACGGGTTCTTGTGTGAAACCTCGGAGTCCTACATCAAGTTGGGAAGGACCTTTGACCTGTTTGGGCCTATAAATCCCATCAGCTCCAGCCAACACAGCCAATGGCCAAGGATGATGAGCACTGTTGTCCAAAACCTCTGCAGGGACTCATGTTGGGAATGGATGGCATGGACAGTCCACAGCCAGTGGCATCCTGTGTTCTAATCTATAAGGACCATTAAGGTCTCCCCACAACATGGAAGCAGAGGGCAAGTTCAGATACCCTTTCCTTTGAGGCCCTTGCAAGATGTTCCTTGGCAGGCAGACCAGGAAGTTTTGTTGACGTATGTACAAACCTGGCATAAGATCTAAATATTTTTTTCGTAGGGCTTTGTTTACGTCCAACCTGGGAGCAAGTGCCTGCCTTCCCCATTCACCTTTGAGTAATAGCTCCATCAGCTTGGGGGCTCATTATCTTGGATTATGTGGATATGAAATGCTTTCCCTCTCCCTTAAGTGCATGTTATGTACAGCAGCTTAGAAACCCCCATTCACAGGATCAGGCAAATGAAATAGTTCTGCTTCTATGAACAGTTCTGCTTCATACATAGATATCTTCCTCCCCTCCACCCCTGGCCATATTTATCTCTGCATACACCTCCACAAGGGCCTCCCTACATTTTGATGTGTAGCACAGGGCCTGTGTGCAGATCCCCTTCTCCCCCTCCAATACCTTGAAGGTGCAGCTTTCCCAGGATGTTCCTTTAAATTTTAAGGCACCCTTTAAAGATTTCCTCTGTTATATACCAGCACACCTCAGTTCCCTCCCAACTTTACTAAGGGGCAGTTGAACAGGCCAAGCTTGGCCATTATTCTCTTGGATAAGTATAGAGCTGTTCTCCCTTCCTACATTTCTCACAGCCTCATCCTGCTTTACCTCACTATTTATTTGTTTGTTTGTTTGTTTGGAAATTTATAGGCCGCCCCTTGCCACAAGCCTCGGGGCGGCTCACAACAATAAAACAACAAATTCTAATACATTAAAATTTCCAAATACTAAAATTCACAAACATTAAAACTAGAGAAAGTTGACTGAAATTCTAAGTACAGTATGCATCTATTGGAAGTCCCATGAAGGGAGGATGCTATTCACCTTCCCTTCTGGGAATGAGGTCAGAAGTCTCAATGGAAAGGCTCATGGGGTCAAACAACCCATAACCCAGGAGCTGCTTGGTAGTATCTGCAAGTAAGCTGACTCTTCCCCCCATCTGTTTCCAGAAACAACCCAGAGTACAGTATAACGATCAAAACTCAGAAATGAGGCCACTCCTTTCTGATTTCCCAAAACTGACAGAAATTGTAAGTGGTGAGAGGGTAGGAAATAGTGTGGTCTCTTGCTTTTGTATGGCCATGCCAATTCCTGGATTGTTTAACCCAGGAACTGGCATTATATGCAGACCACAGGCATATACACAGAACACTAATCTATCAAGTTTTATTAGCTGTGGTTTGTTCCTTTTGCCATGGATTGTCTTGCAGAAGAGCAAACAAGTCACGGTTTGCTTTCCCTACTTCTAGTTTGTTTCAAGATGGGCAGTAGTGGAAACAAGTCTGGGATAAACCAGGGTTCTGATTATCCAAGGCACCATAACAAGCCATGATTTAAAGAAGCAAGGCTTTGCAGCCTAGCAATAACAAGCCCGTGCTTACATCTGTAGCTGTCTGGCTATTAGTTTTTTTGCAGGGGTCAGTTCAGATACCATAAGAAGCACTTCAACAAGCCACATCATGGCTAAGTGTTATGCACAAATCAGGCCAGTATGACCCCCTACATGTTGGGAAACAAGGATACCCGGGCACAGAGGGACGGCCACGCCCCCTCCCAACAACTACCAGAGCCCCCTTCCTCCACCCCTTACTTCTGTCTTCACATAGGGAAGCACAATGGGCGGCGGGGGGGGGGGGGAGAGTCCTGGTTGTCTGTGCAGACCCTTCCCATGACGCTCCTCTTTGTTCAGTGGGTGGGCTAAAGAGGGGGACGTGTTTTGCGGCGGGAGGGCCTCCTGCGGGCCCCCAGTTCTTCTTCAGACACGGGGCGGGGGGGGGGGCTGAATAGATCGGCGGCCTCAGCTTCGAGAAGCAGCCAAGTCTGACACAGCGTCCCATCTCTGCTCCAGAGGAGGAGCGGGAGGCCCCCCGCTTTCTCCCCACCGGGAGCGCGCGGCAGGGGGACGCGCGCCCTTACCTTTGAGGGAGGTCTCGACCAGGCGGAGGTAGAGCGCGCTCTGCTTGTTGCCGTGGCTCATGCGCTGCCCGAGGCCGTCGCGCTGCAGGACGCACTCCTCGAAGCGCACCACGTTGGGGTGGCGGCGGCGCAGGCTGGTCAAGGCCCAGAACTCGGCCAGCGCCAGCTCCACGTTCTCGGGCGCGTCGCAGCGGATGCGCTTGACGGCCAGGCGCGCGCCGCTGCGCCCGGACACGGCCTCGTAGACCACGCCGTAGGCGCCGCGCCCGATCTCCGCCACTAGGCGGTAGCGCGGCGGGGAGGCCGCCGCCGACGCCTGGCTCGGCCCGCCTCTGCCCCCGCCGCCCCCGGCCTCCATGGCGGCGGCGGCGGCGCCCCTCAGCAGCGGCGGGGCCCGCTCGCGCTCCGCGCGCCTCAAGCGCCGTTCCGGCCCCGCGTGTGTCCCTCGGCGGCCGCCGTCGTCGTCGCCCGTTTCCATGGCAGCGCCGCGGCGGGGCCTAGCCGCCGCCGCCGTTGTTGTCGCCGCCGCCGTCGTGGTGGCCGCGGCCGGGGAGCCCCCCTCTTCATCCCGCCCGCCCCGCCGGTCCGGGGCTCGACGGTTCCTCGCGCTCGCCGCCCTTTCGGTCCCCCGTGTCTCCCGGGCCGCCGAGGAAACTGCGGAAGAACGGAAAGCTCACAGGACGGCCGTTGGGAGAGGAAACGCGCAGTCGGAGGGTAGAAAAAGCGCGCCTTGCCTGCCCCTTTAAAAAGCGCCCAGCCAATCGTCGCTCCGACAGCCGGATGAAAGCGGACAGGGAGTGAGGCGTACCATTCCGGGGAAGGAAAGGGGAGGAGGCAGAAAGGGGAGGGCGTCTCATTTTCAAAATCCGAACGGGACTCGCCGTTTCCGAAGCGCCATGAGTGCTCCTGGGAATTTTGAAAACGAAACTGACTGTGAGCCGCGGCCCGCGACCAGCCTCGAGCTTCCGCGGCCTCTCTTCCCCCCCCCCCCGCTTTCCGAATAGTTCGACCTCCTCCTTGGACCGTAAACATTTCATTCATAGCTTCGCGGAGGCGGCAGCGACCATTTTGCTGCTGGGGAACGGGGGGGGGGGGAGGAGAAAAGCCGTGGCCCTTCGGGAGCGCCGCTGACTTCTCCTTTCTTCCCTCGCGCCCTTGCCTTCCCCCCTCGAAAGTCGGAGCCCCACGACGGGGGGCCCAGGCTCCCCCCACTCACCTGGGCGCCGCGAAGTCGCCCCTTCGCCTCTGCGTCCCCCCCCGCGTTCTGCGCGGCGGAGGTGCGGGGTGCCAGGCCCGGGCGCGCGCGAGCGGTGCGCGGGCTCTCTGAATGGAGGCTGCGGCGGCGCCCGCCGGGCGAGGGCAGCGGAGGTGGGCCGCCAGGGCCATTACATAAGCCCCTTATGTAATAGCAGGGCCGTCTCCGGGCAGGGCTGGGGAGGGAGGAAAGGACGGGGTCGGGCGGGCGGGCAGCCGGCCGGCCGGCAGCTCCTGCGGCTGGGCGGACAATGTGGCGAGGGCCGGGGCGGACAGCACGGGCTCAGCCAGCTGAGCAGCTCCGGGCAGGGGGCGCCCCAGAAGTAGGGGGCAGTTCACCTGGGGTGCAGATCCTCTGAAAGCTACCTTGCAAAACGCCCTTTTGAGGAGGCTAGTTAAGGGGGGAGGGGTTCGGGCAGAGAGAATGGGGGAGGGCACCCCCCCGGCGCTCCCCCGTGGTGGGTGTCTGTTTTGCCCGTGTGTGTGTGTGTGGGGGGGGGGGGGTTATAGGGAGAGGAAACCGTCGTTTATAAACTACATTCTCCAGAGAGATGCATAAAAGGATAAAGGGAGCAGGTATCCCCCCACTCCCGCTTCGCATGTTTGAACTGTACTATAATTTTATTATTAAAAAGCTCCAAGCCCTAGCTTCTCATTGCAGAGTCGGTGTGGACAGAGTTGTTGGACTGGGTCTTGGGAGAGCTGAATGATTTGGCACTGATTATTGGGGTTCAGCATAACTTACCCTGTAAGGCGGTTGAGATAAAAATGGAGAGGAGATAGACCAAGTAAGCCGCCTTGGGTTCCTTGGAAGAAGATGGGATGGAAAATAAATAAGAAACTCAGCTTTCAATTATTTAGTCCATTCCATGTAGCTTCTGCCTTTCTGTGAAGGATCCCAAGGCAGTTTGCATGAATTTCTGCAACTTTGTTCTCACAACAACCATGTGAACCAGGTTTTGTCGGAAAAAGTACACGGAAGCAGGAGGTGAGCCAAGATTAGCTTTGCGACCGAAACACCTGGGTGTACTTCTGATGTGCATTGTGCATTCTGCACTGAGAATATTCGTGGATTGCTCGTCTCCTTCATGCATGCTTGAGACACCGAATCCAACCTCCCTGCAAAGGGGTTTCCACAACTAGGGGTGCTGCTACCCAAAAGGCCCTGTTACAACTATCCCCCAACTGTACCTCTCTAGGAGGAGGGGCTGCAATAGGGCATCAGAGCATGGATGCACAGAGGAGGGAAGCTGCAAAACGCATCATGCTCCTCTTCCGGAAGAGGCACGGGGTGAATCGTCTCAGGGCCTGGGATGACAACATGGCCCCAAGCGAGCAGAGGGGCGCCTCAGCTTGACATGGCAGGGTGGATTCCATTGGTGGGTCCCAAACAAAGGAAAGAGAACTCCTTTTGTCCGTTTCCTCAGAGTAAAGTTCAGGATCAGTGGATGGAAACCCCAGGTGAACCCTGATCTTGACAGTCTCTGAATGATCACATCAAGGTGTGGAAGACAAGAACAATGAGTGTTTGTGTCATGGAAGATAACACTTACAAGTCAGGATGGCTATAATTTTCCAGTATCCGAGGCAGTATGCTGGGGAAGATGGGCAGGAGGGTGCTTTTGCACCCATGTCTTCCTTGTGGGCTTCCCACGGACATCTGCTTGGCCACTGCGTGACCAGAAGTCTGGACTAGAAAGGCCTTTGATCTATGTCAGCGTGGCTCTTATGTTCTGATGCAGCGCACCGCTAGATAGAGACATCCGTCGTGGTCACGCTGCTGCCAGAAGGCGGAATGGAGAGGGAGGCACTCCTCCGATTTCTCTGCCTCTTGTCCCCCGCTGTCTGCTCTAGGAAGGTGAGTTGATCTGGGGGGTTGAGGAGAAAGCTTCCTCCCTCTGCAGAACGACCACCACAACGGCGCACGTCCCGTGAGCAGCTTTACTCATTTGCTGAGACTTGCACTTAAAGCGCAACATAGTAATTCTGGGTTTTGTCCACGAATGTGGACAAGTGGTCAGGGCAGCTGCTCCCACACTGAGCAACAGTAAAATCCAGAGGTTTGGAAGAGAAAGACGAGGCAGGAAATCATATCTGTAGGGGATATCTGAAGGGTTTTCCTTAAATCAATGCTGAAATGTGCGTGTCTCACAGTAGTTCTCCACGGGTGTGCATTGGCCGCACATGTGGGCCACGTGTGTAGACGGGCAGGTCAGGCCATTGCCCTCGGTGTGTTGGCCTCTCTGTAGCGCTGGATTCAACTCCCGACATGCCCCCAAACCTGTGGCACTTGCCAGATGGCCTTCACCGTGTATCCAGCGGCTGAAGGATCAATCTCCCAACCGTGATTCTCGGTGATGTTTCATTGCATGGTTAAATGAGGTTCTTGACAAGGAACTCAATAATTTTGTCGCTGCTGGGCCTTCCAACATTATAATTGGATTTTTGGAGGCGCCATCCATTTTCACGTCAGGGAAATGAGGCTGAAGAAACTCAACAAATATTTCTTTACCTGTAGGGTTATATTTGAGAGCTTGCGAGTTCAACGTGGTGTTAAGAGTTGGTGGTGACATTAATTTTCCGAGCCTGTGTTATTTGTACAGTGCCATCAAAGTGTGTCTTAAGTTTGCAGGATAATATAAACAAGACCCAAAGGAGCTTATGATCTAAATTTTGACAGAATGGAGGAGGCAATGCATAGAATGGAGAGAAGGGTAAGCCGTTCTTCCTTGTAAGACCCCCAGAGACTTTTTTTTTTTAAATTAATGGATGGCATAGAAAAATTTTAAATAAATAAGGGTAGGTGAGGGAACTGGGGAGAGAATTTCTGTTCAGCTCAGTCCCATGCATGTAGCCCAATGTCATTCAGCAGTAAGAACGTGGAATGTGCTTCCCAGAGAGGTCTGCCTGGCGCCGTCATTATTTGCTTTTCGGCGCCAGGCCAAGACCTTTTTATTTCAACAATATTTTAATAACTGTTAATATTATTTATTGGTTTTAATTCTACAGCCAGGGTGAATCCGGATTTTATATGTACTATTCATATGCTTGTTTGTTTATTGTATTGGAAGCCATCCCGAGGCTCATGCGAATGGGAAGGCATACAAAAACTCCAAACAAACAAACAAACAAACATAAGGAAAGCCATGCTGGATCAGGTCAAGAGCCGTCTGGGCTAGCCGTCTGTTCTCACAGTGGCTGGGCAGCTCCTGACAGTCCAAATTTGGGACGTGGGTGTGACTGTGCTTCCCAGCCATGTTCCCCAGCAACTGGTGTCCATAGGCAGACGGCCTCTGAGCTGGAGGTAGCATCTCGGACCTGGAGATGGGCCAGTTTTAAGGTTTTAATATTCTGTAGGCTTTTTAATTATTTTATTTATTTATTTTTATTTATTTAAAAATTTATATGCCACCCTTTGCAGCAGCCTCGTATTGTGTTCTGCCTACAAGGTTTTCGAGGTTGTGAGCCGCCCCGAGGCTTGTGGCAAGGGGCGGCCTATAAATCTGTAAGTAAGTAAGTAAGTAAGTAAGTAAGAAAATAAAATAAAATAAAATAAAATAAAATAAAATAAAATAAAATAAAATAAAATAAAATAAAATAAAATGTGGCCATCGGGAGCAGTAGCCATGGGTCGTCTTCTCCGCGATTGCTTCTAGTCCCTCACCCACAATGGTGACCCTCATATCCTCTTCCGGCAGTGAATTTCGTGGCTTAAACCCTCACTGTGAGAGGCATCTTTCCAGCTAAAAGAGCAGTGGGTTTTCAGATGTGTGCGGCAGACTTTGATCTGGGACTTTTCAAAAGCTTGCGTATCCCTTGTGTCTCCTGGTGCTCTCTAAATGGATTGGACTACAATCCGCATCATCCCCAGCCAGCATGGACACAGGCTGGAAAAGGCTGTCTCTGTGAGGATTCCCTATCCCAATGATGTGAGTTGACTCAGCAGTTCTGGACAGTTATGTCCTGCTTGAATTTAATTGCTACTGATTGAACTAGTTAGCTCAGAAAAACATCTTTGAAGTGCTGCAAATCTTCATTGTTTTTCCTAGTTTGTATTTTCTCTTCATCAAGCATAATTTTGCAATAACTTTATTGTGCTGTACGGGGACAAACTGTACTTGAGAAGTTTCAGAAAGCTGAGGGCTAGAACCTTGATTCCATTATTTTTTTTTTAAAGTTCCTGTTGGAGTGATGCAACAATGGAGCCAGTGACCTAGGGAGGTGGTGGGCTCTCCTACACAGGAGGCATTAAAGGTGCAGCTGGACAGCCACATGTTAGGAACACTTTAATCTGAAGTCCTGCGTCAAGCAGGGGGGTCATTATCATTACATTACAGGTATTTCCCACCTTTTTACCTTTTGTGAGGAATCCAAGGCAGCTTACAAGGGTCTCTTCTTTTTTCCTCAGCACAGCCCTGTGAGATGGTGCGATTGCCCAAAGTCACCCAGTGGCTGAGTGGGCGCTGGAAGCCAGATCTGGGCCCAGCTCAGTGCTCTAACCACTAGGCCACACTGGCTGGTGCTTTTGGGCCCTACTGGCTCTGCTCTCCTATGCTGGCAAGTTCCTTCTGAAACCCAACCATATTCAGCAGTGCTGGGGAGCCTCCCTCTTTTTTCTGCCAGGAGTCACAGTCCCTCAAAAGGATCTGTTGGAGGCAGAATTTCAAGGATGGGCAGGACCGTGTCTTTCCCCTCTCTCTGCTTCTGCCAAAGTCCTCCCTCCCGGCCTGCAAAGGGACAGATGGTTTTATCACAGGCCTGACCTGTTTGTTCCCTGTGTGAAATTAAGCCCAGGGGCACAGGCTGGCTCGAGTGGCAAGCCGCCCATCCCTGCTCAGCGGTGAAGCAGCACTGGGCACAGCCAGACTTGAGCATCTGCCGCAGTGGGAGAGACCTTTGCCCCTGGAAGACCCAAGTTGCTTGCCAGCTGGGGCCGAAGCCGGGCACGCTCGGATGCAAGGCGGGGCAGGGAGGGAGGGATGCGGACCGAGGCCGGAAGGAAGCGTCAGGGCAAAGCGAGCAAAAGCGCTGCCATGCTGTGGCTGCTGAGAGCCGGACGCGGCCAGGACAGCTTCAGCCTGGAGGTGGAGTCCTGGTCTGCCCGGGAATCCAGGCTGCAAGTTTTGCTTCCCGCGCATGGATGCCTCAGAGGGGCTACTGGGCCTGTGGGGAAAGGCCTGTCCTTTGGATGTACGCTCTTAGAAATGCTAACCTCTAATTTTAATGTTTGTGACTTTTAATGTTTGGAAATTTTAATGTATTAGAATTTGTTGTTTTATTGTTGTGAGCCGCCCCGAGGCTTGTGGCAAGGGGCGGCCTATAAATTTCCAAATAAATAAACCTGCCCTGTAGGGTCTGGAGGAAGGATGTAGCCAGGGTGGAATCGGTGCAGTGAAGGGCCACAAGGAGGGTGGCCGGATGGCAGGGAAAGCCACATGAGGCGAGACTGAGGGAGCTGGGTCTCCAGCCTGCAGAAGAGGAGACCCCGAGGGGATCTGTTGGTGACATACAGGTATGTGAGGGGGTGTCACATGGAGGTGGGTAGAGGCCTGTTCTCCCCTGCAGAGGAAGGCAGGACACATTCCAACAGAGCAAAGCTCAGGGAACCCAGGTTCCATTTGGATGCCAGGAAGCACTTCCTGACAGTCAGGACCCCGAGGGTGTGGAATGGGCTTCCACGAGAGGTGGTTGAGGCCCCATCGGTGATGGTGTTCAAAGACAGGCTGGACATGCACATGGTGGGCATGTCGTGAGCGGAGCCGGCTGGAGCCGGGGGTCAGACTAGATGGCCCAGGAGGCCCCTTCTCACTCGCTCTGTTTCTATGTCTTTGTGTTGCCTTAAAACCCTATTGTTTTATCCTAATGTGCCTCTAACATATTGCCTATGTCACCCCACACCAGATCCCACACCCCCTCCTCCAAACTGTGTGTAACTGATGGGTTATAGACACATCTTGTACAGTAATCCACCCTGGTAGTCCCTTCGGCGGCTGCCCACATGCCGCATGTATTTCCCATATGTCTGACTAAACTGTAAATGTTCCTCTGATTGTGCACCCCGAGCAGACGCTTGAACGGAGTTGCTGTCACTTGCGACAGTAGCAAGCCTGTCAGGCCAGGGCTAAATTGTCTCGCTGCCCACAAAGAAGCTGCAAGAGAAGGCTTTAGCTTGTAGCTAGGCTGGGACAGAAAGGACCAGTGGGGAGTGCGTGGGAGAGCCATGCGAGCTGCACTGCCCCCCCCGTGCCCCCAAGCAAGAAGACAGGAGGGTCTGGACTCGAGTCCCGGTTTGTCCTGAGCCAGAGAGCAGTACGTAGGGTCTCCCTGGGGATTAGGCCATCCCCCTTTCTGTTTGCCCACCTTATTGTCCCCTGCAGCAACCTCGTGCCCTGCAGTTGCCAAGTTTGCAACTCCCAGCATCCCTGCACTAACTATACAGGCTGGGGTTGATGAGAACTGAAGTCCAAAATACCTGGTGGGCAGCAGATTAGGAGAGGCTAGGACGTCACCCTGCCAACAAAAGTGCGTATAGCCAAGGCAATGGTTTTCCCAGGTGCACTGGATGGCTGTGAAAGCTGGACCATAAGGAAGGCCGAGCACAAAAGGATTGAGGCCTTTGAATTGTGGTGCTGGAGGAGACTCCTGCGAGTCCCTTGGACTGCAAGGTGATCAAACCGGTCAGTCCTAGAAGAGATCAGCCCTGACTGCTCTTTAGAAGGGCAGATCCTGAAGATGAAACTCAAATGCTTTGGCCACCTCATGAGAAGGAAGGACTTCCTGGAGAAGAGCCTGATGCTGGGAACAATGGATGGCAAAAGAAGAAGGGGACAGCAGAGGATGAGGTGGCTGGATGGGGTCACTGAAGCAGTCGGCGTGAGCTTGGGTGGACTCCAGGGGACGGTGGAGGACAGGAAGTCCTGGAGGAAAGTTGTCCATGGGGTCGCAATGGGCTGGACACGACTTCGCGACTAACAACAACAACAAGGATTGCTCTTCTGTCTGCCTCTGGTTCTTTTCCGCAGGGAGCAGAATTGCTACTTATCCTCTGATCTGCAGTCCAACTTCATGCATGCATCATAGCCAGCTTGCCAAGTCCCCCAGGAGCATCTTAGGGGTCAGGCTAGCAAAGCTGCAATGCCTTCACATCTGTTTGCAGCTGGCTTGTTCCTTGTCCTTCTGGGTTGGGGATAAAGAAGAGAAATGCTTGCTGCCTGTCTTTGTGGAAATGAAGTAATCGGCTCCGTGGAAGAGACACCCTGGTTCAATCAGCAGCCATCTTTCTTCATTGTGCTCCACGCCACAGGGTGTCGGGGACACTGCTCCACCAGCAGAATTTTGTACACTGAGATTAAGCAGCAGGACAGAAGAGCTAAATGAGTTGGCATGTTTCCACAGCAATATTAAGCAAGGAAGTAAATCTACTCCACAGTGCACCTGGGAGCAGCTCTCGGGGAGAAGAAAGGGCAGCTAGCTGGGTTCTGTACCGAAAAAGATGGAAGAACAAATAAACCTTCCTTTATATATTGTTTTAATTATGTTGTAAGCCGCCCCGAGGCTTTGTTGCGATGGGGCGGCCTATAAATTTTTAAATAAATAAATATATAAACCCAAGGTGCAGAAAACTTTGAGACATGACAGTGACTCCCATTTGAAGCTGCTTTTGCTGTCTGACCTGGAAAATACTTGCACAATAGAAAGGGACTGGGGACGCTGTCTTCTCCATGGCTTGTTCCATTTAGCAGATGTTATTGAGTGACCGTGGTATAAGTTTAGGGAAAAAAATCTCATAGCATGCGATTGAAATTGCTGCCAGGGTGGCGTCTCACAGCAACAGGATTTCAAGCAACAGGTCTGGTAAGCTAGATTGTAAAGACACGATTTCATTCCAAAGTTAAAGCATCGCTTTGTGTAGATACAAATGCATGGCCTGTATTATCTGCTGTTTTGCAAATCTGGGCTTACATTCTTAAATCTTATTTTAAAAAACGAAAAAGTTAGACCTATGGTTAAGGAATACAATGTGCAACACACCTTTTAGGCCAGATCATAATTATGAATTACATCTTTGAGAAAACAACTTCTTGTTCAACATTAATTAAATCTACTTGGATACTTTTTCTTACATATCTGTATATCAAACCTTTTCATGTTGATATAAAGGCAGGGGTGGGTTGGCTTGTTAACTAATAAGTGAAAAATGAAAGTACATGGTTGACCCTGAATCTTTTATAAATAGCTCTTGAATTCAAGATATTGGACTTTAACTCTCTTTACATCCCAAACAAGTCACCCGGCTAATTATGTTTTGTACTGGTGACCCCGAATATATTATGACTCTGCTTGTGTCTTGGCATGTCTTCCCTTTATATAATCCCTATTTTTACATACACTTTCACATTCCTAATTATTATTATTATTAAGCATGTTCAGTTGCCCTTCTGCACACATGGTAATGTCAGAAACAGTCTGGGAGCACCTCTGAGAGAAACCCTTCTACCAAATTTTGTATCCTCCCTTTCCAGGGGAGAAACACTCACTCCGGTACTATAATACTCTAGGATAGATTACTGCAACACATGCTACATGGGGCTGCCCTTGAAGACGGTTGGAACTTGCAGCTTTTGTAAGGTGCAGTGGACTGGCTAGTAATAGGGATCAGATGATCTGGTCACATAACCCCAATTCTGGCCTGCTTGGACTGGCTGCCTGTATCCTGAGCTCAATTCAAGGTGCTGGTTTTAGCCTACAAGGCCCTACACAGCTTGGCACTACAATACCTGGCAAAATGCCTCCACCGCCCTCCATCTACCTGTGTGCTACAGTCATGCTCTGGGGCCTGCCTCTGGCTGCCATCTCCAAGGGAGGCTTGGATGGCGATTACTAGGACCTTCTCAGTGGTGGCTCCCAGTTGTGGAATGAGCTCCCTACAGAGACCTGCCTGGCACCAACTTTACTAACTTTTTGGTGCCAGGTGAAGACCATCCTTCGCTGCAGGGCCTTCAAGTCTTTTACTGGGGCTTGCAAGCTGTTAAACAGGTCTTATCCCCCATCCTTCAAGTTATTATATATTATCTGTTTTAAATCTGGTTTTAAAGTTTGTATTGTAAAATTGTTATTTTTAATGCATTGTGAACCACCCAGAGGCTTTTGGCTCTTGTGTGGTATAGAAATTAAATACATACGTAGATGCATACATATATGTGCCCAACCAGGCTGCAGCTTTTCCAGAAGGGTAAATAAAACATACGCCCAGATCTCAGGGGCCCCTATTCATCGTGTGCGGCTGGTGTAAGCTGCAAAGAGACTCAGAGTGTGAGTTCTTTAAATCCCCATGTGGTCCGCCGGCCACTCAAATTTAGCAAGGTTCATTCTTCACTTATTTGTGCATTTGTAACTTTTTTTTGGTGTGCTGTATCTTTTCAAACATATTTCTTGCTATATTCTACAGCTCTCTCAGGAAGACCCATCGCACTGCGGCAGTCTTTCCGATGTCGGTAACTTCCAGATGCTTTGAGCCTGCAATTTCCCATAATTCCCAGAAAGCATGCCAATGCAGGTTGGGAATGATGGGATATGCAGTACAAAGCATCTGGAAAGCTGCACTATAGAGAAACTTTTCATGGCAGGAAGGAATAAAGCTAATTTAGAATATCATTACCCAGCCAGACCATTTTTACTGAACAGTCGCAGAAGAAAGTTCACCAATGCAAGAAGCGAAAAAGAATGGAGAGAAATTCCTTACTACAAATAAATACGGTTCCATTCTCTGACTGAAATGTGCAATTCTGCTTCTGTTGCTTTTAGGAGTTTTAGTAAATAACAAAAATACAAGAACATCATTGACCAGCATAATTGTGTGTTTAATATCTTCCCTTGGCCGCGCTGGACAAAGGAGAAAGGGAAATTACATCGGAAAAAGTGTGAGGTTTATCTTCTTGAGGCTTTTCACTGCCACATAAACCCCTCCATTGTCAAAAGGGTTTAGAGAGTCAATATTGGGATTATTCCAGCTTTGCGAGACAAGGCAACCAGATGCTCAACTCATAACAGAAACTTTGACCAACTTGAGCCCTGGATTGGCTTTTAGTGCATGATTAATGGAGTAAACTGATCAATTTTCACACTGCTGTCTCATTTTCCACCACAGACGCAGTACCAGGTGGTTAAGAATACCTGGGTAACATAAAGAAAATTTGTAGTTAGGTGCTGCCAAGTCATCTCCAAAGTGTCCTGAAGCCCCGCTCAGCTCTTGCAGACTCAGTGCTGTGATTTCTTTTATGGAATCAATCTGTCTCCTGTTTGTCCCCCCTCTTCTTCTCCTGCCTTTGACTTTCCCTGGAAGGTGGTGTTCTCCAGGGAGCCTTGCCTGCTCATGAAGTGCAGCACGAGGAACCTCAGTTCTGACAAGTTTGCTTCCACTGAGAAAACCGTGTCTGGGAAAGTGTGCAGCTTGCACAGTCCTTCGTAGTCTTTGTGATCTCAGGCAGCTGCCCAAGGCCAGTCCCCCTTGGCCGCCCACGGTTCCTGCACTTTGCCAGTGCAAGCTGCACGCTCACCTGTCTTGCACTCTGCTTCGGACTGTGCTGGTGGTCCAAAACTGCAGGAGATGCTCCAGCTCCTGCGCCAAGGTTGCCTCCATGGCTGTGCTGGGGAACCGTTTGACAAGCCAAAGGAGGCTGTTGAGAAGGTCAAGTCCCCGAAGGAGGGGGCCCTCAGAGGATGCCTTGCCCAGGGGCCCTGCAAAGCCGTAGCCGACACTGGGGGGCTTTCCAATCTCACCCTTCCGAAGAACCAAATCCAAACAGAACACTCCCGAGTGGTTTTAGGGCTGCGGCGTTCAGTTGCCTCCTGCCTTGACTCAAATGGTCTGTCCTGTTTGTTCCCACTGCAGCCGAGGGTATGTTACAATCATTAGTGTCTTTGGTGGCTGTCAGTTGCAAAGAGCTACAAAGGGGTGTAGCTAACAATGACCGATCACCTATGAGGAGCAGCTGGGACAACTGGGACTGTGCAGCTTAGAAAGGAGGCAAGGACAGGATCTGATAAGTGTTGAAAACAATGCACTTGAACCCAGGGCCGTCCCATGAAACGTGTTGGCGGGAGGACTCTTCATACACCGCACGGCTGAACTATGGAATTTGCTGCCGCGGGAAGTGGTGGTGGCTGCCAATCCGGATGGGTTTAAAAGGGGCCTGGAGGATGCTGTCTGTGGCTACTAGCCTTGCTGGCCATGGGCTTCCTCCTGCACCAGAGGCGGCCTGCCTGCACACACCAGCTGCTGAGGAGTTGGGCAGGAGGAGGTCTCGCCCCCATCCTGCCGGAGGGATCCTGTGGGCAGCTGGTGTGCCACCATGGGTGTGGAGAGCTGGCCTGGATGGACTTTGGGTCTGATCCAGCTTAGGTTCTTACAAAGCAGGGTCACAGCATGCTCATGCATCCCGTTTGTGGGATTGCTCATTCAAATCAGGCATCTTAGTGACTTCACAATCATTTTTTCTTTACCAATCAAAACATTTCATTACATTTTCCCTTAGAATGAAAGACGGAAGTTAAATCATCTAAGCCAGTGTGGTGTGGTGGTTAAGAGCGTGGGACTGGGACTCAGAGGATCTGGGTTCAAGTCCCCGCTTGGCCATGGAGCCACCTGGGTGACTTTGGGCCAGTCACAGACTCTCAGCCCAACCTACCTCACAGGGCTGTTGTTGTGGGGATAAGATGGAGGAGGAGGAGGAGGATGTCAGCTGCCTTGAGCCCTTTGTAGGAAAAAGGCAGGATACAAATCCAAAAATAAATAAATAAATCATGGTCTGTAACTGAGCAGCCAAAATGGAAACAGTTCCATTAATGAAATACAAATATGCGTATTTCTAGATCTCATCGTTACTCTTTGCAGCTCATTCTGAAATCCTATATTCCCCAATGTGGGAACCTGGGATGACTTCCTGCAGTCATTTTGTGAATATGAGCTATTATTTATTTCTTATGGATTGACCTTACAGGCTGCTTCAACAGTCTTACTGGCCTCTCTCTCTATTATGCCCAAACCAGCCCATGGCTAAGATGAATGAGGGGCGTCCCTGTTTCTGCAGACAGAACGCCAAGGTCCCAGGAGATCAAGCACAAATGACACACGTTATCACCTGTTATTTGAGAGGTAGGAGCCTGCCAAAATCGGCAAATGCACACAGCGGGACCAAATCTGCCCCTGAAGGAAAGACCCAAGACGTTTTTCAAGCTCAGTAGCAATTGCCAGTTGTGTTCCTATCAAAAGCACCTTTTGATTCTTGGAATGGGTTAAAGCAGTACTTTGCTACAAGCTTCCTGCCCAGTTATTTAACCCATAGCTCTTCCGTAATTGTCACGGCAGCAAATAATTCCCGGTGGCTATTGTCCCCATTGTTGTTTTCAGCGCATTGATCATTAGAGCTCCCCACAAAGTCCCAAGTCCTAGTGAAAAGCCCCTATTTAGAAAATGGACGAGGGAGCAAAGGAAATCTCTTTCCCAGTTGGATCTCTCTCTCTCTCTCTCCCTCCCCAGGTGACACAGAGAGAATGTTCTGTACAAGAGCTTTGGGAGCAACTCTGTGTGTGGTGTGACAGCTATTCTTTCTGGCATCTTCACCTTTTCGATGCGTGTTGCTGCCGAATGCTTACATTCTTAGAATGCCTCACCAAGGACACCTGAACAACATCTCGCATCAAGGACATTCGGATGCTCGGTGTACTTGTCATGGCAGCATCCACACACACACACACACACACACACAACCGGGGAGGAGGAAAAACCGCCCCGTTGAGACAAGCGGTTTGCGTGGAGCTGCTTCTCCAGTGGCCAGGTGCCAACACAGCTCCGCTTTTCCCATGGGAGTGGACTGCGCAGCAGCTTGGATGTGTGGGTGAAGACTCTGTGATCCATGTAGGGCCGTCTCCATAATTTTGGCCTCTGGACCTCGTGGACTTGCTGGGGGTACTGGAGGGTCTCCTCTTTGGATGGGAATGTGTATCACTTTATATAGCTACCTTATTCCTTCATTAGATATTAGATAAGGCATTGCCCTAGACTACGTATGACTTTCTATCTTCAAAATGCAATCAGCCGTCCCTTTTTGTTGTGGAGGGCCATGGGCGTGTGCCCCAAGGTCCTACTCACATGGCACCACTGGGTCACGCAAGTCCCTCGCCACCGTTTGCATGTGTGCCGATTGCAAACGCCTTCTCTGGTTAGGGAACTGGACACGGAGGCGGCTGCTTCTTCTGTGAGGCCCTTAGCTGGAACTGGGATTAAAAGGCGCTGCTACACGGCACTTAATGCAGGTCTGTGGCCCCCAGGTAAAACCTGGACATGCCCGTTCTCCAGGGCGAAGGCCTTCCACTGGTTTGCTTTCTTTAAAAGGAAGGGGGAAGGAGGAACTGGATCATGAAAGGAGCAGCTGGTCTAAAAAGTCACTTTGCAGTATAGGGGCATATTGAAAAGCATTTGAAAACTGAAAAAAGAAAGCTCGGCAATCAACAGATGGGAAGACAAGATGGAGAACCGTCATGTGATGACTGGCTCACGATGGTGTCCGAGGCGAGCAATGCCCTCTGGGGGCAGCCACTTATGATTTGATGGCTTCCAGCTATTCTGCAGCCCTTCCTCCTCCTAAAAGCTTGAAACGCCTGCTGGCTACCAGCAGGAAGAGCTTTAAGACAAAGTACGCCAGTACTTTGGGCTCTGCCGCTCTTGCCTCGGCTGCATCCACCCCTGGAACACAGCCAGCCCCCCAGGAACGTCTCTGCAGTGGAGTCCGACCTTCCGTCCGAATGCCGTTCACACCAGTCCCCCTGAATCCGACGGAGACCCATGGCGGTTTCTCCCACTACGTGACAGTCCTGTGCTTACAGGCGAGGGAGAGAAATGTTTCCCTGGCCCATCCCTCTGCACAATTCCTAACTGTACAAGCCTCTGTTCTGTCCTCCATTAGTCATCTTTTCTCCTCCTTGAACAAAAAAGCTCCAAGGCCTTTTGTTCCGGAGAGGTGCTTCGTTGCTTTGGTGGATGCTTGCGATTGTCTCTTCTCCGGCTCTACATGCAATTCTCTTTTTGCAATGGAGAGCCAAAACTGTACACGGCACGTTGAGCGACACCATCTGAGCCACATCTGTGCAGATGCAAGCCGGGGTGGCTGCAGTGGGATATACTCCCTGCTAATTGGGGTGAAATTACCATCTTCTCAATAGCTCCTAATGCTGCGTGTGCCTTGTTTCATTACCCTGGTACACTGCGCTCCCGTATTTAAGGGTGTTTCCTTCATGCCTCCAGGAAGCTTTTCCCGGGGTTTTTGCGGGCCAGATGGAAACATGCCTCTGGAAGGAAGGGGGGACCATTCAGGGCTGATTGGTTTCTGCCCTGCTGAGATAACCGCGAATCCTTCTAAAGGCCGGGAGAGGTAATTGGAGCCCAGGCACGAGTCCTCAGCACAGCCGGCAGCGCTCTGGCTGGTTAATTTCACATGCAGGAGTGGAGGTGTCTGCCTGAAGCAGCAGCCTCATGAATGCCTCTCTGGTTCAAGAGCTGATGGGGCTTCCTCGGAAAAGCAGGTGGTGACCGGGCTGTAGGGACTGGTCCTTTTAACGCTGCCACTCCGATCAAGAGGATGCCGGAATTTCTGACCTTTTGCCATGCAGTCCTATGGCCCCTGCAACAAAAGCTTATAAGTCTTGAAACGACAGTCAGTATCAAATACATACATACATAAGTGGCTGGAGGGAAGAGGGTCGGGGGGCCGACTGGGATCAGAATAACTTGCATCCCGGGTCCCCTCCAAGGACCGGGTACGGTTCTCTCCACCTCAGCCCTAGGGGGCAGGTGGGGCTTGACTCTGGAATCCTCCAGAGTCCTTTGGAGAAGACGCAGGTAGCCTCTCAAATGACATTAGAAGGGCATAAGATTGGGCCCTTTCTATCTGAAAGAAAACAAAAAGGATTCCTGGCCAGTGAACAGCATCAGGAAAAGAATATAAACCAAGTTATACCAATAAAACCCTGGCTGGCCCCTCTGGAGGAGTTTGTTTAAGGGATGATGGCTTCTGTTGTTGTTAGTCACGAAGTCATGTCCAACCCATCACGACCCCATGGACAACACTCCTCCAGGCCTTCCTGTCCTCACCATCCCCCGGAGTCCAGCTAAGCTCACACCAACTGCCTCAGTGACTCCATCCAGCCCCCTCATCCTCTGCCGCCCCCTCCTTCTTTTGCCATCTGTTGTTCCCAGCGTTAGGCTCTTCTCCAGGGAGTCCTTCCTTCTCATTAGATGGCCAAAGTATTTGAGTTTCATCTTCAGGATCTGGCCTTCTAAAGAGCAGTCAGGGTTGATCTCCTCTAGGACTGACCGGTTTGATCGCCTTGCGGTCCAAGGGACTCGCAGGAGTCTCCTCCAGCACCACAGTTCAAAGGCCTCAATCCTTTGGCGCTCAGCCTTCCTTATGGTCCAGCTTCCACAGCCACACATTCCAAGGATAATGGCTTCTGCAGATACTTAAAACTAAGTGAAGAACTCTTGGGGAGAGCCAGAGAGTGGGTGCCAGCACAGCGAAAGCTCTGCTCAAGGTGGACACTAAATGAGAGGCACTGTGGCACAGTGGTTACAGCACAGCGATGGGACCTGCAAGTTCCAGGTCCTAGTCCCTGCTCAGCCATGAAGCTCAAGGGCTGACTCTGTCTTGGCACCGACTCTCAGCCTGGCCTACTTTCCACGTATTGGAGTATCGGACTGAGACTTGGGAGATCTGAGTTCTAGTCCCCACTTGGTCATGAAGCTCCTGAGTCACTGATTGTAAGTCTAGCATACCTCACAGGGTCGTTGTGAAATAAAATGGCGAGGAGGAAGAACATATATGCCGCTTTGGGCTCCCAGCAGGAGGGAAAAAAGGCAGATGACAAATGTAATAAAGTACATGTATAACAACGGACATAAAGGGGCTCAGGCCCATGCAGCATATTTCACTCCATATGCCGAGTGACCAGGCAGGTGGGCAAGGGAGGAGGTTTGCTTTCCTAGGACACTGAGTCTCTGCATGGAGCAGGATGCGGCCAGAGGTGACAGGATGTAAGGAGCCAGGGCGGGGAAAGGTTACCTGATGGCACCCTTGGGCTGCTCTTGGGTGTGCAAAGGAGACACAACTCTTTGTGCTGCCTGAGGCTGACCTGGTCACACGCCTCGTGTGTCCCTGTGGTGATGGGCAGGCACAAGAGTGTTCTGTCCCCTTTGCCTTGTCAGAGGAAGGGGTAGGGCTGCTATGCAGGTTTAGCACAGTAAAAGAGGAGGAGGAGGAGGAGAGGAAGCACAGTCCCTTATGGCATCCTGAAACCACAGGAAAGGGTTGTGGCTCGGGGCAGAGAGCAGGCCTCGCCCGCAGACCGTCTCTTCCATCTGCAGTCAATGATGGCAGGGAAGCCCTCTCTGCACCTGCAGCCCGGCAGCCCTTCCACCAGTTAGACCAGGCAGGAGCCCATCTGGTGCAGGGCGGCCTCCCGGCCAAGCTCTCTCCACATCAGTCCATCCGGGAGCAGCTCCAGGGTTTGCTGCTGGCCAGTTTTAGTGCTGCTGAGCAAGCCTGGCCCCTCCCTTGGGACTCGGCCTCCCCTTTGCCATGGTCCGCAGCTCCCCTTTTCCTCGGCCTTTCCCTCGTTACAGCGGTGACCTCCTGGTTTGGCGGGGAGAGCACTGCGCAGCACGCATCCTGCGCATGTCCTGCTCCTCCTCAGCATCACCTCGTCTGGGCTGGGGGGCGAGGTGGGGGAATGAGCAGGGTGAGGGGGAGCCACTCTGGGGGCTTGTGTGTGCAGGCCCTGATGGGCATGGGGCCAAAGTCCATCCCCTTGTGCTTACCAATGATAGCAGCCCTACATCCAGCTGCCTGTCTGTCCAACTCGCGCCTGCCTGCCTGATCAATCAATCTACCTATCTACCCATCCGTCCGTCCGTCCATCCGTCCATCCGTCCATCTACCTACCCACCCTGTCACAATATGCTGCCCCAGGTAGCTCACTTCCACCAAGATGCCTGTGATAAAGACAAGGAATGTGCCAGGAGGTCAGCCGTGGCGACTTGGGGACGGATACTCGCTGCTCCTGATGACAAGGCTCCAGGTGCCTTCCTTCTCCTGCCTCCTCTGTTGCAGCCATGGTAACCTGGGAACAGGCCACTTCTCATCCGCAGGACGTCAGGTTTCTTCCTTAGCAACACCGATGCCTCTCCCCCGGCACCGAAGCCGCAGCGTCACGGCTCCTTTGCACAACGGCCTAGAGAACGGCACCTCGGCGTTGCCTCGGCTGCGAGGCTGAAGTGACTCACGACAGCCTCAGAAAAGCAGATTGCGCCGATGGCAGAATGAGTGTGCAGGCGTCATCCCCGATGGGCCAGAGTTAATCCATGGGGACCAGCCTCGCACATGGAGGGCGGTGTCAGGGGCCTGCCTTCTGTACCCGGACAGCTTTGGAGAGATTATTCTCAGTGGTGGCTTTCGAGCTATGGAACTCTCTCCTGCTGTTCCCCTCACCACATCTGCCCTCTTTCAGGTGCCAGGCAAAGCTTGCCCACTGTGATGCAACTCAGGCTTCGGGGCCAAACAAAGAGGGAGAAAAGCCCCCACTGACTCTCTCGATACAATACCTTTATCACGCTTCTCCTTGCCTTGCCTTTTTCTAAGCTAAAAAGAGCTTAATATGTTGGAAGCACACAACTAAAAATGTAAGATGCTTATCCAGACACACGTGGTGTGTAAATTCGCTTGCTGGGGAAAATGGAGTCGGCAGCCATTCCTTGGCGTGGCGTGGCGTGCCCGGGTCAGCCCTGCCTAACAGGGGGAAGACGCCGAAGGGTAAGGGGCTTGGAGGAGATTTGGTCCCTCTCTGAGAACACAGCACTGGAAGCCATGAAATCGAGGCTGCTCCTAGACAAGCCATTTTTTAGATTTATGCATTCCATCTCTTTAGTACCTAGTAAACTACAATGCAGTGTGGTAAAATGATCGATCGACCTGTTGACTCATCAGTCTATCATCTATTCTATATATGAAGCCAAAATAAAATTATGCCAACAGAAGCACAGTGGGTCAATAATCCAAGGTTTTATGCATCTCTTCTCTGAATTGTTGTGCATTTGCACTGCCTCATTCAGAGTAATTAATATGTGTGACTGCAGACCTTATTATATTCCAGCTGGAGCATTCCTGACCCTTCACACTGCTTCTTCAGTCTTTTTTCTTACAAGAAAACCGAGCAAAACATACCAGTAAGGAGTTAAAGGTGCAACACTGGCCTGGTGAGATTTGAATGATAGGTTAGGAGCCTTCTTTCTGGCGGAAGTAACTTGGTTGGCTGTGGATCCATGTCCTTCACCCAGCACAGAAATCAGGTGTCTCTGAAAGGGATTTTTGCCCAGATGTGCTTCATCTGCCTGAATTTTTTGTTTGAACAAAAGGGCATTTCATTTCAGGAAACATCCTCTTTTGGAATAGGGCTGTCTGTCAGAAGCACGGTCCCTTAAAGGCACCTCCACGTCTTAAAGAGGATGTCAGTTAGCTCATGCAATGTGTGCACATCTGTGTTTCTCTTTCTACCTATAGCCTGAGGTGCCTTACCCTGCCCAATCAAGGAAGCTAAGCAGGGTCAGGCCTGGTTAGAATCTGGATGGGTGACCTGAGCGTATGACTGTGATTATTGTTGTGAACCACACAGAGCGCTTCGGCTGTGAGTGGTAATGTAGTTGTAATAATAGTGACCACATCTGATGCTGGGAGCTGAGCCTCCAATCAGTGCCTAGCACACACCCGCACAGGTGGGGCTTTAGGTTACAGCAGAGTTCCTGTTTGGAAAACCGCTTGTCCTTCCCCAACCGGGCGCTCCCCAGCTGTGTTGGGCTACGATTTAGGAAACAGGACTTGTCCTGTGCCATCTGGAAAGCACCAGGTTGGGCAAGGCAGGCCTGGCAGGTCCTACAGGGCGCCCTTACAGTGAGCGAGGAGGAAAGCTCGCCTTGGTTCCGATTAACTCCCCAAAAGGCGCACCACGGAGCTGCAAGAGGACTCATCAGATCAGCAGCAGTCGTTTCCCGGGCTCCTCCGGTGTTGGGCCTCCCCCGCCCCAGAGATTAGGGCCATGGTGCGGTGGGAGTTGGGAGCAGACCCGCAACGGCGAACTGGAGCAGCCCCAGGTGCGGGACGCGCAGGTGCCGCTGCAGGCTGCGCTTTTACGCGCGCTCAGCATCCCGCGGGCGCCCCCTGCTGGCTCCGCCTCGGCTGGACAATGGATCCTTCTTGCCTCCCTTTCCCCGTCGTGCTTCTGGTTCGAGCCGTTTGGGGATTAAAGCCCAGCACCCCGATTGCCGGCAGGGAGCGTGACTTGCCGCGGTTGCTGGCCCTTCCTCGCCCGCCTCGGCTCTGGCACGAGGCCACACGGGAGAGCCGCGGGCTTGTGCCACTTGAAGCGGCCCCTGGAGAGCAAACCTCGATTAAGAGTCGCGGCGGAGATCGAAGCTGTCAAGCAGTCTCATCGACCCATGTGCTTCTACTGTAACCTTTTGTGCTTTGATGTAATGTATGCCGCTCCTACCTGCCCCGCGGCGGAGTGGCTTATACATTCCAGGATAAAGAAAATGCATGGAATGGGTTGGCTGGAAGGTCCCTTGGAGGTCCCTTGAAGGTCCCTTGGAGGTCCCTTGGAGCTGGAAGGTCCCTTGGAGGTCATCTAGGTCAGCCCCCAGTCGATGCGGGATGCCCAGTGCAGCGTGTGGCTGCAGCCTCCCCCCCCCCCCCGCCGGGAGCTGCCAGGGCTCTGCTTAAAGAACTCCGAGAACGGAGGAGCACCGGAACGCCCAGCCCAGAAAGCGTTTTGTCGGCACTGAGCGGCAGCCGGGACTGTTTTCAGGCTGTCACCTGGAGCCGCTGGGACTGAACTCGGGACCGTTGGCGGAGTCTGGAGCTGCGTCTCCCCTTTGCACTCGCAAAACAACCAGCTGTTCTTTGCCAGAAGCTCTTTACTTCCAGTATACATCCAGCAAACTCTACCCAGTGAAGAAAGAGTCTCTGAGCATGCACAGAGTGGTTCGCTGAACTTGTAGTCGAACTCTTTCTGAGGATCCTCTTTTGAAGCACCCCTGGACCCCACCCCTCTGGGAGGGCCCGTCTGGAGCCTGGCTAGCCTCCTCGCCATCCTGAACCCCACTGGTGGGCCAGCCCTTCTCTCCCGGGGCCACAGCATGGGGCCAAGGAGCCTTCCCGGCTCGTCTGGCTCCTGGCCCTGCCCCCTCCCGGCACGTGCAGGTTCTGACAGTCTCCAGGTGTTCAGTTTACCTTAAGACAGACCCGTGATATCTGGAGGTCCCATTTCCCAGGGCTTATCTGAGCCACCCTGGCCCTGAAACACACACCAAGAACAACAGGCAGAGCAGACGGGCTCCGTCACTGACCAGAGCCCTTGCCTGTTTCACCTGAGAACCTGGGACAGGCCCAGAGTCACGCAGTGAGCCTAAAGGCCAAGCAGGGACTAGAACCCAGATCCCCCAGTCCCAGCCCAAGACGGTAACCACTACATCACATGGGTTCTCCAGTGCCAGAGCTTGCTTCTTTCCTTCTCCCTCCCAGTGCCTTTTCTTTTTGTGCCACGTCCTTTACACTGCACACCTGAAGGAAGAGGCTACATTATTGTAAGAGCTGAACTATATACCAATGCAACTAGCAAACACACACACACGCAAACAGAACCTGGTGCCCACTTGAATATCCTTTCAGCACCAGGCCAATTTAAAAAAAATTGCACCGGACTGCAGGTGAGAAATGATCCGAGCTGAGCAACTGGCTCTGTGTCGAGTCAGACCATTCAGCAGGAGTGGTGCTGACTTGCAGGCAAGGTGGTGGAAGTCCAGCCTCGGTGTTTTTCCTCAGGGATCGCTGGTTCGGATTCATGAGGAATGGCTTAATGTGCTGGTGCTGGCAGGAGGGCAGATCCCGGAAAGGGAAAGGCAGGGAAGTGGGGAGACTCAAGCTTTTCTCAAAGTGATGCCCTCCAAGAGTTCTGGTTGTTCAGGTGTGTATTTAGACAGTGCCATGAAAAAGCCTGCTGTCGTTTCCTTGAGATGTTATGAAGAGGAAGACTGAAGAGGAGTAATGAGCATCGTGTCGGAAAGTAACTGAGGAATCATAGAAGAGTAGAGTTGGAAGGAGTCATGAAGGCCATCAGGTCCAACCCCTGCTCTTGCAGGACACCACGTCACACCATCCCACTCAGGTGGCTGCCCAGTTTGATTTTGGATGTCTCCAGTGTGGGAGAGCCCCCCACCTCTCCAGGCAGCTGGTCCCACTGCCCCATTGCCCTGACAGTGAGGAAGCTCTTCCTGATGTTCAGCCTGAATCTGGGTTGCCACAGCTTGAATTGATTATTCCGTGTCCTGCATTCCGGCATCAGCAAGAAGAGCCCCTTAGTCCACCCAGTTCAGGGATGGAGAACACCTGGCTGGGTTCAGACAACACCATAACACATGTTCAAGGGTTGCTGTTGAAACATGGGTGTTTGAACCCAGCTGTGCTAACAGGCCATGGCTTGGGAATCACAATTAAACCATGGAGAGAACCCGAGGTTTGTTGTGAATGGTGGGTTTGTTGTCTCAGCTGGGTTCAGACAACACAGCAACGTATGTGAGTCTGGGTGAGTATCAGGTCAGAATCTGGCTGTCATGCCCTCAAGGGATGGTTTTCCCATGCTCTGCCCTGGCTAGGAAGAGGGTCGGAATGAGATCAAGACCACAAATGCTTGGGAACAGTAGCAGATTCTTTGTGCAAGATATTTAAAGTATGTACCGTATTTTTTGCTCCATAAGATGCACTTTTTTCCCCCTCAAAAGTAAGGGGAGATGTCTGTGCGCCTTATAGAGTGAATCTGTGTGTGCAGTAAGTCTGTCAGATGTGCAGCCCATGGGGAAGTGATGGGGAATGTGCCTGTAATTATGTGCCCATTTGATTCAGAATATTTTTTTTCTTGTTTTCCTCCTCTAAAAACTAGGTGCGTCTTATGGTCAGGCACGTCTTATAGAGCGAAAAATACGGTAATTCTTTGAATAGTGTATACAAAGCCTGCAAGTCCCCTGAGTGGAAGCAAAAGTCCATTTGAACCTGCTTCCTGCCGGCTGTTTGTGCAAAAGGTTCATGTAAGGCAGATATACAGAAAAGAGAAACTGGGCTGCAGTCTGGGAACTGAGCTGAGGAAATCTGACGGATTCCCACCCACAAGCTGAATTCCTCACACAGTGCTAATTCAACCGCAATTCACGTTTCATCCACACTTAACTCCTGAGCCGGGGTTGTCGTATTGTCTGAACGCAGTTGTCAACTTAGTGGGTTCCCCTCCTGGTCCACCAGTGACGTCTCCAGATGCTGCCCCCTCTCTCAGCAGGATCAATCGCTAATCAGAAGCTAATCCGAGAAAAGAGATTTAAGCAGCTGAGCACTAAAAATGATCCCTTTCTCAGCATTTGGAAGAGAAAATGCCTCTCATCTCCAAGTGGCTGCTGAGATCTAGGACAACAGGGGAAGATGCACAGAGATCTTTTACATAAAGAACAGGGAGAGTGCAGAATTCAGATAATAAAGAGGAAGAACTCAATGTTCATCGCAACGATGCAAGAATAAACAAGTGCTTTGAGTACGTCAACAAATACGGATTCAACCAGCAGTAACACTTATAACCACAATGACTCCAGTGTCCTTTTGCTGCTTTTCCTGCTCCCCAGACGCCAGTAGGACCCCTTCAGAAAATGCGGACTTCTAACTGCCACTCCTCCAACTTCAGTCCCACTTGACACAACGCAGCTATTTCTTTCTTTCGGGAGCAAACACTTCTGTAAACAGCGAATGCTTCGCCCTCAGTCCTCTGCTGTTTGGGTGCTTGTCCTCGATTTCTTTCCCTGCTGTCTTCTTTGCCTTCCCTCTCTGTCAGCCACGAGTCCCTCACACCGGCGCTTTGTTCCTGCCCCCTCCCACCCCATCAACAGCCAACTCCTGTTTCCACTCCCTGGAAAAAGCTGCCCCTACCTTGGTTGTACCTACCTGGTCGCTTCAGCTCACCGAAGACGCCTCCTGCCAGGGTGGAGCAGCAAGGCCTGGAAAAAGAAGCTGCCGCGTCTTCAGTCCTGCTTACTGCTGAGGGTTGCCTTCCTTATTTCTGAGCAGGCAGAAGGCCACTTGTGCTCCTGCTTACTTCTGAGTAGCCAGGCAGAGCCTTGCTCTTTGCTTTGCTCTCTGAGAGCACTGCTCCTGGGGCACGTGATGGAATTAGTCCCAGCGCAATAGTCATAATGTAATGATTGGTGATAATAACAGTACCTTTGAGTAGGATCAAACCCAGCAAGAATCCAAATTTGGCCCTTCCCACAGAAGGAAGGTTGCCCCTGAGGTCCTTCCCAGACTGGGCTTTCTCCCTCAGGCTGAGAAACTTTCCCCAATTGTCCACCATACTGGAGGGCAGTGCAGCTCTTCAGGGATCCCCAGTTTATCAAGGGGATGATAGGAACAAAATAGGGGACCTCTGTTTGTGAAGCATAGGCTCTGCTGGTAAGCACTGGTCCTTCCTCAAGGGATTGCTGTCCATAGAAACAGAGCGAGTCAGAAGGGGTCTCCTGGGCATCTAGTCTGACCTCCGGCTCCAGCTGGCTCCACTCATGACAAGTCTACCATGTGCATGTCCAGCCTATCCTTGCACACCCTCACCAGTGGGGCTTCAACCTCCTCTCGTGGAAGCCCATTCCACGCCCTCGGGGTCCTAACCATCAGGAAGTGCTTCCTGGCATCCAAATTGAACCTGGGTTCCCTGAGCTTGGCTCTGTTGGAATGTGTCCTGCCCTTTTCAGCAGGGGAAGACAGGTCTCTACCCACCTCCCTGTGACACCCCCTCACATACCCTTGGGGTCTCCTCTTCTCTGAAGAGACCCAGTTCCCTCAGTCTCACCTCATACGGCATCCCCTGCAAACCAGCCACCAGCCTTGTGGCCCTTCGCTGCACTGACTCCAACCTGGCTATATCCTTATGGAATGAGGGGCCCAGAACTGAGCACAATACTCCAGTTGCGGGCGCACCAGAGTTGTATAGAGAGGTGGTAACAACTCTCTCGATCTAGAAGCCATGCTTCTGACTATGCAACCAAGGGTGGCGTTCGCCCTCTTGACCACCGCATCACACGGCTGACTCATGTTTCGCCTGCGGTCAACCAGCGCCCCGAGGTCCCTTTCACAAGTGCTGCTCTCCAGCCACTTGTCCCCTAACCTGTACGTATGACACCCATTCCTATGCCCCAAGTGCAAGACGTTGCACTGATCCACATTGAACGCCATCCTGTTGTCTCCTGCCCACTTCCATAGTCTGCCCAGATCCTTTTGGATCTGGAGTATCTGCTCCTCAGTTGTGGCCACTGCTCCGGTTTTAGTGTCATCTGCGAATTTGATCAGCAGACTGTTCACCCCTTCTTCCATGTCATTGATGAAAAGATTGAACAGGACCGGTCCCAGGACAGAGCCCCGGGGGACCCCGTACGAGGTTTTCCCCCTCACAGACTGGAATTTTTGCATTGCTAACTGAGGGAGAGCAAAGGGACATGTGTGGGAAGCGTTCATAGGGGCTGCATCTCACCTTGCTTCTGACTGAACGATGAACGCACCACCATCCCGAAGGCGGCACTGCGGATCTCGCTCAGGTCACCCGGCCTTGCACCGTCCTCTCTGGGTGCTCCATCGCACAACACTGGGGCCGCGGCAAGTGTGGGGCAGACTTCTCGGTGGGGCACCCTGCCCCTGGGATGCTCTCGCCAAGGAGCCTTGCTGGTGCCCACATTGCTAGTTTTTCAATGGTAGGCGAAGATCTTTATATTTTTCTAGGCTTCAAAACAAGAAACACAGACGCTTTACCTTGGGAATTTGAACATGATTTATGCTGATTTCCTTAATTGCATTTTGTTACTTCATAAGCTTTGCAAGCGACCTTGAGCGGTTTGATTGGAAGGCAGGATAGATGTATCTTCAGATAAAATGACTAAGACGTGGCCCTCTTTCGCCTTAGTTTTCAGGAAAGCAGCATTGTAGAAGTTGTCCCCTGATCTCCTGGGCCCATTAACAACGTCTTACAAACAATAGACCCTATTATGAATGCCTTACAAACATAATTGAAGGGCAGGGAGGCATCAAAGACCGTTGGGGCAGGGTTACGAAATGGTTCATCTCTTCTCTTGACTGCAAAGTCATCAAGCATGGATTTACTGCTTGCTTTGAGTTGTCGCTCAGTAGGGTTTGCAAAGAAAGGAATATCCAGAAGTGCCATCATCTTCTTCTGCACCATGCGAACCAGAGTTAGCTTGAGCACGGCTGCCGTTGTCTGTGAGAGATCGTCTGACAGCGTCACCTTCAGCTACTGCTGCTGCCCTTCGTGAATTTCTCTGCCATGACACTGTTAGAGAGAGTCTTTCTGCTGATCTGGCCATCCCTCCAGAAGAAGATGGATTCCAGAAAGGAAGAGGCACTCAAGATCAAATTGTAAATATCTGTTGGCTAGTGGAATTCACCAAAGGATTCAGGAGGTCACCCTATGCTTTATAGACTATGGCAAAGCCTTCAACCGTGAGGATTGTGGACGGCCCTGAAAGAAATGTGATTGCCCCAGTATTTGATCATCCGGATGCGTCACCTGCATCATGGACAAGAAGCTAGTGAGGACAGAGTTCGGAGAAACAGAACGGTTTCCCATAGGAACAGGCATCAGAAAAGGAATGTGCTTTATCTCCCGATTGGTTCAGTCAATATGGAGAACATGTCATAAAGAAAGCTGGATTAGGATCAGAGGATGAATGAGAAAAATGGCAGAAGATACACAGAGGGTGGGATATTGCTGGCAGGAAGACCCTGTGAATTGAAACAACTCCTGATGAAAGTGGAAGAAGAAAGTGCAAAGAGGGACTGCAGCTGAACATGAAGTAAGCAAAAACCACAACGACAGAAGAATTACAGAACTTTAGTGTTAGCAATGAAGAAACTGAAAATGTGAAGGATTTTACATGATGTGTGAAAGGGGCCTCGGGGTGCTGGTTGACTGCAGGCTGAACATGAGTCAGCCGTGTGATGTGGTGGTCAAGAGGGCGAACGCCACCCTTGGTTGCATAGCCAGAAGTGTGGCTTCTAGATCAAGAGAGGTATTACTACCACTCTATACGACTCTGGTGCGCCCGCAACTGGAGTATTGTGTTCAGTTTTGGGCCCCCCATTACAGAAAGGATATAGCCAGGTTGGAGTCAGTGCAGCACAGGGCCACAAGGTTGGGGGCCGGTTTGCAGGGGATGGGATATGAGGCGAGACTGAGGGAACTGGGTCTCTTCAGCCTGGAGAAGAGGAGACTCAGAGGGGATATGCTGGCGACAAACAGGTATGTGAGGGGTGTCACACGGACATGGGTAGAGACCTGTTCTCCCCTGCAGAGGAAGGCAGGATGCGCTCCAATGGAGCAAAGCTCAGGGAACCCAGGTTCCATTTGGGTGCCAGGAAGCACTTCGTGACAGTCAGGACCCCGAGGGTGTGGAGTGGGCTTCCATGGGAGGAGGTTGAGGCCCCATTGGTGTGGGTGTTCAAAGATAGGCTGGACATGCACATGGTGGGCATGTATGAGCTGAGCCGGCTGGAGCCGGGGGTCAGACTGGATGGCCCGGGAGGCCCCTTCTGACTTGCTCTGTTTCTCTGTTTCTATGTGATTCAATTATCAATTCAAATGAAGACTGCAGCCAAGATATTTGAAGGGGATTAAGACCTGAAGGGGCCACAATGAAGGAACTAGATCATCAAGTATAAAGATGTTTGATTGGAGATCAAGGTCAAGGCCATTCAAACGATTGTATTCCCAGTCACAATGTATGAATGGGAAAGCTGAGGGAAGCTTATTTGGTGAAATGTTACAAGACAAACCCTAACAGTATGAGCTGTTCAGCACTGGAACCGGCAGCCTCAGTGGTGTGGGGCTTTTCATCACTGGAGGCATTTAAGTAGCGGCTGATGCTCCTCTGCCAGGGACCTGCAGCTCCATCCCCTGTTGCAGGTCCTGTGCTGAGTGGGCAGCTGGACTAGATGGCCTTCCAGATGCCTTCCCACTCTGTAATTCTGTGTTTCACTCCCCATAAGGAAGGGAGAGCTCAGAATCAGCTAACTTTTATCTTGCACCGTCTTTCTTTCACTCTAGTTCTGCATGGTCCTCTGATGGGTTGCAGTTTATAAAGCAAAGATCTAGAGCTGGGATCTTTCAACAATTGCACCATCGCACATTTTCAGTCATCTAGTAGAAGCGCCAAAGCGGAGGCAAGAAGCGGGTTGGCACACCATTTGGGTATGGTGTGGATACACCATTTGGGTATCCTCCCCACTCTCCCCGGCACATCCCTTTGCCTCCTCTCCGAGGTTGATTTCTGACCTCGGAGAGGCACCGTTCCTTCCGTGCTAGCTGTGGGGAAGGGGGATGAGGAATGGGGAAGTCCTGGTTGATAGTTCACACAACCTTGAAGATGGGCCTCCAGATCCTCTTATGAGTCCCAGTCAATGTTTAGAAGCAATCAGCTGGCACTCCGGCTCACTTCACTATGCATTTTTATCCACAAACATAAAAGTAGCACATTGGATCAGGACGAGGGGCAATTGATCCAGCGTTCTTTCAAGAAAGTCCTAGCAGGTCTAGGTGGTCCATTGGAAGTCAGCCAGTGGGCCATTCTGGCCCATGGTGGATCATTTCCTGAACCCTGATTTAGAGGCTGGTCATCCCAAATTCCTTGATAAGCTCCAATCGTTTTTGCTCTGATGGCGTTTTCCTTTTTTTAAACATCATTTTGTTGTTGAACTATGGGGTTATTGTATGAGGATCATTCTGGTTTTGAAACTGATACTAGATACATTTTTCCCTTTTAACTTTAAAGGTAGAAATATGAGCTGGCCAGGTAATTACAATGCTAATATTAAAAAATCAAACCCTGTCGACATGTGCAGAATAAGAAAGACACATTGAAAAGCCAGGGGAAAAGAAAGGGGAATGGAAGGAGGGATAATTCCAAGTAACAATTGATACTTCAACACAAAAAAGCAAAAAAAATCCGAATGCTGCCTCATAAGCAGCTCACATCCTTTCACTAAGCAGCTCCGAAGCACTTACAGTACCTGTTTTTGAAGGAATTTGGGTGACTTAAATCTGTTCCACCAGTCCATAAATGGTTGCCAACTATCTCATAATTGAGTAATAACACTAACCCCATTGTTATCCATTTAAAAGATGTAATTTTATTCATTAGCACTATATGCCAAACTTTCCTGATCCGTTCCCCCTTTAAGGCTTTTGTTCTACCTAGCTTTCCCTCTCTTTGCCGCAAGAGTTCTTGTGGCAGTTAGCAATTTACTCACCAGAGAGCAATTTTATTTTCCGAACACATTCATACAGATCAATTAGAGTGCAAATCGGTAGATTTGTAAGTATCAGTGACAGTTTTACATTCAATTTTGTTTATTTCATTAGGCTGCTAGTTCTGTGCAGTCTTGTTAAGTCTGATTCAAGCCTGAAAAAAGCAAAACAAAGCAAGAAATGAATTCGATCCATAAAATCGGTATATGTTGCTTTCTATGTTTACATGAGAGCTTGTGGAGAAATAGGTAAGCCCAAAGACAAGAACCTGAACAGTCCAATTCCATCAGACCCATGCTGCGGCCTCCCTTACAGACAAGTTGTGAGGATAAATGGGTAATGCCCTGTGAAACGGTTTGGCTGCTGAAATAGCACTATATAAATGCAGAGAGTGTATTTCTGCCGTAGCTCTCACTGAGAAATTGTATCCTGCCTTGATCGTCCCACTAAAAAGCAAGCCAGTGGTCAGGGTACGATGTTCTCTTCAGCACAAGTTCTTGGTTGCTTGTCAGCACCCAGGCCGAGCACCTGCTTTTCCCCTGTGTGGCAGAGGAAACCAATTCCGGGACTGTTTTTACAACTTCATGGCCAGTTTTCCCCCCTTTTAAAAGCAAAGCTTGAAATTGGCATTAGTCGTGCCCATCAGGGCTTTTTCTTCCCTCGATCAAGAGTTAGTGCGATGCAGTGGTTAGGATTTTGGACTGGGGACCGAGGAGGTCCGGGTTCTAGTCCCTGCTCAACCATTTCACTGGGTGTCATGGGGCCAGTCACTCACGCTCAGCCGAAGGAACCTTTCAGGGTTGTTGTGAGGATGAGATGGAGCAGAGGAGGACTATGGGAGCCACCCTGGGTTCCTCACAAGAGGGAAAAGGCCAGGATATAAATGCCATGGATAAGAACTCCAATGAAACATGGCTGTGAAGGAGGTTATGTCCGCTGCTGCAGAACACAACGATGTCCATGGTCCTGAAATAATTTTAGCCAGCTGCGCATCTTTGCGATGCCCCCAGCAAGACCGTGCTGGAAAACGAAGGCATTCTCCCAAATTATCTGAGCCCCGGAGATCTAAGACAGCCTTCCTCAAGCTCCCACCCTCCAGATGAGTCAGACTACACCCTCCATCATGCATCGTCATCTGTCTTATTTGAAGAATGCCGACACCAAGAAGAGTCTGGATTGGACCAAGGCAGGTCCATCCGTTCTATTATCCTGTTTCCAGCGCTGGCCAGCAAAACACCATTTCAGACCCCCATAAACAAGATACAGCAGCAACAAAGGTAGCCTGTTCTTTGCAGGGATCTTTGATTGTCACGGGCGTGGGGAGGGCCTCATGAATCTATCTGCGGATTTCAAGAATATTTGGAGAGCTTCTTGGATGTGTGAAGGTTAGCCACCACTTATACACACACTGACCACAGCCCTGCCCTCCTTCAGTGAACGTCCACTGGGCATTCATGAGAACCGTGCTCTAATGTGAGGTTTGCATGTGTGACGGTACCCAGATTGGGCAGGCGGGACCCCTTAGCTGTTCTTCTTCTTGCAGCATCCACTGGATGTTTGTCACACAGCAGAAGAAGGTGGGGGGAGTTTCCAGTGAGTGACAGGGCAAGTCCATGCACCCCTTCACCTGTTCTTCCAGTCTGAGGAAAGGGATAAGTGCCCCCCGTCCAAATCGGCTGGTCATGTTTTGTTACGCGAATCTGGCTTCTGTATAAAATGATGTTCGTCCATCATTTTCGACGAGGACCTTGACATCAAATGGGTTGTGAGTTGTCCGTGGTGTGTCCACAGGTGGCTGATAAGGCCAATACGGGCACAGAGTGTTCTGCCACATGTCGGGCAGACATGTGTGGGCACCACGGTTGCGACGTTTGCAGCTCTGGCTTTACGGAGCGCTCGCTTCCCTTGCGCTATGGTTGTCCTTCTGGCTTCAGAAGTTTGGCAGCCTTGGTGGATCGGCATGCGCCATGTCGATCGGTCTTGTGCCAGGGCCTCCCAGGAGGTGGTGTCGATAACCAGGGACTTGCGAGAGGCTTTCAGCGTGTCTTTGTATCGCTTCTTTTGTCCCCCGTGCGATCGCTTTCCTTGAGACAGCTCACCATAGAAGAACTGTTAGGGGATGCGGTGGTCTGGCATCCTTGCAACATGGCCTGCCTTGTGTATAAAAACCATTGAAGTAAAATACACAGAGGACTGGATCCAGACTGAGCCCTGCTGAGCAGCCCCATTGAAAACAATGGGCCATAGAGTTATTCACGACTAATTTAAGGCTCACTGGTGCCAGTTGGTCTATTCCAAGAGTGACTCCGTTGAGATTCAGCCCAGTATGTCAATCAGAAGGCACGGCCAGACTTTTTCTCTTTGACATGCCATCTATTCTATATGAAGGGAAGATCTGTGGGGAGGGGGGTGTATGTTTGTATGGGGCAGGGGAAGAAGCAGCCGTGCAGTCTTCCAGTAGCAGACTGGGAGGTGCAGAAAGAGTTTTGCAACTTCATCTGTCCCTGGCGAACGTTGACCAAACATGCATACACGCACACACGGACAGGAAGTAGTCAGACGGATGGGATGGCTGACAGCCTCTCCCCCGAATTAAAAAACGCACAAGGAATGAGGAAAAGCACAGAACTTCCTCGGAGCTTTGCAAAGTGCCACAATAGTTCAGAGGTTTGCCATTTGGCACTGGAAAAATGGAGAGGGATTTTTGAAAAACAACAAGCATTACCGTGTGACATGATGTTACATTAACTCCCACTTCTTTCTCAGTAGCCCAGAGCATATGCTAATTTTTAAACCCCCCCTTCTTTCCAGGCTTTTAAATGTGATCAAGTTAAGAACTTAACTTTGCCATTACTGTACATTCCTCATCTTTTACCTTGATGTTTAATTGTCATTGTCCCAGCAAAATGTCAGCATGAATCACAGGCAGGCTGAATATTAATTAAATATACCATCGAGTTGATTCCCCCCTCCATTTTTTCCCTTTTTGAACTTTTACCATGGCTGGTTTCAGGGTCCCTTTACAACAGATTCCTGGAGTTCACCAGCACAAGATGGGTGGCAGCGCAGATGAGACAAAAAGGTTGTGCTGAAACGGTTTGCACACAGATGCAAACCCAAGGACCCATTTTAACCATAGCTGCCTCTTGAGCTTGTTGATGGGGCGTACCCGGGAGTGACCTGGGATCTTCTGAATGCTTTCCCAGTGAGCCCCCACCTCTCCCTGGTGTGCACCTGTTGGTCATATGGCTGGAAGAAGAAATGTTTGATAATGTTCCTCTGTGCAGGGATGGGTGGTCTCCCAGGAGCTTCCCGGGGGTGGAAGACCCCTAATATCTGAGTGGGCCACGTGAGACCTTGTCCCAGTGCAGGGGGAGCTATAGCTGGTGACACTGTTTGAATCAGAAGGGGATGCGCAGCATGGGAAGCCAGGTCTGGGGAGGCAATTCTGCCAGGCCTTTCGGCAGCCCATGAGCCGGGAGGGGTGGGACTCGGCATGCTGGGAGGGCTTGTCTTCCACAGTGGGGAGGCCTGGCTTGGGTGGGGGCCCTTGCTTCTCTCCATGGGAACAAAAACGCAGCGGGAGAGCCGGGCTTTGGGGTTGTCCTAAGATGCTTTGCCAACCGAAGAGGGCAGAGCAAAGGCACAACCTGCGTCTGTGTGGCAGTTTTTCTGCCAAGGTTGAATGTCCAATGGGGATCTTTAGGAGCCCTAAATTTCAATTCGCGCAACGGGCAGAACTTTATTGTCATGCTGCATTTGTAGGCTGCCTTTTCCACTTGTGAGGAAACCGAGGCAGCCTATGTAGCTCCATGCATGACCCAGTGGGGTGGGGAGGGCTGAGAGAGAGTCCCTGGCCCAAAGGCACCCGAGCGGCTTCATGCTGAGTGGGGACTAGAACCCGGATCTTCCGGTCCAACAGTCTCACCACAACGCCACACTGGATCTCAGAGTTTACAGGAAAAGCCTTTGTAACAGAACAGCTTCCTGATGTTGCTATTGGGATGAAACCATGAACTCATTTGTAGGGGTTTAGTTAAGAGACTTCTAAACTGCTCCAGGTGAAAGAACTATGTTGTAATCGGTGGATTGTGGAACATTACTGGGACTGGAAAGTCTTGCAACTAATTTCTAGAATTACTATCTCAATCTTTTACCGGTACTCAAGCCTCTGTCTTGGGAAGTCAGCTCTTGGCAGGCCCTTCCATGCCAGCGCTCCAATGCTTCCCCAAAGACTCATCTACTTATAACATCTCTTTTCCAGCATTGTCCTTTTTTGTAGCATTGTCCTTTTCGGGGACATCAGAGATAAGAGGGGTCTCCCAGCTCAGGGTACAGAAAGGGCTGGCGAAAGCCTGGCAGAGGGGGCTCTGCTTTTCCGGGGACCGGGCACTCCATGTTGGGCTGCATGCGCCATCTCCATAGGCCGGGGGTTCCCCATCCCGGCTTTCGTGCAGGAAACAAGACCCAGGGTGGATCTGGATCCAGGGTGGATCTGGATTTTATCTGTATTATGTCTTATTTTATTTATGGAAGCCGTCCCAAGGCTATGCGATGGGACGGCATACAAATGCTCTAAACAAACAAACAAACAGCTAAGCCAAGACTGGCAGCTCCTGACGCCGCTACCAGATCCAGGGCTCCGAGTGAATAAGTCGCGACTGACGGGAATGTTGGAATTCTCGGCCCGGATGCGCCGGAACGAGGCGGGTCTGGCTGAGGGAGGGTGCTGCCCATGGTGCGGCATTCCCGCCGCAAACAGCTCCGTGGCCCGGGAGAGCCACGGACAGCTCCCAGCATCCCGGAAAGACACGCTGCAAGGGCCGAGCTGCCCGGTGACGCAACGGACACGAGGCTCGGCTTGCTTCCCACAGTCACACGCATGGCGGGGCCGGAGCAGCCCGTGTTGCGCTGCACCGTGCGGTCCATGTCGCGCCGCTCATGCATCTGACAGCAGGCGTCTGCTTCTCCTTGGCCAGCGGCTCGCACTGAGGAAGACCAGTCTCAGATCCTCCTCCTGTTTTATATCCGCACGTTTCCTTAGACTGAAAGCACATGCTGCCCTTTGGGCCGTGCCTTCAAAGCAAACGAATGCTTCCTGCCCGCCAGTTCAGCCGTGGTGCCTCCTCTGACGCGTCCAGCCCTCCTCTCGGGGATGCCCACTTCTGTGAGCCCTTCGCTTCCCACTGAGCATCATTCTCTGCTGGTTTCCTGGCTTTCGTTCCATTTTCTACCATTCTAAAGCCTCTCGCCTGGATTGGTGCGATGCGCTCTACATGGGCCTGCCTTTGAAGATGGTGTGGACACCCCGGCTAATTCAAAACAGAGCAGTGCAGCTCTTAACGAGGGCCCGTCCTAAAGCACATCTTGCCAGACCTCCTCTGTCAGCTGCACTGACTACCACCCAGGCCCAGTTCAAAGTGCTTACATTAACACGCAAAGCCCCGCATGCTTTGCGACCAGGATATCTGGCAGAACGCCTGTCTCCATAGATCCCTACCAGACCACGAGAAACCCCCATGGAGGCCCTTCTTCATGAACCGCCCCCTAAGAATGCAAAAGGGGAAACGGAGAGGAGGCCTTTTCTGAAATTGCACCTCGCTCGCAGAATGCTCTTCCCTAGGAGGTGCATTTAACACCCTTGTTATTTGACTTCTGTCACCAGGCAAAGCTGTTTTTATTCCATTCTTGGTTTTGGTAGCTGCTTGTTTATTATGTTCCTATTTGTTGCCTTTTGCTCATTAGGTTCTCCTGCCTTGTACATTATATCACCATTTTATGCTGGTGGATTTTATGCTTGTTATTGGATTTCAGAGTTTCAGAGTTTTGCAGCTTTACACTGATTGTTCTGGCCTTCAGTGTGAGTCTTCAGATTATGGGGTGACATACCAATGTAATAAACAGTCAAATAAATGGATGATTTCATTCTCCTATGGCATAATTACAGGCAGGGAGAGATTTAAACTGAAGCATGACGGTGTTTGGGTCCTTTCCCTTTTGCCTTTGGCCCCTTGACTACAGGTGTGTGGGTCCTCCAACTTCTCCAAAGTGTCCTTTGTCCCTCAGACTGAAATAAGTTCAAAAACTCAGCTTGAAAGAATAATAGGAATTGTAGCTTGCTGGAAATGCTGCGACATCCTCAGAGAGGGGACTCTGGGCAGAGGAAAAGCTTATCAAGCCACTGTAAGACTGGCTTTTAGGTGTGGTCCAAAGTGTGAGTGTGCAGGACACATCTGTGCTGGTTTCCAGGCATGTGTGAAACAGCTGGAAAGAGAGCAAGGACAACACCAGAAGCCTTGTGCAGGGTTCACAGTGCACAAACTCCTGAAATATCCACATGCCATGCTGGGCTGGGGGTAGGAATCCCACAGCAAGGCAGGGCTGAGTGGCTCTGCTCTGCTTGTCAGGCCTGGAGGACTGCCTGAGGGTAAGCAGGAGGCGGGGGGCAGTCCTCAGATTGCATCTTCTCTTCATGGAAAAGTGGCAGGGGAGCTGCAACTGGGGGCAGAAGAGTCAGACAGGAGGCAGTCGCACAAGCCTTTCCAGTTTTGCTACTGGTTTGCTCAAAGCGCCCCCCCGGCTGAGATACTTTCAAACCTACGGAAGAAAAACTGGGACAGGGCCGTCCCCAGTGGGTAGGAAATAGCCAGGTTGGAGTCAGTGCAGCACAGGGCCACAAAGTTGGGGGCTGGTTTGCAGGGGATGCTGTATGAGGCGAGACTGAGGGAACTGGGTCTCTTCAGCCTGGAGAAGAGGATGCTCAGAGGGGATCTGTTGGCGACATACAGGTATGTGAGGGGGTGTCACTCAGAGGTGGGTAGACACCTGTTCTCCCCTGCAGAGGAAGGCAGGATGTGTTCCAGTGGAGCAAGGCTCAGGGAACCCAGGTTCCATTTGGATGCCAGGAAGCACTTCGTGACAGTCAGGACCCCCAGGGTGTGGAATGGGCTTCCCCGGGAGGAAGTTGAGGCCCCATCGGTGAGGGTGTTCAAAGACAGGCTGGACATGTACATGGTGGGCATGTCATGAGCGGAGCCGGCTGGTGCCGGAGGTCAGACTAGATGGCCCGGGAGACCCCTTCTGACTCACTGTTTCTATGTTTCTATGAAATTCTTTTGGGGAGGGGGTTTTTGAATGAACAAATGGTGGGAGCTTGAACAATTAGGCCAGCTTCCCCCCACTGTTCCTCCCCTGACAGTGTTGGACTCCTGCAGATATTTTTCAGATAAAAAGATCAGTTAAAGGGAAGTGTATGAATCCGTGGCCTATGATCTACTCTGGTCCTTATCAAAACAGCCCAGACATCCAGCAAGAACCAAGGAGCAAAGAGCCTTTAGGAGAGAGAAAGAAACTGTTTGAGAAAGGGCAGGCTCGCTTGGGAGGCGGAAGTCTTCCAGGATCTTGAGTTCCAAGCGTACTTGGATGTTTTCCCTGGAGATCAAGGCTGAGACTGTTCACACCATTGTACTCCTGACCACTGTCCTGAAAGCCAGACAGTGAAGAAAGATGACAGGAAAAAAATGGATGTGTTCAAAACATGGTGATGGAGGCGAGCTTTGCAAATATTCTGGACCAAAGCCAAGATGAGCAAAGGGGTTCTAGTTCAAACCAAGATGCTTTGCCTTTCCCTGGAGGCAAAAATGACCAAACTGAGGCTGTCATACTTGGGACACACCATGAGAAGGGAACACATGTCAGGGAAGGTCGAAGGCAGAAGAAGAAGAGGGGGACCAAATATGAGTTGGATGGTCTCCACAGAGGAAGCCACAGGCTGGAATTTGCAAGAGCTGAGCAGGGCTGCCGAGGACACGTTGCACGGCTCTCCTTCATAGGGACTGTGTGAGTCAGAGATGACTTGATGGCACATAGCAACAAGAAGCATATCTTATGTACTCCAGTCAAAGGACATCTCTTGAATAATCTCTTCAGGGTAAACATATACCCAATGCCTTCAAACTTTCCTCCTAGGATGTGGAAACCATCACTATTTTTAGTGCTCTCCTCTGATTGCGGTCCAAAAGATGTTAGATGGCTCTTTAGGCTGGTCCAATTCATAGCAAGGAGGTGTCCAGCTTAAGACTAAATGGACTGTAATGAACTCCGCTCATTACAGTCAAACTCACAGCATTAGGTGCAAAACTTCAACACTCCCCTTTGGGTTCCTGTAAAAAATGGCTGGACGCAGCTGATCGGATGTCATGTTTTGTTCTATGATTGCCTGACATGAGTGCAATCAGCTTGCTGTAGCTGTACACTTTTTCACTTCGGTCTTCCTGCAATTGCAGGCACATACAAAAAAAAATCAAAGGCCCGGCTCACGACCTATTCAAGGTGTAGCCTAAAAACTGAGCACTTGGAGCAGAGAGCTTTGTTGAAGCTGAATACCTTCATCTGAAGACACAACAGCGCTATCAGGCAGGTGAGCAACAAGAAAAATGGCATTTGTGTCTTTCTCAAGATCAGGCGCTCCAAATGGAGAACAGATTTCAAAATCAGGCACATTGGAAGCTTGTACAAAGATAATCACGGGGCATTCTGAGCTGCATCACCTGCGCCGGAGCTGATGGAGAGCGGGGTCTTTGGCCATCAGCCCTGACAGGGACTGTCATCGCTAAGGCTGCAACTCTGGGTACTGGACAGGAAGCATGTCCCATTGCAATGGATGCACCATACTTAAAACAGGCCTTGGGAGTGTCTGGCCTGGGTTGGGCTACAGCCCCCAGCATCCCCAGCCAACATGGGTGTTGCAGTCCACCACGCTCAAGGGCTGTTGCTCCTTCCCTCGTCCCCGCTCTCCGTAATGCAGATGAAGAGGTCCGACTTTGGTTTCCTTGTTCGCTCCCTCAAGGTGAACGATCAAGAGCTAGATTGGGGTGGGCGGTGGGGGAGACAGGAAGCTGGGAAGCTGACTGAGCCGGGCGCGGGGGTACGGCGCAGAGGACGGGCACTGCCGCTAATTTGTGTGTTTCTGGGACTGTGCATAATTGAAGATGTTTTAATAACAAGTGGGTGGAAGGAATGAAAGAAAGGCCGACGCGTTGCTGTGGAAAGTCAAGGTAAAGGAAAGGTAAACACTTCTCTCCTGCGCATACGGAGAGAGCGAAACAGAAGCGAAGCGAGCGAGGGGCAGCATCCGGCTCTCTCCTTGCGCATCTCTGAGAGGGGCATCTTTTGTTTAAAACTGGACCGGCGTCTGAGCCCTTTAGGACAAGGGCAGGGCCTGGAGAGTCACCCCTGGGTCACGTTTCTCCCTGCTTAGCCAAGGCGAGGCGGCTGGTGGGCAGCGGGCAGTGAGGAGCATCCTCAGCTCCACTTCACAGTCAGTTCCTAATTAATTGCATCTATTTCTTCTGTTCCGGTGTGAAAATCAGAATACTCAAAATGTTGGACATGTGAAAGCAACCCATTTAACAGCTGCGAAATGGTGGCACCCGAAGCTGTGAGTCCTTCTGCTTTCTGGTTATAGGACAAGCAAAGGTGTCTTCCCTCAGCTGTTTTGGGCAAGAACTCTTTTCACTCCTGACCATCAGCCATGCTGGCTGAGACTGATGGAAGCTGTAGTCCAAAATATTTGGAGGGCACCTGGTTGGGAAAGGTGGACGTAGCGACCAAGAGGCTGAGCTGCCTTCCCAATCTGAATCTCTCTGCCAAGAATTTGCTTGGCAGCCTTGTGCAATCTTGCTCTGGGCTTCAGTCCTCCATCCGTAATTTGGGGATATTAAGGCTGACTTACCTTGTATAGCTGAAGACTTAAAAGTGCCATACCAATGTTTGCTCCTCCTCCTCCTCCTCCTCCTCCTCCTCCTCCTCCTCCTCCTCCT
>JAIXND010000771.1:3643644-3780029 GCA_023646645.1 Varanus salvator macromaculatus | reverse complement strand
CTCCTCCTCCTCCTCCTCCTCCTCCTCCTCCTCCTCCTCCTCCTCCTCCTCCTCCTCCTCCTCCTCGCAGTTTGGAGACGATACAATGTTGATGTTTTTGGGCACCAAGTTGGGAGCAAATAATTCATATTGTATTGTACACAGTCAGGGAGAGCTCTTTTTCAAAGAGTGCCCTTATTTCATTTTCCCTTATTTCAGCCACAGGATCGGAGCTGAATCTCTCGATGAGTTGTAACTTCAGCAGTTCCACACACACATTAGCTTACGCTTGCTTACATCGAATCATGTTTGCCATTTTGATGCTCGTTCTCCCAGTTTGGAGAAATCCTTTTGTAACTCCCCACAATCCCTACGTGTTTTGGGGTCTTCAGCAAGCCTGGCCACTTCACTGCTCACCCCTAATTCTAGATCATTTATGAATAAGTTGAAAAGCAACGTTCCCAGTTCAGATCTCTGTGGGACCCCATGATGTGCACCCATCCATTGGGAGAATTTACCATCCATTCCTACTCTCTGCTCTCTGTTCTTTAACCAGCTACTCATAAGAGAGAAGCACTGCTCATATCCTATGACTATTGGTTTTCTCGGGAGTCCTTGGTGAAGGAGTTAGTCAAAAGCCTTCTGGAAGTTCAAGTAAACTTTCCCTGCTGAATCACCCTTGTCCACCTTTACAGCCACTCTCAAAGAACTCTGAAAGGTTGGTGAGATGGGACTTCCCTTCGCAGAAGCCATGCCAATTCTTTTTCAGCAGGACTTGTCCTTCTAAATACTTACTGCTTTAATCTTTAAAAAAGATTTCAAGCAATGTTCTAGGAACAGACATTTAGCCAACCACAAGGGATTTCCTGGATCGTCTCCTGGAACTCTTGGTAAAAATGGGTGTTCTCGGCTGCATAAGACCCATCTTCTGGCCATGCCCTGTATTTTTGCGAGAAAATCCGAATTGCCACATTTGAGATATTTAAGGACTCTAGGATAACCCTATCTGGGCCTGCTGATTTATTAATGTTCAATTGATTGATAAGGTGGAGAACTTGCTCTCTTGTCCCCTGCATTTGCCTCAGCTTCTCCTGTCCAAGCAAACATCCAATCAGGGATAGTTGTCTGTTCCATTTCTTCTGCAATGAGGAAAATAATTTATTCAGCTTCTGCACAATCTCCTTGTCTTCCTTTAGTCCTTCTTTAACTTCATTATCATCCAACTCTCCAATCGCTTCCCTACCTGGTTTTCCATTCGCATGCATTTAAAAAATTCTTTACTGCTTGCTGGCTTTGATGATGTTAGCAATATGCTCCTCAAAATGTTTTTTGCATCTCTTATTGTCTCTTTGCATCTCCCTTGTGCAAGTTGGTGGCCCTTTTGTTTTCCTCATTTGGGAAATACTTCCATTTTCTAAGGGAACCCTCCTTTTCTCTAATAGCTTCCTGACCTTGTTAACTATTCCGGTGACCCCCTTGAACTTGGTGTTACCTTTACTAACCTGTGCTGGCAATTACATGCTAATTGAGCTTCTATTATCACATTTTTTAGTAATCCCCAAGATCTTGGAAACTTGGAAGGGATTTAACCCTCTTGACTCATCCTTTCATCTTTCCTTTTACCAGTTCCCTCATTTTAGAAAATTTGTGAGAGGTTTGCACTTCCTTGATCTTTTCCAGTTTAGCACCTCTTAAATCTGATGGCACCCTGTTCACTGTTTCCAATCAATTCAACATCAGATATCTCTTGAACCCAGTCCTGGATGACAGCATTTAGGATCAAATCCAGCATTTCCTCCCTTCTGGTTGGCTTCATGACCGACTGTCCTGGGACACAGTCTTAGGACATCAAGAAGTTCAACCTCTCTGTCAGAACTGGGCCATACATTTATCCAGACAATGTGGGGTACCTGAAGACATCCAGTCGTACTTCCTCATTTTGAGGCTTCCCTGATTTTGTTTCCATCTCACTTTGAATGTTTTGGGCTTGGGCACAACAGCATTTTCATAATATTAAATCAAGATGCACAAGTGAGTCCGAGATCAAGCCAAGCCAGTTTTTCCAGGAAGCAAAAAGGACCAAACTGAGGCTGTCTGAATGTGGACACACCATGAGAAGGCCAGACTCCCTGGAGAAGACCATCATGCTAGGGAAAGCCAAAGGCAGAAGAAGAAGAGGGAGACCAAACAGGAGAGGGATGGACTCCCTGAAGGAGCTAAGAAGGGCTGAGCAGGGCTGTCGTGGGCAGGACAATTGGAGGGCTCTCATTCTAAGGCTCGCAGTAAGTCGGAGGACGACTTGACAGCACACAACAACATCAACAGCAGGAATCCTGGGTTTGCCATGCGGTAGGTGTGCTTTCTAAACCACTTGGAGAGCCTCGGCTATGGGGTGGTAGAAAAACGAAATGAATAAACAAACAGATAAACACTGGGAACAGTGCTAAGTCTAGGTCCATGTCATGTGTCTCTGTGTGATGCACATATTTGTGAATATGGCTTTGTTCCTCTGCATTTCCCCCCGGAAGACCTAGGCTTGCACTGAAACCCTAAAGGTGTACGCTGGATAAACGTAATGTGTGAATTCCCTCTGACATCCATGGGATGTGCAGAATGCACTTGTCTTTCTGCACGCTTATGCCATTCATCCCACGGCACACAGCAGAGAGGTCTTTCTCGCAAAGATCTGCTGAGAAAGCCGATGTCCTTTTTCTCACCCATGCAGGGGTGTCTGATGCTGCTCATTATTCAAAGCTTCTGACTTTCCCATTGGCTCCAGAGAGCTGAAGCTGAGCTGGGGCTGGGTGACAAGAGGAAGCTGCAGGTCGATAAAAAACGGGGCAGGGAACAACCCGAGCCGCAAAGCAAAGGTGGGGCACGGGGAGCCCTTACCTGTCCTTCTCCCGGCGACGAGATAATCCTGAAAGGACACGCGGGAGGCGCACAACTTTGCAAGGAAACCACCTGCAGCTGAGACCACGGAAGAGAGAGCCAGGAATCCTTCTGGAGTTTGTGCAGGTAACCTCTTAACTCTTCTGTGTCCATTTGCCTTTTTCACAGGCCTTCCTCAAGGATTGCCATGTAGTTCTTTGTCTTTTCCGCTCCCCCAGTTTCTGTCTTTTCAGACCCGTGTGCAATTCTGATCCCTTGTTAGCTCTCACTAGCAGCGAACACTGCACTCCGTGCGGCTTTCTTTCAAAAACATACTTAAAGTATAAATTGAGAAAGGGAAGCCCTCCCCATGAGATGACTCTTTCTTTCCCCCTCCCAACCATTTCCCTGCGATGGGTTTCTTACTTAAAGCTGCCTTTGAATAATGTATTTGTGGCAATTCCGTGCAGGGTTCAGTTTCAATTCTGGGAGCAATTATCAGGCACTGAAGGAAACAGTACCAAGGCTGCCGATCACGGCTGTTCTAGTAGATATCGAACTTTCAAGCTAACAGAAAGGAGATAGAATTATCCATCTTTTAATAACTTCGTGTTCAAAAGAAGCCCTTTTTAGTTATCTGTGGTTCTTCCTGATACCAAAACCTCTTCTTTTCTGCATCAGGAAAGTACCTTTTATTTCAGCCTCTCCACACATCTCTGGGACATTTCTCTGGACCGAATCAGAGGGAGAAAACAGTCTTGATTCTCTGTGCGTATACATGTGTGTGTGTTTGAGAGTGCATGTGCATTACTTTAGCATTTATTAGTGGAAAATTGCACGGGATCCTGCCAAAATGAAGTCATTGAAAATCGCTTTGATTTTGAGCTCATGCCTACTGACTCAAAGGATCTCTAGGGCTGCGACTGGTGCACACCCACCAGGGGGGAAAAACATTGCCGCATTCAGTGGGATTAACTTCTGGCTAGACTGGCTAGGCTTGGGCTGGAACTCTGGCTAGATAGAGGGACCTCTTCGCATAGCCACGCAACTCACTTCTAGTGATGGCCACCAGTTTGCAGGACTTGGAAAGGCTACTGGGCAATTCATGGAGGAGGCGGCTTCCAGTCCTGGTGGCTCTGGGGCACCTGAAGGACCAGAGGCAGTATGCCTGGGTAGACCAGTTGTTGGGGAACACTGGGGGGGGGGGGTCACCCCTGTCCTCTTAGTGGGTTTCCCATGTGCAGCCGGTTGGCTGCTGTGTGAGCAGAAGGCTGAGCTGGATGGACCTTGGTCTGATCCAGCCTCTGGGCACAGTTTAGGTTATTAAAATATTCAGTGTTCCTTAGCTTTGAGGGGGGAGGTCTTAAAGGAATGAATGATCCCTTAAGTGCACATCTTTGGGAAGGTCTCCTGCATGAACTCCTGCTTGTGGCAATGTGGCTTGTGCAGGAGAACTTCCCAGTGAAATCATGCCGGAAGTGTGGTTTCATTAAAAAGAAACGGAGGGCTGGGTCTGTGTGGAGAAAGAATAGGCACGCAGTTGAGAATCGTCCACAGCAACCCCGGCTAGAATAGATGTTTAAAGGGCAAAAGCCCTTTTCACACAGTTTCACACACAATTCTTGTGGGGGGAAGTAAAATTAGATGAAGAATGGAGTGCGGGGCCGGGGGGGGGGGATTGCAACCCGTTTCCTCCACTTGTTGCAATGCTCTGTGTACATTCACAGGATCCATCTCCTTGGGGCCCAATCCAGAGGGACATTCTCCTGCGCAAAGATGACTTGACAGAGCTTCCCAGTGGTTAGAGCCCTTTCTGTTTCCAACAGTCTTCCCCAAGCCGGTGCCCTCCAGCATGCTGGCTGGAATGATGGGAATTGTGGTGCCGGCTTGGAGAAGATTGATTTGCAGCATTTTCCATCAGGGAGTTTTAATATTCTGCTAGTCTTATCACAGCCGTCTTGCCCTCCCCGTCAAGCGACAGCGCTGAGAGCTGATCCATTTCAGATCTCGCCCCCTTTCACGATGACACTTCAGTGCTTGTTTTCCCCTCTGGTCACTAATCCTTTGCTCGGTGCAGTTTCACTTGTCAGACACGCGCACACAGAACAACGAGCAAAACCAAATTCTATTAATGGTTTCAGCAATGAAAATCAAGCGGCATGTTGGACGAAGGGCCAGCCAGCTGGGCTGCAGACTGTTCTGCACTGTCAGCTGATGCACTTGGGTCCCCAGTGAGCCATAGCTAGAGGAGACCCATTGAAATAAATCAGACTTCACTAGAGGTGACTAATGTAAATTCCATGGATTGAATGTATTTACCCTATGGATGATTAAATGGGTCCCCCCCCCCATCATATTTGCACAAATTCCATCCAAATGCAAAGATGAAGCATGAGAGAAATTCAAGATCTATCATCAATGATGGGACAAGTCTACTAAATAGAACCTCCATCTTCAGATGCAGTATACCTTAATATGAACCCTAGATGTTGTGGAGGCTGCTGTGTATATACCTGGCTTGAGGACATCTGAGCAGGCTCTGGTGAACCACATTTGGAAAAAGAAGTTGGATTAGACAAGCCCATTTTGGTCGAGTCCAGCAGGTACTTTTCCTGTGTGTAGTGTAGTGTGTTTCCATAAGGAAGCAAACCAAATAAGACCTCCTAGTTAGAGATCTGTTGGAAGTGAGAGGCAATGTGATGTAGTGGTTAAGAGCACGGGACTGGGACTCAGAGGATCTGGGTTCGAATCCCCGCTCAGCCAAGGAGCCAACTGGATGACTTTGGGCCAGTCACAGACTCTCAGCCCAGCCTACCTCACAGGGTTGTTGTTGTGGGGATAAGATGGAGGAGGACAATGATGTAAGCTGCCTTGAGCCCTTTGTAGGAAAAAGGCAGGATATAAATTGAAAAGATAAATAAATAAATAAATAAATAAAAGGTAAAAGTGAATCTCCCATTCAGCTTAGTGTGAAGAAGGACCTCCTATTATCTGACCTGAGTTTCCAACCAACCATCTCCAAGCGATGACCTCCTTGAGTCCCACTATTAAGAGCAGGAGGGGACTGCAGGTGGCTCAGTGGTTTAAACCGCTGTGCTGCTGGGCTGGTTGATCGAAAGGTCGACGGTTCGAATCTGCACACGGGGTGAGCTCCCGTGCGCCGTCCCAGCTCCTGCCAGCCTTGCAGTTCGAGAGCATGCAAATGCAGGTAGATAAAAAGGTGCCACTTCGGTGGGCAGGTAACAGCGTTCCGTGCACTTCGGTGTTTAGTCACGCCGGCCACACGACCACGGAGACGGTCTGCAGACAAACGCTGGCTCCCTCGGCCAGGAAACGGAGATGAGCAGCGCCCCTGAGAGTCAGGCACGCCTGGACTTCAGGTCAAGGGGAAACCTTTACCTTTACCATTATTAAGGGAGGGAGGATGCTTCTTCCCAGCCCTCTCTATCCTGCCATGCATTACTTTGTACACCTCCGTTACACCTCTCTTCACTTGCCCTTTTCCTAAGCTAAACAACCCCAGTTGTGGTAGCCACTGCAACTGTGCGATCTTTTAATTTCTCTGCAAGATCCTTTTGCGCTCCCATGGCCAGAACTGTACACAGCGCTCCAAGTGCTGTCGCACCATAGATTTGTGTATGGGGAGTATGATCTGGGCAGGTTTATTTTCCTTCCCTAACTATGCCATAAAATCTGGCACGGAGCTTCTCAGCAGACACACACTGGGCTGGCGTTTTGATCAAATTGGCCACCACCACCCCACAATCTCTTTCTAGGTCAGTCACCGCTAGCTCAGCTCCTGTCTGCTTCTCCTGGCGTTGTCAACAAATATGGCCCCTTCACTGCTCATTCCTAAAATGGAAATGAATCTCACTCCATCCAGCCAGATGGACCAACACTGGCCCGCAGGCACGGCGCTCTGGGCAGGGGTTTTAGCAGCCCTACCTGGAGGCTACGCCGGGGATCAGAGGGGTCCTAATGCAAGCAAAGCAGCGCTTTACGAACAGCTGAGCTGTTATATTTATTTATTTATTTAATATTTATTTTTCGATTTATATCCTGCCTTTTTCCTACAAAGGGCTCAAGGCAGCTTATATCTCCTCCATCTTATCCCCACAACAACAACCCTGTGAGGTAGGTTGGGCTGAGAGTCTGGGACTGGCCCAGAGTCACCCAGGTGGCTCCATGGCCGAGCGGGGACTAGAACCCAGATCACCTGAGTCCCAGTCTCATGCTCTTAACCACTACACCACACTGGCTCTCTGTGTATATAACTTTGATATATCAGAGGAATTTCCTCCCCTGATCACTTGTGGGCCACTGAAATATCACAAATGGCTACCATGAGTATCGCTAAACAAAGTATTTGATCCGCTAGTGTTGCCCTAGCTGGGGCAGAAGGTTTTGGGGGATTCCCAGAAAGTGATATGCCAACTCCAGGCTTGCTGAGAAGGAGACTATATATGATTGCAATAATACCAAACAAGCTAGCTAGACTTCCATAACATTTAGCAGCAATCCACTTACGTGGCACTGCGAGAGCTCCTGCAAGGTAGGACCCCAATCGGCTGCGTTCAGAAACAGCAGCAAAATGCCCCTCGGAAAGACTTTGCGCCAGAAAACAAAGGAAGTGGGTGCCTTTTATAGATTACTAACATACGGCATCGTAGGGCATGCATGCAGCGTTCTGCAGAATTCAACTATGAGGTTACAAGAATAATATTGTTTACACAGGTTCTAAGCAATAACGAAGTGTGGTGAGTTAGTGAGAGGATTTCTGCCCAGCTGGGCGATGTTTCTTCTCTGCCTGAACATCAAAGCACAGGCTCATTCCTGTCTCTTGCTTGCAGAAGTTATGACTGACAGGAAGGTTCAAGAATAGCCTGCATGGTCCTCGAGGAATGGAAAACTCCCCAGTATCCTGAAAGCAGGCTAACCAAAGCTGTATTGTGCTAATGTCAGCAACTGGACTTTAATGCCAAGTGAAGCAAGCAGCTTAAAGGGCGAGACCTGGGACTGGCTTTTTGGGGTTCAGGCCCTATTACAGCTAGTCATTTCTGTGGCCAGGCTGGGCGCCCACTGGATATTACTTTTACCGGCAGCACCGTCTTAGCCACCCCTGTGCCCTGCTCTTGCGTATCAAACTGCTTTGCCATCCGGTTTATTGCTTTGATTTCACCCCTTTCTAGTCTAGTCTGTCTTGATTTGTGGCAGGAAAATAGCTTTTCCCCATCAAAAGAGGGGAAAGTTTGAAAATATATGGAGCAATATCACTTTAAACACTGGAGGTAGTCCTGCTGATCCATTAGAAAACTTAAGTAAAAACAAAGCCACATTTGTAACACTTTTATTACCATAAATTGTGGGCTAAAATGTCATTAAGTTGTGGGATAGGGCTGCTTCCCTCTACACCCTGCAAATGAATAATTAAGAGCTTGTATTTGTTGATTGATTATTGCACATCTCAGGGTTCCTCTCAGGACATCAAAGTGGAATAAATGGATCGTTCTCCCCCCCCCCCCCTTCGTGATCACTGGATCAGGGTCCCTAGCAGGCGTGGTGGTGGAGTGTGGATTTGAACCTGGGCCCCTTGAGCCCTAATCTCACATACTAAGTACATCAGCGCAAAGGTTTCCATTTCTCTGAGACCCTGGAGAACGGCCTCCCATCAGCGTAATAGAGACTACCGAGTGGTATGGACCACTGATCTCATTCACCATAAAATGCAGCTTCTTACATTATCCCCAATGTTACTTTGGCAGAGCTGACACATAAAATCCTGCATTAAGAAGGGAAAACCCCATGTGTCTGTACTAGTACTGAGCTTTTGGAGTCACGGATATATCAGAATTCTGCCTTTAAGGCTCTTGCAAGAAAGAGTACATATCTCACATGACATTATTGGAATAAGCAAGACTTCCAATACTTTTCAAATACACTTTGAAGGGTATTTAGTCTTCAATTATTGAATAGTCTCTAAACTGAGTCACCACAACTGTTTTATTTTGGACTGAGGCCCAACATTTTTCATGAAAAATAGTGGAGTTATTGCTCTGCACTTGCGTGGGACCATATTCCCTTCCTGAAAGTTGTGCTGTTCTTCCGAGAAAAGGCATTTTCCCAGCTGAAATGTGTTGTCTGAGAAAAGGCTCTCCAGAAGTTTAATCAGGAATAAAGGCAACGAATGGGGGCGAATGTGGACACAAAGGGATCCTAAGTGCTGGGCAGGGTTCACCTAGTCGGGCTTGGCAGTCACACACCAGCCAAGAAGAATCATACACACAAGAATCACACAGCCAGCAGCCCAGAAGAAATCCACCAGCGGGATGAGGGCTCGTCGCAGGATTTTACTCCCCTTAGACAACTATTTTGCACGGCAGTATTTAGAATACTGTGCTCAGTTCTGGTTGCCTTACCTGAAAAAGGAGTTGGAAAAAGTGCAGGGAAGGGCCACGAAAATGCCCGGGGGGCTGGAACAGGGCCATGAGGAGAGGCTGGAGCACCTGCAGCTGTTCAGGTAGAAAGAGGGGGAGGAAGGGGAGGAGGACAGAGACAGGTGGGATGCCACCCTAGTGCCCATGCCCCCCGCAAGTGGCGTATGCGGGAGGCAGCAACGCCCTGCCCGTGCCAGATCCTTGCTCCCACCCAGGTTGCGCTGCGCACGCTCCTTCTGTGACACAGGGCGAAGCGCTCTTATCCTGGAAGCTGCATTGCTGCCCGGCTTTCCTCGCAGATCGCAGCGGGCAAGGGGGGGAGGGGGGCACAAGCCCACGCAGCGTGGGGCTGGCTGAGGCGCTCCGAGAGGCCGGCCGGGCCCCTCTGCGTGGGCCACACGGTGCAAGACCCGGGTGGGCGGCCCGGACCCGGTGCCGGCTGGGCTGGCTGAGCGTGGGCTAGCGCCGCAGCTCGTCCGCAGCAGAGTCAGGGCTGGCTCATCTTGCACCACCCCAGCCGTGATCAGAGGTCGAGTTACACATTGCGTTCTTTTTTAGACGTGTTTTTAAAGGAAAAGCAGAGTGGCGCTCGCTCGATCCGGAGCGGGAAGGCATTGTGTGGGAAGCAGGAGCTTGACCCTTTCCTGCCACACCGGTTTCAGGCCTTCTCGCCACCCTGATTTGCTTTCTACTCCTGAAAGGTCTGTTTGCAGATGATAGAAACACTTTCCAGGGCAGGCAGCAGTTCAACCGGTGCCTTGCTTTTGAACAACCGAGTTCTCCGGTCCCCTCTCTTCCCGTTCCTTCCGTGCTGGAACTGCGGCTTCCATTCATGTAGGCATGGCTTCAGAGCTGGTGCATGACCAGATGCAAAGGCAGCGGGGTTTTCGGCGTTGCCCTGGAAGTTCAACAGGTGCAGCTTTCGCGGACAGTGCTTAATACACTTATCTCAACCTCTTTCTTGCACAGCTTCTAAAAGGCACTGACAAACTGCGATGGCCGTTTGCACCTAGTTATCTGTTTGACAGCTACAAGATATTCCTGGGAAAGGCATTAGCAAGGTAGAAAGGAAAGTGCTTCATAGCCACGGGTATTCAACACAGTGCACCAAAGGAGCTCTCTCTATGCAGCCTTGACCAACTCAGCCCTCTCCATGGGTGCCAGACTACACTTCCCATCATCCACAGTCAGCACAGGCTGGTTGCATGATGGGGTGTGTAGTCCAACACATCTGGAGGGCGCCAGGTTTGGATGAGACTGCAGGAAGACATTGTGGCTAATAAATCATTGCTTGTTTATTAGATACACACAACCTGGAAATGCAATTTCTCTCTTCCCTGTTAAAGGGAGCCAAGCTTGTGGCCAACACCACACTTTCTGGTGGGGGTTCCATGGCAGCAGGAGCTGCTTGAGGGCTAAACAGCCCTCAGGAAACCCTACAGCAGACCCTGGCTCGTTGGGGGTGGCTTTGCCCTTTGGAATGGGTCCTGGGTCACTCCTATCTTAGGATTCTGACCTACCTTCTGCTGAATGGTGTCTGCAAACGCTCCATTGGGAAGCCTCCGTCAACGAGGCTGGAGGCTTCCCTGTACAAGGGGCGGCGTATCTGCTCTGGACTTTGAAGGAGCCACCCATGGTGCGAACCCCATGCCCTGCCCCCAGTGAGTTCAGCACCGTGGACAGTGGCTTGAAAGTTCAGACTCCGGCCTGGAGTGGATACACCGCCCTTCCCAGCTCACCATTTTGAGAGCTTTTTTATTTTTTGGCTAGCAAACGGTATGTAAAAGCTTGAATAAATAAAATTTAGACATTGAGGCACGTGATGGTTCAGTCAACACCCAGAATCCTTCGCTTTGCACCTGCATCGACATGTTTGGTAGTGAACACCTCTAAGAGTTGGTCCCTAAGGGCACCCTGTGAATTTTCCTTGATCCTGGAAACTTTTATCTGGGAAAACCCCACAACTTTCTGCTTTAAACCCTGGTTGGGTTTGTGCGGTGAGCCAAACCATGGTGGCTTCGAACCCGCCATGGTTTAGCATGTTGTCAAATCCCAGCATTCCCCCATGGGCCACCCAGGCCCTGCTGCCCAAGCTGTTGCTGATGCTCCGGAGCAGCTTCAGCTGAGGAGCACTACGTTGTCCATCAGCCAGACGGGAGGGGATGCGCTGTGTTTTGCTGGGGCTCCTCAGCGCCAGTCACCCAGTCTCCACCCAGTATAGTTCCTTCCTCCCCTCTTCCCTACCACGAGTGCCTGCAGGTCAAACAAGCCCCCCTGCGGAGCTTTCTGCACTACGTGGGGTCTGGAACCCTCCCAGTCCCTCAGTGTGGCATTTCTCCGCAAACGCGATGGATGTTTCGAACACCTGGCACAATGCTCCTTTTGTCAATGCAGTTGGAAAAGCCAAGGAGGTGAACGTGCGAGCGGTGGCTCCTCTCCTCCAGACACAGGACTTACACAGCTTGCTACGTGAGAATGTATTCGAGGGGCACAACCATGCCTGCCCACACGGTCACCTCCTTGCACATTTGCAGTTCAAGGAAGGCCAAAGGAATGTCACTCAAGTCATACTCAATATCACTCAGGAGAACTGGGCATGTTCAGCCTTGAGAAGCGAAGACTGAGGGGGGACATGATATCCCTCTATAAGCACCTCAAAGGCTGCCACAAAGAGGAAGGTCAAGATCTCTTCTTGCTGATGCCAAAGTGCAAGATATGGAATGATCCATTCAAGTTGCAACAACCCAGATTCAGGCTGGACATCAGGAAAAGCTTCCTCACTGTCAGAGCAATACAATGTGGAACCAGCTGTCCAGAGAGGTGGTGGGCTCTCCCACACTGGAGACATCCAAAATCAAACTGGACACCCACCCGAGTGGGATGGTGTAACGTGGTGTCCTGCAACAGCAGGGGGTTGGACTCGATGGCCTTCATGGCCCCTTCCAACTCTACTATTCCATGACTCTATGATTCTAAGTGATCAAAACCTATGTTGTGTTTGCAGAGAGAGAGATGGCACATCAAGACAGGGATCTAAGCAGGAATGCTCGTTCAGAGGGCCATGTCTTCTCAAGCCACAGGTCCTGGGATTAAGGGCAGTCATGGTGGGCTGCAGTGCTTGTGCAAACCTTTGGTTGAGCCAACCCAATAATACTTGTCGCAAGGGGGCGGCATACAAATTTTTAAATAAATAAAATAATAAATAAAAAAATACTGTGGACATGGACTAGCAGCATTTTTCCATGAATTCAAGCAAGAATCTTTCCTAGCCCTCCTGAAGATACCTGGACTGAACCTGCAACTCTGTGCCTCTTTGAACTACAAAGAGACATCAAATATCTTTCCCTGCATTCTTCAAACCATTTATAATTGGGCATAATATCACACCGCTAATTGTGATGGTTATAACTGGATATTTAATCACACTCCCTGCCCCTCTCACCCTGCAATCCAAAGCTCATTTACCTGGGAGTAAGCGACACGAACCGCAGTGAAGCTTACCTCCGCATCAATGCACAGGCAGTCACTGTTAAAAACCAACATCAAACCCTTGTGTCGTCATGCAGAAGCGGCTTCCAATTTCATGTCTGGCCCTCTCTCTGTTTCAGGAGAGGCAGATGTGCAGCTTTTGTGGGCCAACATGCGCCTCTGGGCAAGTTTCCGTCATTATCAGCACCGACTTTGCACACCTCGGCTTCTCACCCTGTGCACTAAGGGAATCGTGAGACTCCCCATGTTGTACAGATGTGGCACAAGCTGGCATCTCTCAGTCTGTCCCTTTTTTAGTTGGGGGCGGGGACTACTTTACGCATCTCCGGATTTGGCTTAAAAGCTTCAAGTGGCAACAGGCACCCTGGCATTCCCTGTAGGCATTCTCTCTGAAAGTTTGAAGTTACAGGAAAGATCTTTGGATCAGTATGTTGTTTATCTTGTCTAACGTAATACAGCTTATTGCATCGCACAGCTTTGTGTATACAATTATTCCTGTCTCTGAACTGCCCCTGGAAAATTCCTGGAGACGCCTCTGCACTATGCAGCAAATGTGGGATTTAATTCACAGCCCTGATGCTTTAATAAGAGAGTTTAAATCATTCTGGAGAGAAATCGATAGAAGGAAGCTGATTCAGAGGAATGGCAGAGATGATATAAGAACCCATCACTTATTGCTGGCTACACAGAGGAGAGTCAAGATTTCTTCTCCATCACCCTGGAGTGCAGGACACAGAATTATGGGCTCAAGTTCCAGGAAGCCAGATTCCCTCTGGATGCCAGGAAAAGCTTCCGGACTGTTCAGAGCCACACGACAGTGGAGCCATGACCTAGGGAGGTGGTGGGCTCTCCCAACATGGAGGCCTTCAAGAGGCAGCCACTTGCCGGGGTGCTTGAACTGGGAATCCTGCCCTGGGCAGGGGTGGGAACTCACAGCTTCCTCAGCCCCTTCCAGCTCTGCTGTTCCATGGTTCTGTGATTGGATCATGGGCTAATGAATCTGCAGAACGGTCTTTAAGATCTCAGCAGGGCCTGGAATGGAACCTCCAAATGGCTACTTGCCTTCTGCCTGTTTGAATGGAGATGATCCCCCAAACTGGCTGCACTGGAACAAACAGAGGCTGTCCAAGGGGAAGCACAAGGAGATAAGCTGGAGCCGGGGGTCAGACTAGATGGCCTGGGAGACCCCTTCCAACTCACTCTGTTTCTATAAGGAGAGCTCTTCACAGTGCAATCCCACATCTACTCAGAAGGAAGTCCCAGTGTGTTCAGTGGGGCTTACTCCCTAGTAAATGTACCTGGGACTGCAGATGGGTTCCTTTAATTCTGGTGGCTTGTTTGTTCGTCTCTAAGGGAAATATCCAGTCTCAAAATGAGTTCTGGAGAAATCAAACCCTTTGAGAGGTTCATGTCAGTTGTTTGAAAAATTTAGGCTGCAGCTACAGTTTGGGATGCATTTCCCCCCAAAGGACTAAGCGGAACTTTCTGTCATTAAGGCCTGCTAAGAAAATGATGGGCACAAGCAGTGTGTACTGTAAACTCCAAGCCCATCTTCCCCAACCAAGTGCCCTTCAGGCCTGCTGCACTCTGACCCCCACCCTTTCCAGCCAGCATGGCCATCAGCTGTTCCAGACATCTGGAAGGATCCAGGCTTGGGAAGGATGCTATGGATTCCTGGAGACTTGGCTTTTGGACCAGAGAAATCTAGAAATGTGCATTAAATCTCACACAGAAATCAAATCAATGCACAGTATTTTTGGTAGATGGAATAATTTGCTGCCAAGCGGCACGGTTTTGATGCGTGACTTTTGGGCCATCGTGTAAATCGTGTCCTCTCGCCCCCAAGTTGCCCTCGGCTTCCTTTTGCCCGTATGCTATTTTTTAAATTTTGCTTTACTGGCTTGGAAGCCATCCCCCACGGCTCTTTTCCCGCAAGCAACACTCTGATCTTTCCACGGTGCTGGGGAGGCTTCATTAATGAATGCTCTTAAGGCAATTTGAGATTGGCAGATGAAAGGTGCCCTAGGATCACAAAGCATTGTTAGCAGACTGTGAATCACCCCTCTGAGCAACAGCCGCAGCTCGGCAGAATTTACGTTCTGCTAACGCCAATAATTCGACATATGATAATGCATATCATTCAAATTACATCTTAATTTAGCCTGGATGAATATGGGAACATTAACATATTTCTCCATCAGCCGCAATTAAAGGACATGACGAAGAGAGTCGACGCTGGCCTAGGAAAGAGAGAGCGTGGACTTCACGTGGCCTCTTGGGACCCACGAAATGGACCCCTCCTGGGCCGGGGAGGGGGGTGGGTTGCAAGAGAGGAGAGGTACACAGCTGGGCAGAGTGGCTGAGCAAGGGCAGGTGGGAGAGTGGTCTCATTGCTGGGCTTCTTTTCCAGGTGAAAGCAAAGATCTTGCGCTTCATTTCCAGCCAAAATCTCAGCTGTGGCCTGAGCAAAAGCTGCTCTGCAGAGGAGTTTCTTAAATTTCCTTTCAAGAAGTGTTGATTCAAACCGGGGGCAAGGGGGGACGGATGGGGGGGACGGCACCCAGGCCCACGGGACAAACCCAAACCCAAACCCCACTCACATTAGCATCTACTAGCTTTGGTGTGCAAATATATGCACATAATTATTTTAATTACATTTCATGGGAGGCAAAGCAATTAACCCTTTGCTTTGCTATCAGAGCAGGACTGTGCCAAGTCCCAACCCGAGTGCTTGCGTAAAGCTTGGCTCTCCGTTCGCTGCTCCTTGGTCTGTCGGGCCACATCCGGATGAGGAGGGTGGCGCACCTGCGGCCGGCAGAGCGCTGAAGGGGGCAGAGCGTATTTCTGAATTCAGAGGGGGCCGTGGGCCCCTGGCGAGCGTGTGGCAGGGCTCTGAAAGCTCGACGAACTCGTGCTCCGTGGCTGCAGCCCCCACACTTGCCAGGCAGAAAGCCCCTCCAGTACATGGGCACTTACTCACCTGCTCCCTGCTTCCCCAACACCTGCAAGCCCTCCAGCACCAGGTGGAGGCTTGATCTGGGCATTGGAGCGGCTCTCGTACAAGGAGAGGCTGCGACCACAGAGACGGCTCGGCTCAGAGAAAGGGCGAGGAAGGGGAGACAGGGCAGAGGTGTGCAAAACGTTGTGTGGTGTGGGGACAGTGGGGAGGGGGCATTTTCCTCCCTCTCCCATAACTCTTGAACTCGGGTCGTTCTGTGAAGCTGATGGCGAGAGGTTTGGGACAGAGCAAAGGAAGGCCTTCTTCACACAAGGTATCATTAAAGGGTGGAATTCGCTGCCACGGGAATCTGGATTTTTAACGGGATTGGACAGATTCATGAGGGAGGAGGCTATCGGTGGCTACTAGCCTTGTTGGCCACGTGCTCCCTCCTTCCCCAGAGGTGACTCACCTGCATGCACCAGTTGCTGGGGAGCTGGGCAGGAGGAGCGCTCGCCCCCATCCTGCCGGAGGGATCCTGTGGGCAGCTGGTTTGCCACTGTGTGTCCAGAGTGTGGCACTAGATGGACCTTGGGTCTGATCCAGTACAGCTGCTCTTACGCTTTCAGGACTGGAGGACACACTCTGCTGCTCCTGGTCCCTAGAGAAAGACTTTGGGGAATATGTAAAATTCCCATACGTGAATATGTAAAATACTGTATTTTGGCAGTTTCTGGGATTTTAGAACTCCCCCCCCCCACTCTCTCCCTCCCTCCCTCATTTTACAGTTCTAATGTTCTAAATTTAGGGAATCTTGAAACCCCAGGTGTCCCTCTACAACCAACCATCTTCAGGGGAAATAAGTCAGGCTGCCCTTCTGAGCACAACTCTGCATGAGTAAAACTCTAGTTCTCCACCGACCTAGCAGCAAATCGCGCGGAACGCAGAATGACTTATTCCGGAACAAGCACAGGAAGTGTGATGCAACCCTGGACTTGTCTCTGCACCCACAGATCTCCCTGTGCCAGCAGGTAGTTCCATTTCTGCTGTTGTTGTGAAGTGCTGTCAAGTCATCTCTGACTTGAGGAATTGATGGTTGAGAAGCTGATGAGCTTTGGGATAGGTTCATGCACGATACCAAGGTGGAGGTGGTGGCCACCACTGGGAAATCGGTGTTCTAGATCCAAAAGACTCTGGAAGTGGGCAGGGGTTCAAGTGGATAAGTGAATCAAGAATAAGTTCCACAGGTGCAGGATGGGGGACAATGACTGGAGAGCAGCCCCTGTGAAAGGGGTCTCAGGGTGCTGGTTGACTGCAGGCTGAACGTGAGCCAGCAGTGTGACTTGGTGCTTAAGAAGGCAAATGCCAACCTTGGATGTGTAGCCAAAGACACGGCTTCCAGATTGACACAGGTGCTGGTGCTGCTCTATAAGACTGTAGAGCACCCACAGCTGGAGTACCTTGTCCAGTTCTCAGCTCCACAGTATAAGAGAGATATAGCTAAGTTGGAGCCAGTTCAGTGCAAGATTACAGGGATGGTACCAAGACTGAGGAGATGGAGATGAGATTGAGGAAGCTGTGTCTTTCAGCCTGGAGAAGAGGAGACCCTGAGGGGATCTTATGTGTGCATGTGAAGGGTATCACACGATAAAGGGTCATGACCTGTTCCTCCCTGGGGCGAAGAGCAAGGAACTGGGTTTCAGGTTGGGTGTCAGGAATACTTCTGGGCGATCAGAACCCCTAGGATATGGAATGGGCTTCTAAGGGAGCTGATGGAGGTCCCATCAGTGAGGGTGTTCAAGGAAAGATTGGATAACCACATGTTGTGGATTACATGAGCGGAGCCACCTGGATCCGGGGGTCAGACTAGATGACCCGGGAGACCTCTTCTGAGTCACTATGTTTCTCTCTTTCTGTTATCTTTCTGTCTGTCTCTCTATGTCATGGTGACTCAATGAATGAGAGCCATCCACAACGTCCTGTCCTTGATAGTCCTGCTCTGCTCTTGCCAGTTCAATTTTCTTCCTGTGGCTGTTCTTCACCGTCCCGCTTTCACGCCCAGCCATAGTGCAATTGTTTCCCTACCCCACGTGACTTCCTGTGCCAACCTGGTCTCCTTAGCCGTGCCCAAGGCGTTGTGCCACCTTGAGCCAATGGGCACTCGGCCCCATGGCCCTACTCAGAGAACATCATGGTTGAATCCACACGCAACAGTCCAGAGGTGTTGGCGCTGAAGCAGAAAATCCTACTAGCACCATCTCTCCCCTTTCCTGATAGCAGAAATGCAATGATAATTAAGAGTCAAAGGATAAATGATTTGCTGGTGTTTCATGACATCCTAAATCGGTTATCCAACACAGTCGCCTCAGGCACAAAAGTCTTTCTCTCTGTGTGTGTCTTTAAACGATCCTGTCTCCTAATGACACACTTACTTGTAGAAAGAGATTATAAACAGAAGAGAGGCGGGTACTTGATTCCTGGTGGTGGAGGTGGGAACGTAATGCAGAAAAGTTCAAGGTGGGGGCAGCAGGACATGAGCATGGGGGAGACCATCGGGGTTTCAGGAACAGTCATTTTTCTCCCGTCACATGAAAAGTTCCCTTTCCATGCAGCGCTCTCCTTGTCCATGAGAACTTGCTGTCGTCACCACATGCCATCAAGTCGCCTCTGACTTATAGCTCTCCTATGAATGAAAGCTCTCCAAATTGTCCTGCCCACGAGAGAGAGCCATGTTAAGCTCTTGTGCACTCGGGGCTGCAGCTCCCTCTGTCCCTCGCCTGTTGGCCTTGCCTTCTGCCTTCAGTGTCCCCGAGCATGGTGGTCTTCTCCAGGGAGTTTGACCTTCTCAGGATGGGCCCAAAGTAGGACAACCTCAGTTTGGACATTTCTGCTTACAGGAAACGTTCGAGCTTGGTTGGATCCAAGGCCCACTTGTTCATCTTTCAGTCGGTCCGGCGTATTCAAACAGCTCTCCTCCAGCAGACAACGTATTGTGCCACTGCAAACCAAGGAGTCTTTCAGGTGCCACAAGGCATTGTGGCTTTCATGCGCGAGAGAGGGTCATTCCATCACCATTGGCCACGCAAGAGCAGAGTTGCCCTCCAGAGAGCTGGGTGCAGATCTGTGGCACTCCAGACACACAAGAGCAAACCTGGAGTCAGGCATTGCTGCTAGTCAGCACCCTTTCTGTTTCCCCGGGGAGTGACCTGGGCCAGCTCGGAGCAGCAACAGGCAAGGAAGGCCTCTGGGCCTCCTTCTGGGACGTGAGCAGCCCCTGCGCCCGCTCTTCTTCTTGTCAGGATCTTGCTGCCTGCAGTGGTCCAGGGCTCAGGCGGCCCAGTAGCAAAATCCCGAGCATCGTTTTTGAAGGGCCGGGCATGCTCCCACAGTGGTGCTGTTAGGGAATTGTGGCCCTGAACTTAATAAATATAATGAGTAGACCATGGAAGGAAAGGCAACTGCTTGCCCTCTGGCTTAAGTCTAGGCTGCACTTCTAATTAGTGTGCTAACTGAGTCAGAGGGAAGAAGCAGGCTTGTGCGAGGCAGATGTCGGCAGCGGGGCACTGCGCAGAAGATCCAAGGTGAGAGCTCCATCAGCGCCATCCCTGGATGGCTGGCTGGTGGGGTAGCTGCCCCCCCAGAGATTTGGGGCTGCCAATGAAAGATGTGGGGCTCCAGCCCCAGGGGCCCCTCCTCTAACCCTGCCTCTGGCTGTCCCTCCCAGAAAGCAGGCAGCCGATTTGGAAGGGTAGAGTATTCCACACTTCCTGCCCCTGAGAGGGATGTGGTCCACAGCGGGGGGGGGGGGGGCAGCCAGTGTATCTCTCCCTGCCAGCCCTGTGCATACCCCCGAGCAAGACACAAGCAGGGTCAGCCGCTCCAGAGGGAAGCAGCCCCCCACTGTGCTCCTGTGTCAAACCTGAAGCACGAGGGCACCCTTGTGGCTCTCTGGAGCACTGCCTCTCTCTGGGAACCCACAGCAAGGCGTCCAGTGGGAGACTCCCCGCAGGGCCTGCCTACCCTCGCAGCTGTGGCAGAAGGATGCTCGGATCCTGATGCTAGGAGGTCTCTCCCTAGTTCACGTGCTTTAAAGTCCCAGGTTCTCCCCCCACCCCCAAATTACCCCTACACTATTGCTCTCCGGTCCATAGACTGAGCTGGATTACGTGTCCCGGGCAGGAAAGGGTGGAGCAGATCCAAGAGGTGGCCACCCATGATGCGACAGCCCACCTGTCTCATGCTTACCTGTCTTCCCGTCTTTCAGGTGCTTCTGGGAACAATGGAGTGGCCGTTCTGGGGACTGGCGCTTTGCCTCGGCTTGGCCGCCTCGGCTTCCGCGGACTGCGGCAGTGAGTGCTCCGTGTGTGGTCTTCGTGGCCAGGAGACGGAGAAGCCCATCAGCCCGCTAGTAAGTGACCTCCCCGGCCAGGGGCTCCCGACTTTCCTCGCTTGCCCGAGTGACTGGGATCCTGCAGGGAAGGTCAGCAGGTTGAACCCCACTAAGCTCTCCGGTAGTGCAGCCGATGCCCTTCAGAACCCAAAGTGATACAAGTGTGAGAACGAGACAAACATACTTTAGAACATAAATGTTCTGCCTGACCCATTCGTGACAAGCCCGTCTTTTGTCTTCCTGTTGGTCACTTGTCCTTCTGAAGGGGCAGAATCTGTGATGATCTCCCTTCTGACACCATATCAAATTATGGAAAGGCGCATGACCATTGCGAAACCAAAGCGGCCTGCTCGCAGAAATTCCCTCTTTCCGTTTTGGCTCATCCTCGCTCCCAGATTCTCTTGGAGAACCAGAAGTGTTTGTTGGATAGAAAAGCAACTGACTTTAATCCCAGCAATTTCAGAATCCAAGTGGGGGCTGTGGAAATCGTTGCATGTCACTTGTAGCACGTACCGCTAGTTCAGTGACAACGTAGATCCAATCTGCCCACATACAAAAGCTTTTTTTAAAAATAAAAGCATAGAACATAGAAACAGAGTGAGTCAGAAGGGGCCTCCTGGGCCATCTAGTCTGACCCCCGGCTCCAGCCAGCTCCACTCATGACATGCCCACCATGTGCATGTCCAGCCTGTCCTAGAACACCCTCACCGATGGGGCCTCGACCACCTCCCATTCCATGCCCTGGGGGTACTAACTGTCAGGAAGTGCTTCCTGGGATCCACCCTAAATCTTGGTTCCCTGAGCAAAAATGCAAAGGCAGCATTCTTAGAAACTTAACCTTGAATGATTCCAGGGATGATCCGAGATGGTCAGCCAGGTTTATTTATTTGGAGAACTTATAGGCCGCCCCATTCGCATAAGCCTCGGGGCGGCTTCCAAACCATAAAGGCTCCCTGAGTTTCTTTCGCCCAACGTCCGGGCAGTGAGTTTGGGGGTGGGGGGCACCATGTGGTTCTTGCTCTGGGCCCCACCAGTCCATCTTCCTGCACTGTGCCTGTCACCCAAACTACTCATGTGCCCTTGAATCCAAAAGCTCCGTGCTTCTCGTTAGCTGGCCATGCAGCACCGTGTCTTTTCCCCACCACCCTCGGAGTCCTGCGTGCTCTTCTCTCCCATTCTTGAAAGGCGACTATAGTAGAGGAAGGAAAACCTGCCAGTTTTGCAGATCAAAAAAATCAAGCTCTTTCCTTGCAAATTTGGGCATCTTCTCATCAAAAACTGAACCAGAGCAGGTTTTTAACCCCTCTACTCTAGCCAAACCCACTGCTGCAGCTATTCCCATGCGGCAGAGGCCTGCCTGCCATGGAGCTGTTGAAGTGTGGTGTAGTGAGGGCCAGTGTGGCACAGCGGTTAGGAGCATGGGAGCGGGACTCAGGCGATCTGGGTTCGAGTCCCCGCTCGGCCATGGAGCCAACTGGGGGATTTTGGGCCAGTCACAGACTCTCAGCCCAACATACCTCACAGGGTTGATGTTGTGGGGATAAGATGGAGGAGGAGAATGATGTCAGCTGCCTTGAGCCCTTTGTAGGAAAAAGGCAGGATAGAAATCGAAAAATAAATAAAGAAAGTGGCAGAGCTTGCCCGGAAGCCAGAGGCTCTGATGCGGCACGAGCACACACGAACCCCCATTTACAGGGGTGTATCTCCAGTGCTGCACCTGGGGGAGGACAGAGGGCCTTTTTGGTCCTCCTTGTTTGAATCTCACGTTCCTTCCCCGCCCCAAACTATGGAGGACGATCTCAAACGGGCGAGCTTCTTGTCAGTACCAGAACGAGCGGAGCTTTGCATCTCAGCTCCAGGGCAAGTGGGGCGGTGGGGAAAGTGAAGGAGACCCTCCCGTTGGTGTCTTGCAGATCTGCTCCTCGGAGTGCCTGGGCAACCTGCCATCTGGTGCCGAGTGGGAAAAGTGCATCCAGACCCTCTCCCTCTTCGCCCCGGTCCTGGTGGAGGGCGCGTCCAAGAGGCTGCCCCGGGGGGGGGAGGAGGAGGAGGAGGAGGCGGCGGCGGCGGCAGATGCAGAGGCGAAGGCTGCCCAGGAGGAGAGGCCAGACCCCTGGGAGCTGCTCAGCAGCCCGGTCAAAAGGTACGGCGGGTTCATGAAGAAGCTGGATAAGAACAAGATCTTTGCTCTCTTCCACGAGAACGCGCTGGCCAAGGGGGGCGCCGGCAAGAGGTACGGTGGGCTCTCACGGAAGGCGGGGGAGAGAGCAGCGTCCGAGGCGGGCGCCGAGGAGCCTTTCGCGGGGCTGGCGGAGGCCCGGGGCCCGGGCTCCCGCGGGGAAGAGTGGGGCCCAGCCGCGCTCAAGGAGGAGCTGAAGCGCTACGGGGGCTTCCTGCGCAAGTACCCCAAGCGAGGCGTGGACGCGGGGGCGGCCGAGGATGGCGGGCAGGAGCTGCAGGAGCTGCACAAGCGCTACGGGGGCTTCATGCGCAGGATCCGCCCCAGGCTGAAATGGGACAACCAGAAGCGGTACGGCGGGTTCCTGCGGCGCCAGTTCAAGGTGAACACGAGGTCGGAGGAAGAGCCCAGCGCCGCATCGGGGGAGCTTTCCGACCTATAGAAGCCGCTCGTTAGCCGCCAGCCAAAGCCCTTGCAAGTTGCGACTGTGTGTTTCGTCCCCCCTGGACCGCCAACCTCCGTGCTTAGCCAAACAGCGCAGGGGCCGCCCGCAGGTCTGGCGAGGTGGGAAGCGGATGGGCATCGCCCGCGCTCCTGCGTGGCGGAACTCATGCGCCTTCCCATGTGGCACAGACGAAGCTGTCGCACGCCTCTCGCAAAGCTCCGATCCCCTTCTCTCGCCATTCATGGTCGGCGTTTCTCGCTTCAGTAAAAGGAATCCCAACAGCCAACCCATCAGATCGGTCCCTAAAATAAAGATATTCAACAGAAACGGAGCCACATTGATGAAGTACAGTAGCGCTACGCAAGCATGTTTACTTGGGAGTTGGTCCCATTGAGTGCAATGGCGCATCCTTCTGTCTCGTAAATGCAGTGCAGGAGAGCAGCTAATAAACTCTCTTACGGGGCAATTCTGTGCATATTTAGATGTGGGGAAAGGCCTACCAGCCGTGCTGGGAGCTGGAAGACTTTTTCCTCTCTGATCTTGCGCAGGATTATACCCCAAAACAGTCAAACAGCAGCAATCAAATCCCACTGCAGAAATGTCCCGAACAGTCGCAGTTCACGGCTCCACTGAATAAAATAATTCAGTGGGGTTTTGGAATGCAGAGGGAAAGGTGCATTTGCACCCTGTGGTGGGGTGTTTGCATTTAAGTTTCTGGGCTTGTTCATACACTCTGCATTTAAATTGTATGTGCAAAGATGTATTTTGAAAGTACCCTCTGTTCACAGGCTTTGCAGGTTTCTGTCCTGCTTCAGAAACCTGTAGGACCTGTTTGACCAGAGATGACCATGGGAGAAAAAATCCACCCAGATCTGTGTACAGCACCCAAAAATGATTTCTGTTTCATCTTCAAGTCTTGTAAAAACTCCTTTAGTGGCACGACGTGATCGTCATTTATTTTTCTAATGAAGTATTAGCCAAGATTTGCATGCGCATGCACATAAACTTGTATGCAAGCCTATATGAGGACAGAACAATAGATAGTGTGGTGGAAGGGGAACAGAATACAATCAATATTCTGATAATTTGCATTAAACCCGAAGGGTGCAACCCAAAGCATGTTTGGGTAAGAAAAATTTTGGACAAGAAAAAGAAAAAAACCCATTATGCCCCAGCCAGTCTTAAATGTACTAAAATTTCACAATCCAGTATTGAAGATATTTGATATCAATTAGCTCACCAATCCTAGGAGGTTTGTGTCAACAGTCTGTTTCTGAACAGTTATGGTACAGATTCACAAACATAGAAATGTTAATGTAACCCTGTGGCCAGAGGAATGGTAAGATGTTCCGTAGTTTCTGCATTTGCATGTACACGTCTTCATGTGTACGCAGCCTCCCACTTAGGGAAATCTTTTTGCATCCACTGCAGTGAAGTCTGGTCCACAAAGCTTAAGACAAAAGCTTAGGACAATGCTAGCATTGAACGACCCACAAGAGACCGCTGTGCCCTGTGTCCTTGCCTCGTCCTGCTGTTTCTGCGCAAACAGATTTTTCGAATGCTAACACTCCAGCCCACTCCACAATCCCCATTTTCTAAAGGCAATAGCAAGATGAGTTTCCAAGACAGGGTAGAACTGCTCCCGCTTTTTGCCTCTGAAGGGATAGGTGCTTGGACCGATTCAGAGCCATGTCTCTTCCTAGGACTGAGATGCCGGGGGTGCTCAATGAGGGCTAGGGTGTGCCTCTGGGCTTCGGCCACTGGGCTTGGAAGGCCATGCAGAGACCCTGCCTGTGGCAGCAGAGGCCACGTGGTTAAGCTGGGAGTAACCCCAGAGTAGAAGTTGCTCCAAAGCAGGCAGCAGGGGAGGCATGCAGAAAAGCCAGGGTCGTATTTGGCTGGGAGGGAGAAAGCCCATGGACTGTTCTTCCAGCCATACAGGAACGCTGCCAGGAAGGAAGAAAAATGAATCCAGCTCAGAATCCTATGCAGGCTTATTCAGAGATGAGTTCCCCTTCATTTAGCAGGGCTGATTTCCAGGTAAGCCTGCAGAAGATGGCCGTCTAAAGGAGTCACCAGACGCTGCTCCAGAGCCACCTTCTGGTGCGCTTCCTGCACAATCCGTGGTCAGCCTGCCCATTTCCCAAAGAAACGGCAGCAGAAAACAGCATTGGTAGGGCCCTTTTGTATACATAACTGGTAAAAGGATCTTTTTGTCTCCTTTCTCCCACAAGGTACACTCGCCAGCATTATTCACAACAGGGCCAGCTTCCTGAGTCCAGTGGCCCTCAAGATGTGTTGGGCTGTAACTCCATAGGCTGTGCTGCCTGGGATACTGGGTGTTGTAGTCTAGCACATATCACGGCTAACAGGATGGGGAAGGCTGACCTGGCTGATCCATGTGCTGCTGGTCTGGGCCAGTTCAGCCGCAATTTCTTCCTTCCTGCATCTTGCTGTATTTTTTTTCCTTTTCCCACAGAGAAAACAAGGTAGCTTGATTTATTCACTCGCTTGTCTGCAAAACAACAACAATTTATTTATATCCCACTAATTCACAACTCCTGGGACAATAGGTGACTCACAACATTAAAATTCACACTGTTAAAACGTCCCAAAGCATACAAAAATTAAAAAAATATATAATTATTCCATTAAACATTGAAATCATACCACTGCCTAGATTGAAAACACTACAAAGCTACAAACAGTTAAATGAACCTAGCACGAACTCAGACGCTTTTGCAAATGGCTGCTGGAATAAAAGGGTTTTAGCCTGCTTAGCGAAACCTGAGTGGGGAGGCACCAGCTTCATCTTTCTAGGAAGGGAAAGGAATAGACTGACCTTCAGCACAAAGGGCTCAAGGGCAATAAAAACCAAACAACTGACCTTAAACTGAACAGTGAGATTGCAAAAGTCCCAAGCAGATGATGCTGTAACATGAGTGGGGCCGATAACCATGGAACCAGAATGGATTTAATGAAATAGCTTTCACATCACTGGTGCAGAGTGTCCGCCTCCCTCCTAGCAGGCGAGCAGTGACTCTCTCGGCCCCATGAGGGATAAATCCACAAAGGCTTCAAATGCATCGGGTTTGTTACGAGCCTGACCTGCAGATTGCTCAGCAGACGGGATTTTCCTGAGTAGCACAATTTCCACAGCCAAGTGGAGCTGTTTTTCACTTTTTGGGGGGCGAGGGAGAATCCATGCTCATCTGCATGGGTGCAGGTGTGCATGTGGGGATTAGGAGAAGTAGACGCTTTGGATTAAGCTCCCCAATTTTTGGAAGAAACACGTGTGGCAAACTGGGAAACTCCATACTGGGAAAGGGGACAGTATGGAGTCAGCGAAGGCAGCACATCCTTCTTCTCCAGCCACCTGCGAACAGCCGCCCAGCCTTTCGGGGGGGCCTGCGTGAGGGCTACATCGCAGAGTGGCACTGTGGAATTGCGTGTCCTTCGTGTGAGGGTCTCTCTCTCTCTCTCTCGCTGGATCAGGGCCTGCCACGGACCGCCAAGGTTGTTCAGTTCGTGCACGCTGAGAGCACCTCGCTTTCTCATTTCCATGATAAGCGTGCTATTTAACAAAGGTAGCAACTCTAGTGCCAGGTCCCAATCATCAGCTGCTGAAGAGCATCTTTCACAGAAAGCAGCATTTAACAAACGAGAGGACGGTCCCCTTCTCTTGCCTGTCCAGGCCCCCTTCCCCAGCTGAGACCTCCTCTGCATTGTTATTCCAGAACCATCCATCGGGTGCCTCAGCATCACCACTTTCAGTCACCCGCTATTATGGGCTGTTTGCTTGGAGACCCTCATGCTCCACTTGTTTTTATTCCAGGTAAATTGCAGGTCTGACCCTTGGCAAGGGCGAGAACAAAGGCTCGTCAGCCGAGCAGTGAAAGCTCTCCACTGCAGACGCAAGCTCACGGCAGCCTGCAGTCTGTTGTCCCAGCGGCCCTCTGGGCTTTGATAGCCCATCAGAATATTTGCCAGCCTGCTCAAATTTGTTGCCTACCCTAACCCTTAGTGTGTGAGGCCGGAGCATAGTTCAAAAGCACAGGGCTTTCTAATTCGGTGATCTCCTCTCACATGCGGTGAAAGGTACGCGCAGGTGCTTTGCTGCCTGATAGGGTGCCGATAAGCTGCCATTGCACAGAGTCTGATAAAGAGTCTTGCGTGACCGGGAAGCTTGTAGATTTGCATCACTAACCAGGTGCATGCAAAATAAAAACAATCTCTCTACCCTTTTTGTTAGGTGCATAGATTAATATCACTAAAACGCCACCCCTCAGTGTCTTGACATCTTATATTCACTCCTGCAGTTTTTCCACACATACCGTATTTTTCACTCTATAAGACGCACCTGACCATAAGACGCACCTAGTTTTTAGAGGAGGAAAACAAGAAAAAAAATATTCTGAATCAAATGGGCACATAATCACAGGCACATTCCCCATCGCTTCCCCACGGGCTGCACATCTGACAGACTTACTGCACACACATATTCGCTCTATAAGACGCACAGACATTTCCCCTGACTTTTGAGGGGGGGAAAAGTGAGTCTCACAGAGCAAAAAATGCAGTACCTCTTTCCTTGGTGTACCTTACAGGTACTTGAAGTGTGCACCTGAAAATAAGCAATGTGTACTATAAGTAGGTACACAGTCGTGTGTTCTATGCACCTTGAACCGAGTAGCTCTCTGCCGGGTGTACCAGCAGGGGCAAATTAGGGATTGCTATGGCATAATGTATGAAAAAGACTCACGAGCTTGTCCTTTGTTTTCTTGCACTGAAAGAATTTCAGGAAGAAAGATGCAGCTCACACATCTGAGGTGGCCGATCATGGTTAACCTTGTTCCATGGACACAGTGGTAGCATATGTCAAAATCTGTCAAAATCTGTCAAATAAATAAATATGAAGGATCCTGCCATGCAAAAGTCTTTCAGAGAAGTTTGGACTGTCTCCAGCCCTAATATTATACTCCTCCCCAGATTCTCGTGTGTTTACCCGTTGCCCCTTTCTCACGGTGGGAGCTCTGGGTAACATGAGATGAAACAACCAGGATTCTAGGCCAACATGTAATTTCCAGCAAAATTGAGGCTGAATTCACACGTCTTTTCTCAGTTATTGACTGTACTATTGAAGGACACAACAGGTACACTTTGCCCACTTAAACAAAGAAAAAAACCTGTATTTTTATTCTCCAGAATAAAGTTTGAGCGCAGTGACCCCAAGTGCATGGCAGAGCCCCGTGCAATGCATCTGATGACCAGGTAGCAATGGCAGCTGCTGATTGGGTTGGAATTCGCACTGCGAATGCTGATTGGCGCATTTGAACTCAGGCGGCTTCCATGCTTCCCCGGGAGGCTGGGTCACCTTAGGACCAGGCTGGGAGCTCTGGGGAGGGATCCCTCTCAATTCCTGACTGTGTGGGGACTCTGATTGCACCGATAACACTGGAGGACACGACCAGCCTGCCCCCGTTTCATGTTGGCCAGCCAGGTCGGTCCTACATGATGAATGATGCTTTCTGAGAATCAGAACCATGCCAGCTGTGCATCAGTCCCTCTAATGCTCCTGTTATCCAGGTCATTGTCCATTGCCCACATCGTCTGAGATGCCAACACCCATCGTCCAAGCAGTGCATGGTCATCAAAAGATTCCACCCACTCAGTATCACAGCTTTGCTCTACACACCTTCCCTGATGCTCCCCCTTCGCTAACAAGTCCATGTGGTGACCCAAACCCTTCACTCGCAGCTGTTGCAAAGGTTCCAGACTTTGGGTTCTACTGGCAATCTTCCGTCCACCTGGGTGGGGGCCAACGACCCACTGCTTTCTGCACCCCCCTTTTGGTTATCGTCAGGATGTGGCATTCACAGGTCGACACTCTCTGACCACAGTAATTTCATTCTGTTGTTCTGGCTACTCCCCGCTCCCCCAATGAATTTGTCTAATATTATTTTAGAAAGCCAGCTGGCGAAGTCTTGACTTTCCTGACTCTCACTGGGGAACCTGAATTCTGCTCACATGAAAGAGATGACACATGACACATCCCCTTAAATAGAATTTCACATGAATCCAAACTCTGCCCTATTCACACATTGAATGCCTGCGATTTTTCCATTTCCACATCTGAAGCTCAGCCTCGAAGGAGACTTCATAAAAATCCCCAAAGTTCTTATTGATTTATAAGTCGGTTATCATAACTATTCAGTGCTTCTAAAGCCCCATATCTGAAGCCAACTGCTTCCATTACTAGAAATGCGGAAAAGCAGCTGAACTCTGGGAGAAAAAACCCCACGAACGTTTGCCAAAATGGTCTGCTTTGGGAATAATGGAGAAATTACAATGCATGCTCACTTGTGGCTCCATTAGGACAATGCACCGTTTGGCTCAGCACCAACCCCTCTTGTCCCTTGTGATGTTTTTAGGTGTCATTGTTGTGTTGGACTCTCTAGGAATAAAGTCTGATCTTCTGTTTCCAAGGATAGAGAAAACTTTTGGCGTTCTCAAGAGCCCTGTACATTTCTTCCCATGTTCCTCTTCTCTACGATCAATAAAAGGAATATGCCAATAATCATGAGCGTGTTTTTGCTTATCTAATCACAGCGAACAAAGCACTCCTCCTACATATTTATTTATTTAGAACATTTGCATGCTGCCCAATTGTGCCACAACACCTCTGGGTGGCTCACAACCTTGAGATAAAAACACAACAAAAACGTAATAAAACCAACAACGTATTAAAAACAACAGTAAAATACAGCAAAACACACAAAACAAAGTTCTATGGCAATTAGTTCTTAAAATGTTTTTTTAAAAAGGAAGGTCTGTGCCTGGTGCTGAAAAGAAATTAAGGAAGGCACCAGGGGACTCTCCCTGGGGAGAGCATTCCAACTATGGAGGGGTACACTTGGTGTTGGCCCCAGAATGCAGCTGATGCTCATAGAAGGATCTCCTACAAGGAGCATGGCATGCACGTTCCCTCTTGTTTTCTGGTGCTCTCCATGCCATGTGTGTAGAAGAGGCAGGGGAGTGGGTCCATCTCTCACTGGTCTTCCCAGAAAAGAGCAGGGCTTCCTCTCCTGGAGCCAGTCCTAAGAACCCCTAAAACAGACTGCAGTTCCCCATGTGATGGATTTTGCACACGGCGGTGCCGGGATCCTTCTCAGTCTGTTCCCAGGCCTTCCCATCTCCTCAGTGTCCTTGTCTGTTACCTACTCCACCTCTCTGCTTCCTTCTGCAGCTGAAACAGACCTGAAAATGGATCAGACGAGGACGCACATATCAGATTGCAGTAAGAACACACATACCCACTTGTGAAACACTGACAAAAATAATAATTTTAACAATTTTGAACACAGTCACTTAATTTCAAGGCACTGGCAGACTAAAGGGTGGGCATACGGGATGGACCATTCAAAGCGCTGCTTGCCCATCACTGGAGGCTCAGCCACCAGGGGCCACATGGCAAACTTGCGAAGAGCAACAGGTTTTTCACTGGTTTTGCCAGGTGGCTAGCTAGCTGATCCCACAACCCATGATGAACCTGCTGTTCCAGATCTGGATGACACGGGAACCCCTTGATCAACCTCTAAAACAAGCCATGGGTGGTCAGGGTGGCTTATTCCTGAAAGAGAAACCGCCCCACCAAAGCATTCTGGGTTCAGATGACGGAACATCATGGCTTATTACGCACGGCGTGTTGCTGTGCCAGGTGAACCAGCCCAGGGTATGCATGTGAGGTCTCTCATTCTCATAGGAATATACATCCGTCAGTGTCCCTCATTCCTTCCACCATAAAAGTGCCAATCAGCCCCGAAGCTAGAAGCCAGCCCTTTCATTGCACGTATCTCTCTTTGCATGGACCTCTGGTTTGCATCTTGCCTGGGCAGATTTTAGGGCTCTTGGCAGGGAAGATGGACAAAGGACGGAGAGGAAGCACCGTGAAAAATAACGAACTTGTGCTTGTTTATCGGGCTCGCTAACAAGCATGTGTTCCAGGCATACGCAGTGCTAATTGGATGTCACACAGACCACTTCCCCGCCCATCAATCCTAGCATAACCTTGTTCATTAATTGAAGTAGGATCTTGCCAATCAGTTGATCATTTGCTAGCAATATCAGTACTAATTTAAGGTGAGAATGCTATGAAGGAGTATCTTGCCAGTTAGCAGCGCGAGGTACTAAGTAACCTGCACACTGACACAACTACAATAGATCCCTATAATGGACACATACATCTGTGAAACTTCAGAGTGGATTCGTGCAACAGCAACGCACACACAACTGTAGCAACGCACACTTTGACTGCAAAGGACAAAAGGTGTATCAGCTGCCCATCTTTGGTTCCATCCCGTGGGCTTCAGCGTTCATCCATTCCAGCTTGTGTCGCTCAACAAAATCTCCATGAAAGCCCGCCTGGACGTGCCTTATCTTTTGCTTGGGATCCGCGGAAACTTTGTGCCTGCTGCAGGGGCATGTGGTCTTGCAGGGAAGCGTAAAGTCTGGATGGGAAGAGAGAGTGTTGTGTTGAGGCTGGCCTGTTGGACGAAGGCAGGGGAGACCCGGGTTCAGACTTCCATTTTGCCCTGAAGCTCATGGGTGATTTGGTGCCGGTTGAATTCTCTCGCCTTCCACCACTTTGTAGGGCTGTTACAGGGAACAGATGGGTGGAGGGGAGAAATGGGTGCTGTTTTGGACCCCCTGGAATAAGAACGGACTAAAACAGCAATGAATTCATGAAAGGAAGGAAGGAAGGAAGAATCCAGGGAGGTGCCGAATATCAGTTTGCTCCACCATTTTTTCAGCAGCCCTTCAGGGCTTCAGAAAGTTCGTCCTTGCCCTGCCCGGATCGAATTTGTGCAAAGCAGGGGCCTTCTGCTCACAGGGACATTTTAGCTTCTGATCTTTGCTTGAAGAGATGCCCTTGGAAGGAAATGCTTCATTCAGGGGTTACTGGATCATCTGCACGGTTTCTATATCCTGCATTGGGTTTGTTCTTGGGTTTGGTTGGGTTTGTTCTCATTCCAGGAAGGATATAACTGGGCCACAAGTCAGTGCAGTGCAGGGCCACAAGGTTGGTGGCCAGTTTGCAGGGAAAGCTGTATGAGGTGAGACGGAGGGAACTGGGTCTCTTCAGCCTGGAGAAGAGGAGACTCAGAGGGGATCTGTTGGTGACACACAGGTATGTGAGGGGTGTCACACGGAGGTGGGTAGAGACCTGTTCTCCTCTGCAGAGGAAGGCAGGACGTGCTCCAAGGGAGCAAAGCTCAGGGAACCAAGGTTCAGTTTGGATGCCAGGAAGTGCTTCCTGACAGTCAGGACCCCCAGGGTGTGGAATGGGCTTTCACAGGAGGTGGTTGAGGCCCCATCGGTGAGGGTGTTCAAGGAGAGGCTGGGCACGCACATGGTGGCATGTGATGAGCAGAGCTGGCTGGAGCCGGGGGTCAGACTAGATGGCCCGGGAGGCCCCTTCTGACTCACTCTGTTTCTATGTTTCTTTACGGAGCCAGGAGATGACGTCCTATGAACCAGCTGGCCTTGGCAGATGATGTCTTTTCAAATTTCTTTAAATAGGCCTGCATTTTCTAACAAGCTGCTGAAAAAAAATTGCCCTGGAATAAGCTGAGGCATGAGTCATGGGTACACCCAGGAGGAAGGCTGGTCTCCAACTTCTTTTCTTAGCCCTGCCGCTGATTCACTGCATGCAGAATGTGCGCTTAGCAGAAGGCCTGGGGCAGAAGCCCCAGCCAGGCTTCCTCGTGGAACGGCCTCCATCCCACAAGAACCTGAGCAGGCCACTTAGCAACCCCCATGCCCTCCAGCACTTCGCACGTCATTTTCCCAGTGTCAGGAACTAGTGTGCCGCGCTGTCTACTAAGTGCCCTGAATCCCAGGGGAAGTCGAAAGCAGCTGCTATTAAGCAGTGTGAAGAAGAGGGAGCCTAAGCAGTGCATTTGCTTCATAGATCATCGAGGATCAGAGCTACTTCTGTGACTTCTCAGGTCTGGACTAGCTCAGCAGTAAAGGGGCCTGGGGGTTGGCGTTCCAACTGCCAAGCTGAGCCAGTTGGGGTGCAGTCCTAGGTATGTTCAGACTTGGGAGTCCATCAACTCCCAGCTATGCTGTCTGGGGAATGCTGGGATCTGTTTGCCTTTTTCTGTCTAAACATAAAAAGGATCTCATCCTGAATTTTGTATCTTGAGGGTCATGATTTGCAAATGGGTTGGCATGCCTATATGTGGTACGAGAAAGTTAAGTCACGTGGGACTTTTTAAAGTCACTTTATTAGAAGATCATTAATGTCAGTGTGGGAAAAGGTAAAGTCAAAATTGTATAATAAACTACCAAGATGGCTTTCACCTATGGAAGATTTTGTGTGTCCAAATGTATTGAACTTTGAAGGGATCATAAGATATGACGATATTTTGGATAAGGATGGAGGCCTGAAACTAGATCAAGAAATACAAGAACAGGGACTTAATATCTTTTGGTAGTATAAGGTGCAGATGCAATCAAGATATGCTAAAGATTGTAAAATATGGGGGTTTTATAAAGATTTAACAGTGTTTGATCAAGTGATGCTAAAAACAGATGAGAAAATGATTAAAAGAGTATATGATTTCTTACTTGACAGGAAAATGGAAGGGGAACAGGTTAAGGAAACTATGATAACATGGGCACAAAATTTTGGATATAATATTGAATTAGAAAAGTGGCAAAAGCTATGGGAGAGAAATATTAAGGTAACATTAGCAACTTCGTATAAAGAAAATTTATATAAATTGTTCTATAGATGGTATTTGTCGCCAAGTTGATTAGTCAAGATGTTTCCAAATATGTCAAATGGATGTTGGAAATGTAAACATAAAGTGGGTACTTTTTACCATATGTGGTGGATCTGTGAAAATGCGAAAAAGTATTGGATTATAATACATAAATGGCTTGAGGAAATGCTACAAACCTGAAATTTTCTTGTTAGGCATCATACCGGAAGATATTAGCAAACAAGAAATGTATTTGATGTTACATCTAATCACAGTGGCGAGGATCGCGCTTGCTCAATACTGGAAGAGTGAGAAATTACCCACCAATGAAGTGATTTAAAAAAAAATTCTGGACTGTGCAGAAATGGACAGATTGACTCTATCACTGAAGGAGAAAGGAGATACTGACTTCTATCAAACTTGGGACCTTTTTATGATTGGCTGGAAAAACAGGACTTGGCTTAGATTTAAAGATGTTTTTAAATTTTTATAAATCGATTTGAATATGACTATAGAATGTTAAAAAGATACGTAGCAGGGGGCTGACCCAGTACGTCCGATGTATTTGATGATTGATGTTTTTAGTTTTAGTTTAAAATCTTAATAAAATCTTTATTAAAAGAAAAAAAAGCACTTCCTGACAGTCAGGACCCCGAGGGTGTGGAATGGGCTTCCACGGGAGGTCGTTGAGGCCCCATCGGTGACGGTGTTCAAAGACAGGCTGGACATGCACATGGTGGGCATGTCGTGAGCAGAGCCGGCTGGAGCTGGGGGTCAGACTAGATGGCCCAGGAGGCCCCTTCTGACTCGCTCTGTTTCTGTTTCTATCTCATCCTGCTTCATTCATATGGATTGATAGAAAACTTTGGTTTCATTCAGAATATGCTTCTGAACATAGTTACTGAATTTCCAGGCACTGTCAGTCTAAAGGGCTGGCATCAGGAATGGTTTGTCGCCACTGGTGCCTTGAGGTTTTTGTCGATGGATGCCAAGGCACAGACCAGTCACCCTCAAGGGGCCCTGTGCACAGCAGGCCATCCTGCTCCTCCAGCGGACTGTGCCGGACATGATCTCCACAAGACCATGAGAACATCAGGCCAGTGGTCCTTCCGGGCCAGCACTCCGCTCACACAGTGGCAAACCAGCTGCCCACACAGAACCGCTCAGGCAGGTGGGTGCAAGACCTCCACCTGCCCGAGTGCTTCAGCAACTGGTGCACAGAAGCATGTTGCCACTGGCAACGGAGGTAGCACATAGCCAGCAAAGCTGGCAGTCTCCAGAGACAGCCTTCTCCTCCATGACTGTGCCAGACTCCCCTCTCGTGGCCCCCAGACTGGTGTCCATCACTACATTTGTGGAGGTGAAATCTATCTGAGGGAAGAAATCCTTCCTTGCATCTGTCCTGGCTCTCCCGCCCGCCAGCTCCGTGGGATGATGCCTTGGGGTTCTACTATTAGGGGGGAAGGAGAAACATGTTTCCCCCTGCACTGCTCCAATTTTGAGCACTTCCACCAGGTCTCCCCTTCCTTACATTCTCCCATGCGGCTTCGACACTTCCTGCCCTCACTGGCCCAGCAGAACAGCACTGAGGCGGCTCAGCTGTTGGCTTGTCTGCCTGCCCTTCCCTCTGGGCCAGAGCAAGCAGTGGGTGATGGTGGAGAGCAGGGGCAGGTCGAGCAGGCGCTTGCGAGCGCGCGGCCCCTCATTGCCACATCTAGGGACCCTCAGCCGGAGCTTTCAAGGAGCTATCCCTGGTGCTGAAAACATTTCGGGGCTGCATCTTGCAGCCACCCACCTCTCCACACATTGCCCCAGTGACACGGCAGACAGCAGCTTCTCCTGAAAATCAACCCTTCTATTCTGCCACACGGCTTTGGACCCTCTTTGAGGACTGCTTGGAAACTGCATTTTGGCCATGCTGGGGGTGGGAGCAACATCCTTGTTCCTTTCTGCATTTTGAGCAAACATACTAAAATTGCTCCGAGGGGAGAGGGCTACCGGAGGAGCAGCATCTTTCTTCTTGGCTGCACCTGCTCCTTCTGGGGAGGTCCTCCGTGCTGGGGAGATCACCCCCACCCACCCGAGAATCAGGGTTCTCGTGTATCTGCTCAGGGTTGGTAGTTATGGCAACTACTTTGCGGAATTTTTAGTGGGAGTTATTTTCCATCCATGGATGCGGTGGCCCACCGAAATCTCACCCTCAAGGTCATCCTTCTAATAGGGGAGGATGTATCCCTCCATAACCTTCCAACTTAGAAACAACAGCCTGCAAACAACAAACAGTTACTATGGCGACAGCTGAAGAACACGCATACCCAGTGGGGGCAAAACTGAAACAGTGGAAAAGAGGAGAAGACAGATGCAGATGGAGCTGGATCTGAGAACCGTCACCTTCATGCAGTGGGCTACCCCCAGGTAGCCACATAGGACCTTTCTCAGGTGAGGAATAGTGGTGGTGGTGGGAACTGAGGCAGGGGAAGCTTTGAAATGCAAAAATGAGATTCCCCCACATCTCATTCTTCTACAAAAGTATGAAGGTTCCTGACATCTTGCTCAACATGTGAAGAGGCAGTGCTGTTGTGTGAGACCAAAGGACCATCTGCCTCAGAGAAAATGCTTCCAGCAAAGGACCTGCAGATAAACTGCAAGGACGTTAAAAAGACAGCCTGTCCCAATTGTTAGGGCCTCAGTAGCTGGATTTGGCCTCCTCTTCAGCTGGAAGCTTGATTTAGGTGTCCTTGGTAACAGCTATTGAAAAGACATATTCTCCACAATTGTTCCAGACCTTAAACCGAGGGCAGCGATTGTCCTTTGCTTGCATCTGGACGTCCTAAATGCAGAGACGGACACGGTTCATTTCCTCTTTGGTGTGACAATGCAGTCGCCCTCCTGGGGTGGCTTGCGAGCACGGGCCCCTGGCTGCGGGTGGAAGCCCTGGTGCAGCAGCCCTGGCGTGGAAGAGAGGCATGGCAAAGCGCTCGCACCCGGCGGCTTTCCCAGGGCCCCCAGCAACCCGCCTTCTTCTGTGCCTGGTGCAGCTTGCACAGCGTGTGGGCTGACTGCCTGGAGAGCAGCCCATGAATGCCGAGCCCATGAGACGGAGGGCCACTGCGCAGCAGAGTCTGGGGAGCCAAGCCCAGGGAATCAAAAGCATCCCCATGCCTGGACAGGTTCCTTGTGCACCCCTGCCAATGACGGGGTGCACCGCCTTGTGAACCTCCCCTTTCAACCGGGGTTGGCGAAAAGAGGGTTAAATATGTGTTAGGGATTCATGCAAAAAGGGGCAGGATGGGACACAATTGGTAGCCTCGGAGCGCAAAGCAGCAAGAAGGCCAGAGTGGCAATTCTGTGGCAAGTGGCAAACGCAACGGAAAAGGACCACGCAGCTATTTGCTGCATCCCGCTGCCTCCTTGCTCGTTCGCACACCTGGGCTGCATTTCCTTTGGTGGCTGCAGCAGGTCCCTTTCTTGGAGCCCTACGCCCCAACCATCCCCAGCTTTTGAAGATTCCTCCTTGTTTGGCACCTGGACAGTTTTGCCCATCGATGAGTTTTGGGGAGGAGGTCCCAGTGGGCTTGGGAACTCCCTAAGAGGAGGTTCTTGGACTGCAGGTGCCTTCAGCCAAGGTGTTCGCATCTCAGTGCCAGCATCCAGGTGAGGAGACACCTAGAAGGAGCCTGCAATAGACCGTGGGACTGAGATTTCTTCCCTTTAGACCCGAGCATGGTCCGGCTGAACGGACCATTCTAAACCACTCCAGACTGACCGCAACATCTTCATCCAGATGGATAACACAGAGCATAGCGCTGGAAGTCAGATTAATGGGAATTACTTCTGAGGATCTGCCCAAGCCATAGAAGAAACCTCTGTGTGGAGATGCCAGGAGACTGCGTCCAGTGTTGACCTGCAGAAGATGACCTCCACTTGCTCCTACATGCATAACTGGGCGTAACTGGTGAGGGGGAAACAGGGAAAGGCGCCCCTGGTGCGTTAGGGGCTCTCAAAAGCACCCACTAGGTAAAGCACACTGACGATTCCATCTCCCTCAGATATGGAAAAGGAAGCAGACTTCAGAATTCACTTCTCCCAACAGTTGGCAGGGGGTTTTTGTTGAATGAGTCACCAGGTGGTAGCTTCAGAGAGAATACAGTTACTTCACGGCATTTAGCTATGGTGTTCTGGTTTCATTGCAAAGCAGCGATTGCTTTGTTCTTCATCCAAACTGATTTCAGTCTGCAGTAGGAGAGCTTCACAGGCTGAGCCTCACCTTGCCATCTGGCTGGGGTCCATTTCTTTGGCCCTCCAAATCAACTCTAAAAATATCTTCGCCTTTGCTGTGCAGCCATAGAGTTCAAGAAACAGCGCTAGTTTGCAATCTGCAATTTCTGCTTGTTAGGATTAATTCTGGGGAAATGGACTCAGAATTGCCACGTGGCTGATATGCCGCTCCCGAAGCACTGTCCAAGGTGCCGGCGGACCAGCATTCCCGGCAAGAGGAGAAATCTTGCTCCCTCAGCCATAGGTGGTGTATGAGCTCCGCCTGGTGGTAGGAAAGTGGAATGCAGAGACACAGAGTGTGAAATCAAAACTTGGAACATCTGTCTTGGAAACAGAACATAGAAACAGAGCGAGTCAGAAGGGGTCTCCCAGGCCATCTAGTCTGACCTCCAGCTTCAGCTGGCTCCACTCATGACATGTCTACCATGTGCATGTCCAGCCTATCCTTGAACACCCGCACCAATGGGGCCTCAACGACCTCCTGTGGAAGCCCATTCCATGCCCTCGGGGTCCTAACTGTCAGGAAGCGCTTCCTGGCACCCACCCTAAAACTTGTTTCCCTGAGCTTTGCTCCATTGGAACGTGTCCTGCCCTCCGCAGGGGAAAACAGGTCACAACCCACCTCTGTGTGACACCCCCTCATCTACTTATATGTCACCAACAGATCCCCTCAGAGTCTCCTCCTCTCCAGCCTGAAAAGACCCCGCTCCCTCAGCCTCTCCTCATCTGGCTTACCCTGCAAACCAGCCACCATCCTAGTGGCCCTTCGCTGCACTGATTCCAATCTTAGAATGTTCCAGAAATCTCTCCTACACTCACATGGATCTGTCCATAAACTTGACACTTTCTGAACTACTTCACTGATACTGGCAGCAGAGGTAACATCAGAAAGCTGAAAGGGATAGAAAGCAATTGAATGTGTTTGCAAAAACTTGCTAATTTTCCTTTGGTAGCAAAAATGCATCTGGAAGGCTTTGGCTTGGAGGAAGATTGTGGTGTGCAAACCTCTCCGTGTCTGAAAGTGTTGCCCGGAACTGACAAGGTGGTCCACTTTGCAGAATTTGGAAGGTGCAGCTGCTAAACTGCATCTTGCTGGGGAGCTAAAGGGATAGAATGGGAAGCTGTTGTTATGTGCGCTCAGGTTGTCTCCTGCTTAAGGCACCCCTATGGATGATAGCCCTCCAAGTGTCCTATTCAAGACAGCCCTATTCAGTTCTTCAGCTCATGGCTGCGGCTTCCCCAATGGAGTCAATCCATCTCATATCTGGCCTTCCTCTGCCTTCAACTTTCCCTTGTCCGATGGTCTTCCCCAAACCTTGGCATGGAGGGCAGGGAAGAATGAGAACAGTACAGTACATTTGGGGTGTCAGGCAGCCAGTTAAAGCCCGAACCCTCATCCACCTACAGTGTAATTGGAATGCTGTCAGCCCAAAAGCCGAACCGGATTTCACAGAAGCTCTGGGAGCTGCATCGCAATGCTGGTGGCGTTGAGAGCCATGGGGGCAGGCTCAGAAATACTGAAAGAGCAAGGCGGAGGTGCCCCGGTATGTGAACTGGGTAGCAGCCTGTGGGTGGAGCGTGTGCCCAGTTATTGAGCTGTGGACCTGTCACCCCGGTAGCAGTGAAAAGGTGGAATGGAGTCATCCCTGCCCACAGATGCAGGCACCTGATCCCAGTCAGGTGAGAAGGGAAATCCGAGGAGCTCCTGTAAGCTGGTGCCGAGGCTGAAGGGCTTTTGCTGAGAACACTTCTTTGCCCAGACTTAATGGGAATCCTGAACCTTGGCCTGATTGGATGCTTGCATTCTTAAGACGTTGAGTTGCAATTTATCCTGGGGCTGTGGCTCGGTATGAACTCCAGCCCTGTTACTGTCTCTTGAATTAACCCGTGTGGATGGCTTTCTGTTTCCCTGGGGATCGTAAATGCCGCATGCTCTAAAAAGAGCTTGGAAAAGCTGATCCATGTAACTCAATCTGCAAAGAAGAGCTTCAGGGTTACCTGTGAACAGGAAGGGCCCCCAACACGCAAAGCCGGCTGTTCTGTATTGGAGCTCAGCTTTTCTGTGCCTTCTCTCCTCCTACTTTCTGTGGGAGAGGGAGGCTCAAGGAACATGGCACACGACCCAAGAAGTGCGCCCCCCAATATGTTTTGTGCTTCCACAAAAGGTGCTGGGATGCATCTCCAAGGGGATGGATTGCACACCATCCAAGAGGAGCCCCTCAGGATAAGAGCATAAGAAGAACTGGCCTGAGTGGGACCAAAGAGCTCCTGGGCCGGTGCTGGGTTTGCACAGCGCCCAACTGGATGCCCCCATGTGTGGCCCAAGGAGATGGATCCAGGAGCACCGGTCCCCTTGTGGATGCTGCGGAGATCTGCAGGAACAGCTCAGCGTGAACTCTCATCCGTCACCAGAGACATCCCTCAAGCTTCCTTTGTCAAACTGTAGTGCCAGGAAGTTATTAATATTGTTATATGTTTTAAGTTGCTGTGAGCCGCCCCGAGGCTGCTGCGAGGGGCGGCATACAAATATGTATATAAATAAATAAATAAATAAATAAGGGGGATTTCTGCTACCTGAACCACCTCGCCGCCTTTTCCAGACAGCAACCCCACCTCTTTGTGGTTTTTATTTTTTATTTATTTATTTAAAATATTTCTATGCCGCCCCATCACAACAAAGCCTCGGGGCGGCTTACAACAAAGGGCGGCTTTTTCCCACTTGCCCTTCTCTGCTGTGAAGAAGTCGAGGCAAGCAAATCCCTGCAGGTGTGCTTTGGACCCCTCTGGTCCCCCCTGAAGGTTCAGGGCCCCTCTAGTCTGCGCAGTAACTTCCCACTGTGTTCATGTCGAAGAACTCACGTTGTTGTGTGTGATGCAGTCTCCTGGGTGCAGCCTGGTGCCCTGAATGTGTTGGACTACAGCTCCCACCATCCCCAAACACTGACCATGATGGCAGATTTGCAGTCTAAAACATCCGTGTAGCACCAGCACACCGACGTCTGATCTAGAAGGTATTTCGCAGACTGAGTTTTCCCTCTGCTCCTTGCGAGTGTTCAGCTCAGCGCTTGCTGTGATGAAAATGGGCAGGAACACATTTCAAGCACTTAACTTGTTATAAAGGAATCCATTCTGAAATGATTCTGTCCTGAATCACCTTTGTCACTTGGCTCTTTTGTTTTGGTTCTATTGGACAGCTGAGACATCAAGGTTAAGGGGATTTGAGAACTTCAGAGGCTCCTGCGGAAGCACCGGAATGTCCTGCTGGCTTTTTTCAATTTTCTCCTTTGTTCGCAGAAGCAGAATCCCTCAGGTGAAAGCTATTCGTTGCATGGATTATCATTCCTGAGGCCCTTTCATTTCTGCAAAGCGTCTTCCCACAGAGTTGTAGCCAAGGAAGGAAACCCAGCAGCACTGGGCGTGAGAAGAAGCCTCTTGGGGCAATCTGCAGAGACATTTGGAAGGCCTCCAACACTGACATATCTGACCAGCTCCTGTGAAGCTCCATCTGCAGCCAGAAAGCCAGCAGTTTGGACTGGGAAACAAGCCTGACTGGGAGCCTTCCAGGGGTCCGGGAAGAATCCCTTGATCTGCTCTGGCCTTCGGGGAGCAGGCAGCTTCCCGGGTGGGCATGGCCGATCGCCTTGCCGTTCCCTCCTGTGACCAGAGGGGGCAGAAGCGCACAGGACGGCTCTCGGCTTCCCTTCCCTCTAGCCATCCGTTCAAGGGCGTCTGTGGTTCAGCGAACGCAAGAGCCTGCCCCAAGTCCGGCCAGAATCACCCGGCGCCCTTCTTGCCAGTTCGAAGGATGCCCCCCGTGGCCCCTTGCCTATTACTGGAAGCAGGGGTGTGCAGGGAATCCATCTGGGGGTGGGAAGCTGAGGCCCTGGCAAGGGTGTCCACGAATTGAGACCCCCCAAGACTGCTGTGCCAGCCGTGCCCCTCCCCCGCATCACCCGCAACCGCCGTTAGGGCTGCTGCGACTGATGCAGAAGAAAGCCGCCAGTCACAAGCAGCGTTCTGTGTGGGTCCGTGGGCTTCCTCTCTCCCGGCTTGCTTTGGAAGACCAGGCTGCGCACAAGCAGAGGCCCAGGAATGCTTGGAGGGATGGATTCCAATTGGATTTGCTCCAGTCCAAGCTGGAAGTGCCATGCGGGATATCTCCATGGGGCCACCCCACTTACCCCTGCCTCGAGAGCCATCTTTTCCACCCAGCTCTTAATTCGCCCACCTTTTCCACTCACAGCGAACTCCAAGCATGCAAAATCGCATAGCTTTCATCCCCTATCACTTTTGCGCCTTGATTCTGCGCCCTCTCGGCCACGTTTTGGCCCACGTTTAGCTGGCATTCTAAACTTTTGTCAAAATTAAGCATGCAGGCTCCCCGAGGCAGGGATCTGCGTTCTTCATGTGAATGCCATGAAGTTGTCATCTATATTGTTGGCACCGCATAAATCATAACATATGGCAATAACCTTTATTGCAAAACCAGCTCATCAGCTGGTAATTATGCAAACAGATGCAATCCATAGTTACATAAAGTTGTTTATATATGTGCATTTCAGGAAGACTTGAGTCAAAATCACATTTTTTGTGTGCCGCTGGGGGACTAAGGGGCTCCAATCCAGTCCTCTGTCTGTCCCACGATGGGGATGGCTGATAGTCAAATGATTACCCTGTGCTCTAAACAGCTGTAGCCGAAGTCCACACAATAATAATTAGAATTATTGTTCTCGTTCTGAATGAAGAACAAACTGGAATTGGACTTTCCATCGTAATAACAGTTCTGTGTAATTGTAGATTGCATCTTTTGATAATTATTGGTTCATGCATGCATAGATTTCTGCAGCACAAGCTATTTTCATATTTAAATTGCTGCCTTCAAATATTTGGGTGGGACTGCCAAAACTGAACCTTCCGTGGGGTCTAGCTTTCTGCTCTTCTGCAGAGAGAGAGACAACATTTCATATTTTGATTAGCGGGCTTACTTGTCCAAGGTCAACTTTTCCATTGTCATTCACATGGACACACGGATGATGCAGACTTTTAATGTTTTATTACAAAAATATCTTGCAAGCGAAAAACAAAACAAAACGAAAAAACAAAACTTAAGGTGCAATTCATACGAACAATCACCTATTTTATTTTTTGCTCCACAACAAATATATCCAAACTGCTTCATGGGATTTTCCTCCTCCCTGGCCCCATATTCCTCCCTGAAAAACCAGGGCAAAAGATGAGGCTACGTAGAGTGGCTTCCACCCCTCCGGCTGGGGTTGGCCCTGACCAGCTAAAGTATTCCAAGCAACCATATCGGTGGACTTTCATGCATCCCCATCTAACGCCACTGAAGAGAAGGGTACGGATGGGGCACACAGAAAGGGAAACTGACCAGCAGGTATTACACTGCTGTCTTGTCTCAGGGCCAAGGTAAGGTAAGACACAGCTGTGGTGACCAAAGACGTGTACCCAGAATGGCGTCAACAGGCTGACTTCCTTCTCCCCCTGCATAACATCTTTCAAACATACGCACGGAATCATAGACTCATAGAATAGCAGAGTTGGAAGGGGCCAAGAACACCATCAGGTCCATCCCCCTGCTGATGCAGCTCACCAATTTACACCATCCTACTGGATCTTCATGACATGGAGTCATGTCACGAAGATCTGCTTTTTCTCAGCAGCCAGTGATGTGGAATCTGGGGTGAGGAACTGCAGAACGACCATGGCCAAGTTGGATGGGACAGTATCGAAGGGGAAGAAGGAAGAAGACATGGGGTTGCCATTTTTGGCAGCAGCTGCTTGCTTATTGGGACATCTGGTTTGCTCTGAGGACCACCCAAACACTGTATTTCTCAGTTCACCTCTTTTAAAAAAAATGGAAACAGCCCAGAGGAAGTGGCAGAAGGGAGATTTCCTCAAAACATCAGGAGGACAAGATGCTTCCATGAGAAGCCTACAATTTGCGAAATTCCAGGACTGCATCTACATGTCACACACTTAAGTCTCCCCTTTTCTCATACTAGGAAGGTGGATGTCTTCCCAAATGACATTATAAAGACAGTCTAGCAGGAGAATGAAACACTGTCAGTGAGCCCAAAATGTTTCCTTTGCACTATTCAGAGTCCCAAAGAGGAGTCGTTTCTGTGTCTCTGACATGCTCTCATGGTTATGGCATTCTTCAAAGTGTGGAGGGACAATAATAGACCAGAGGCTACGCACCGGACATCAGCGGTCCAACTGGAAGCCATCTCTCAACAGCCAGAAGACATGGAAATGATAAGTGGAACTTATCATCTGTCTTCCAAGGAGAATGCAAAATCCTACCAGCTAAACCCCACTGAAGTTTCTTTTTCATCATCCTGCACCTGGAAACCTCCTTGGGTCAAAGATGGATCTAAGGTGTGGGTGGAAAATTGGTGGAAGAAGATTTGGAAGACATCACTTCTCCCACAGCACTCGTTCCTGCTTCCCTGCTTCCCTTTGTACCTGTCACATTTCCGTTAGTCACTAAACTGCATAATAATAATAACAACAAAGAAAAGGAACATAGAGCCGCAAGAAAACAAGAGGAGGAGTTTTGGTTACCAGCGGCGGGAGACACAGAAGGTTGGTTATGATGCCTCAGTCATTGGGAAAAGACAGTTTGGCGTTAATTTCTTCCCCAGCACTTCATCCCTTGCTTTGCTTTTGTGCTTTTCACACTAGTGCTAAGTACACAGTACTACACCCACTTACAAAGAACACACACAGATACTGGTATTTTTTGTTTTTTTAGTTCTAAAAGGAGTAAACAGTTATAATGCTGAACAGTCAACACAGGGTGGTACAACATCTCTTGGGGGGCTGACCCCCCAGCCCCTGTGGGCAGAGAAGTGCTATTCTTTTCTCCTGTGGTCTCCCCACATTCCCTGCGCATCTGGGGTGGGAAATGGGCAAAGGCCAAAGGAGAAGCGGAGAAATGCCATGATTTGGCCCAGACGGAAGTCCCGGAAGGCGAGCGCAAGCCTCTCGGCATGGGAGAGCGTGGCTGGATATCGCGGGAGGGGACGGGCTGGGTGACCAGAAGGTGCGGGGTCAAGGTGCAGCAAGACTGTCCGCCGTTCTGGTCCCGGGTGCAGATGCTTGCACAGGGGCTGCTCCCTCACAGGTCACAGGTGGGACATCAGGCCTGCTGTGCCCTCCGAGCTGCCTCCCCACTCCCTTCGTGGCTGCTCCCCCAAGCCCTGTGGCCAGTTCTGTCCCATCCCGGGCCAGCTGGTGGTTTGGGTTCCTGCGCATTTGTGAGCCCAGTGAACTTCCCAGGCAGAGCCACGTCCTTGGTGGAGCTGAGAGAGCATGCCAGGTCAGGGGCCACCCTGGCCTGGGTGCAGTTGTGGGGCAGTAGGGGGTCCAGAGATGGGCAGATGCGCTCACCTGGGGAGAGCTGGCTTGGGAGGCACGTTCTTCTCCGATCCCACAAGTTGCCTTGTTTTTGATGACTGAGAAAAGACAGCCACTTTTCAAGCGTGTGTGCATGTGTCTATATTTGTGTGTGTGTGCGTGTCACACATACATGGATGCACACATGTCTCCATTTAGCCAGATTTCAGAAGGGTTCTGGAAGGAAATGAAGAGGGTACCGGAAGGTAGAGGAACCGAAAAGATTCCTTAGCGTGGTCCCTAGTTGTCTAAGGCTCAAGCCTATCACAGAGGCTGCAGCGCGAGTCCAAGGCCTCCCTGTCCTAGAAACACTCGGGAAAGAAACATAAAAGCAGATTGGAAAAGAAAAGGGAGGAGGACATGTCGAAAGGCTTTCTACAGATTTGGCTTTGCCAGGGAAAGGCCTCAGGGCTGGGTGAGACGAAAAGAGGGAAGTTTGGACCCACAACTAGTTGCTGCATCTCAAAGAGGCACTGTCCCAAGACATATTGTCAAGGGGGGAGAGAGAGAGAGAGAGAGAGAGAGAGAGAGAGATTGAGAGAGAGAGAGAGACGTTTCTGTGGATTATAGCAATACAAAGTGAAACAGACATCTTGGTGCAGAAAGCAGCTTCCCACGCCCAGGGAAAGAGGGCCTTCCTTTGTCTTGTGTATCTCCAAGTCTCATCAAGAGCAGATCGCTTCCCAGAGCTTCCTTCCCCTGGCAGAGCTGCCTGGGGTGATCAAATGTGAGGAGGCATTTGAAGACGGCTTCGGAGAAGACTCTGTCACTTGGAAGGAAGGAGAGAAGACGTGCCAGAGAGAACGGACCCCCTTGGTGCACCTCTCGCTCGGTCTTGTGTGCCGACGACTCGCAAGTCCTTGCTCCAGTGAGAAAAGCTGCGACAAGCCTTCGTTGGTCTGGGCCTCTCCCATCCACTGGGTTAACGGGGGAGGAAGAGGCACGATGAACTGGTCCAAACGTCAGGATGCAATATGTGTGTGTAGTAGCACCGATTTGCTTCCTGCTCGACCTTGGCCGCACACCTGAAGTTCCACTCGCAGAAGCTGCAGGAGCCCTGCCTGGCAGGTGGCCCCAGGGTGACTCCACGGAGACCCAGCATGAGGACGAGGCCAAGGCCAAGGAGGTCTTGGGCAGCCCGGCCGGAGGGCCAGCCAGTAGCCAGAAATCATTTGCTCTGCACTTGGACGCTGGCGTACTCCGAGCCGGCCTGCTCGGGCTGCGGAGCCGGTCTCTTGGGTCCTTTGCTCAGGTGCACCATGTCCAAGTCTGCATAGGTGACGTTGTCGTCGTTGGCGGCTGGTTTGCCGGTCTGGATGCTGGCATATTCGGACTGCTGGCTGTGATCCGCCACCTGGGGAGGGCTCTTTGGCGGGGCCTTGTCGAAGTTCAGGTCAGCGTAGGTGACGTTGTTGGGATCGGGGTCCTAAGTGGGGAGAAAGAAAGGTGGGGGAGAAGGAGATGGAGCATGTGAGAAGCCGGGCCCAGAAAGAATTGCCACCAGGCTGAGACAAAGAGGAAGGACGCAGGGCCGTCTGCACAGCATGATGGGCCCCGGGCAAGGCAGTGTCCTGGGGCCCCTGCGACAACTACAACTACTGTTAATTTTGGAAGTTTTCCAATTTTCCAGGGGTTAACATACACAGATTAGTATGGGGCCCACAGGCAAGCGCCCATCAAGCTCATGCGTTCAGATGGCCCTGGAAGGACACGATCTCTTCTCAGCCATTCCAGAGCGCAGGACACAGAACAATGGATTTAAATTAAAAGAAACCAGATTCAGACTAGACACCAGGAAGAATTTCCTCACTGTCAGAGCAGTACGACAATGGATCCTATTTCCTGGGGAGTTTGTGGGCTCCCGCTTCCTGGAGACATTTAAAAAAAGCATCTGAACAGTCCTCTGAATGGGTATAATTTAGTGTCCTGCAATAGCAGGGGCTTGGACCTGATGGCGTTCTGGCCCCTTCCAGCTCTACTATTCTAGGATTCTATGACTTGTCCATCTCAGACAGCTTTCCATCCATCCATCCATCCATTTTCTATACTGCCTGATAGCTGAAGTTCTCTGGGCAGCTTACAACACAGAATAATACTATACAAAATGCAAACACCAGTAAACACATCATTTAAAGGTTATCTTGCAAAATCTAAACCCAAATGAAAACGCACATCAACAATTCTAGATCTGTCACACTATGCTTCCCAGCATTCCCGTTCAGGATGGGAGCTGCAGTCCAACATATTTAGAAGGTCCAATTTAAGGACGGCTGATCTAGTCTAGCCCAGCATGCTTTCCCCCACAGTGGCTTAAGCCAGGAGCTCCTCCAGGAAGGCCCAGCTGCCTGGAGGCCGCGCTTCGAGACTGAGAGGATCAGCCCGGTGTGAGTAACACGCACATCCTTCTGGCCAGGAAGCTTCTGGGTAAGGATGTGGCAGGTGGGAGGTGGACGGGGAAGTCCCAAACTAAAGAGGGGGTGCCACAGGTGGCCATGAAAGGTGCTACTTGTGCCGAACGACGGAGCTGGGGTGCCTGGACGTGAGGCTTTTGATGTGCAGCACAGTCCTTCCGCTCTCTCTGTCGTTTCTCTGCTCTGTCCCCTATGGTTAAATTTGCCTTTTAGCTCCTCAGGACTCAGCCCTGTCCAAAGGCATGAAGCAGCAGGCATATGGGGTGCGTCATTTTGCTCAAACGGGACAGGTATGAGGATTTCCTTACTGTCCCCATCACCCTTCAGTCTTTCCTTTTCAGTTTTCAGTATGGCGATCGGTTTTAATTTTCATTTTGCCAAGCAGACTTTGAAACACACGGGACTGACAGGACGTCTTCATAACCAATTAAAGAAAAACTTTGGGATAATGATGAAATCAAAGTGCCAACAGGACTTGGCTCAAGTCTGGCCTTGCCCAGACAAGCCCCCCTTTCTAGGTTCAAAGTCTTCTTCCCCAGGACGGGAGCAAATGATTTGCCGCATGTCTGTGGATGGAAACGGCACGGCACGGAAACAGCTGGGGCCCGGTGAGCCACTGCTTGCAAAATCGTAGCCCAAAGGCAAAGGCAGATGCCTGCTGGTGTAAATCTGGTGTCGTTCCACACACACACACGGCGGCGGTGGTGGGATCGTCACAGAGGGTTCTTGGCACACCAAGACCCGCATCACAGGACTATTGTCCTGGGGGAGTGACGTCTTCCCGGTTTTGGCAACAGCTGTGCTTCGATGTGAGTGGCTCCGAGGGCTGCAAGAAAGACAGCCTGGCGCAGGGTGGAGGGAGCCGAGTTTGCTCAGCGAAATCGCACAATTGGACCGCACAAAAGAAAACCTCTAAAAATAAATCACGCCGGGACGGTGGCGCAGCTGGGCCTTTTCATAAGCAAGCAATATTTTGTGGTATTATTTTGCCGAGGGAAGAAACAAAAATCTCGCAGCCAGCCGTCCCAGCAGAAAGGGCAACCTTTCTTTTATACGCCTTTCAGGCTTTGTCACAATCAAAAGAAGACTTGATCATAAACAAACGCATGTGGCTAGTCCTTATTGTTCCGGATGGGGAAGTATGGAGCTCTTGCACACAAAGCTGGCATCCTGCAGGAGTGGCAGGCTACAATTCCTTTAACGCTGCAGCTAAGGAGTCCAACTTAGCTGGCTGGGGCACGATGGGAGCTGTAATCCGACACATCTGGAGGGCGTCACGTTGGAGAAACCTGACCCACAAAAACTATTCAAGTCTTACTGTTCCTGACCCGTTACTGATACAGATGTGCTTTGGGCATAATCGCCAAATGCCTATTTGGGGTCAGGAAGGATTCCTAGGAACGCTCTGAAGCTGTCTTAGGCAGAAGCAGACAATCAGTCCATCTTTCGCCTTCTGTTTTGGATCCATCTGCATTCACCGGCATAGCTAAAGGCCACGGATAATGGGACTGGTAGTCCCAGGTGCCTGAAGGGCACTTGGGTGGGAAAGTGTTCACCATAGAACACACCCAAGCCAAACAGACATTACTTTAAATCAGAGAAAACAATTTAAACCTATATTCCCCCATTTTTTTCTTTTCTTTTTAAACTCTAGAGTAGCTGAAAGTAGCCCCTGTTTGACTTGGGAATTAGCATGGCAGGGTTCAGGTTAAAGTTTCTGGCTTTTGAGAATTGTGTTGGGCCTGATGTGCTTAGTTCAGAGTAAAAATGAAAAACAGAAGACAATAAATGAAAAGAGATGAGAAATAAGAAAACACGTATCTGCTAGATATGGCTTTAAAGTAATGTATGTTCCGAGAGAATATTGATTCTGGCAGGCAAACAGCGATTCAAGGAAGCATCCTCTCCATTAGAGAGTGTCTAATTTATTTGGGGTTTTGCAGCACAACATTTGAAAGCCGCAAGATGAAGTGGTTTGAAAGGGGTCATGTCCCCCAGGCTCCGTGTATTCTGGAGCAGAGATGGTTAGAGTACAGTCCTATGTAGCTAAAACTGAAAAAAGTCCTACAAAAAAGTTGTAGGACTTTTCCCTTGTCCAATCATGCCTAGAATTGTGCCCTTCATTCCATAGCATCAATGCAAAGACCTCAGGGAGCAGAGCTGGGAAAGAACTCTGCACGCGCTCGTGGAGAACTGCTGCCAGGCAAAGTATGTGCTGGGTGGGAAGGGCGAACGGTCGGCAGCTTTTAAATATATTTCATGCACAGTGATCCCTCGGTCAGCAGCGCCAGCACGCCAAGGTAGAGGGCCGGTTTGGAGTTGTCTCTGAACTGATGGATGGGGCCCAAGATCATTGGGAATCAGCTGACGGGGTCCCTGTGCATAAAACCTTGTTCATCCAGAAGGAAGGCGGATTTGCAATGCTCCGTATTCCTGAGAGGCAAAACTAACCGTTCAGCCACTCTCTCTTCTCAGGATCCCCCCAGATTGAGCAGAACATACCTGATTCATTCCCCCAGAAGCCTTTTCGGATTCATGTAGCCTACAGAAGAGGGGGGAAAAGGAAACACAGAAAGCCAGATCACTGGAGAATACATGCAAACCTGACACCACATGCCTTTTTGAGACATATTCCAGATCCCAAGCCTGCCTGGCTGCGGGGCCGTGGCAAGGGCTCTTGGCTTCACGGGGGGGACGTGCGATCACACCCACTCACCCTCGTGACTCAGGGCTTCCCAGAGCATCCGTTTCCAAGAAAATTTGGCTCTGGGCTGCTGAGCCGTCTGCAGAATGCAAAGCAGAACAAACCGCCAGCACCTGGTCCCTGGGCACGGGATCCTGAGAGCTTGGCTCCCCGCCCCCCCGTGGTCCTCCCATGAGTACCCCAGGGCGTCCCCCGGCAGGTCCTGAACTGTTTGCCCCCCTGCCATGATTGTGAGCACTTCTGAGTGTGCCGTCGCTTCCCACTTTTCCTCATTTTGTCATTGGTTTGTCACAACCTCAAAATATTTTTTTGATCCCTGTGAATGGGGAACCTTATTTTTAAAAAATTCCTTTTCAAAAGAAGTTTTGACAGCTTGCTGTCAAAACTTTATGCTCTCGGAAAGGGGGTGGCTCACATTTTTTTGACTTTCCCAAACACCTTGGCTAAAAAGTGAGAAAAACCAGACAAGAGCCAGGTCCAGAAAAGCCCTCTGGACCATCTCACCGAGAAGAGGTTGAGGCATGGGTCACCCCCTTCCCACTTGGGGGGTTGGTGTCCCTTGACAGCTGTCAAGACAAAGCAAGCTCAAAAATCAAGCTCTGGGCAGTCGCTTTGAGTGCCTGCTGCACCTGGTCAGCCATAATCCTCCAGGATGTTTGCCCAGGCAGGCAGGACACTGCAAACTCCTGAAAGGACACTCTGGAGCAAGTGCAACAAGGAAAAATGATGAAAGATGAAATCGTTTGCACACGTTTGCACAGGTGGGTTTTTGCGGTGTGTGTGTGCGCGTGCCAAGCTAGCTATCAAATTGAGGGTAATAAGTGATCTCTGAAAAAAAGTGGTGGGGGAAGGTGATGGAGGAGGAACAGAAAGGCACAGCAAGCGCAAAAGGGCTTGCATATGTGACATGGGGACCAAGCCAGTGCTGTCGCTTGAGCGTTGGAGGGCCAGAGGCACCACTGGTGGTCTGGGTAATTCAGCGGCAGCAAGAAGGATTTTTGCTGCTTGGCTGAGTGCCCCAGGACCAGTTTCCAGCAACCCACCATGGTAGTCGCTGGGGTTCAGACGCCATGATCGGTCCAGAAACCCCAACAGCAAGCCACAGGCCGCTGGGGTGGCTCAGTGACCCCAAACAAGCCGCCTGCTGGGCATCGGTCTGGGTTTGCACTGCATCGTGGGCTGCTGTGTTGTGCAGACCCAGTCTTTCCCTCCTCTTCCTCCTTTGTGTCCAAGAGGACCAAATCATTCCCTGAGGAGGGACGCTTAATCTCAGCCTTCAGCAGCCACTGGCAAGCGACTGGTGTTGAGGCTATTCGACGCCTGGAAGAAGGTTTTATTCCCACCTCCAGACATTGCCAGTTTGCCGTGCTACCACCTGGAACGGAAATGGATTTAAGTGGCATGGTTGCCGCTTGCAGTCCATGCGATTTGCAGCACTGTGGAGGTGCGACGTATGTTTCATTGTGGCCCAAAGTTCACCAAAGCAAGCTGGCCGTTGTGGGTTACATAAGCATTTGCCTGCTTTGCAAGGACACACTGAAAGATGCTCCATGGACGGATGGAGTCCACCTGTGTGCAATTCCAGTGTCACACAAACGCAGAATAAATATTTCTGGAAACCTCCAGTGTTTGTTGGAATGCATCTCTAAACAAACAGCATCAAGCAAACCAGGAGCCATTGAAACAACTCCAGGATAAAGTTGTGCAGAAGCACCAACTGAGGTTGGCAGGATGGATGGAGAAAATTCAGGAAGATTTTAGAGGAAAAACCCATCTCAGTCTGTCGTTCATCTCCTGAAACCAAGAACCTGAATGCCTCAGACAGGGCCTGTCCAAGCTCAGTTCTCAGCCTAGTTGAGAATCTGGCAAGACCTGAAAGCTGACAGGGACCCCACCACGAAGATTCACCGCTGTGCACCATGCCAAAGATGATCCTGCCAAGTTTCGACTCGGGGGGTGGGGGATATTTCTGCAACTAACAGAAGCCACTTTGTTTTCCTTTACTTAGCTTTTGCGCCACAATAAAAACATTTTGCTCCTCACAGTGCTGAGCATCTCCTGCACATGGAGTGGTAACAGTACCAAATAAATCCATTTCAATTCCAGGTTGTGACACATGAGATGTGGAAATGCCAAAAGTGGAGGGATTCTTTTAGAAGGCAGTGTTGCTACCAAACTTCTCTGCAGGAAGCCTTAATCAGGGCAAATAAATACACATTTAATGCAATCTGTGCTTATTTATATCTTCTGTTTTCTGATTGTTTTGTGTAAAAAACTTGATATATTGCTTGCTTTTGTAGCCCCTGAAGAAGGCATGGAAGTAAAAGTGGACCAAAGCATATTGAGTCAGGAATGAAACATTGATTTTCCAGCTTGGCTTGGAATTAAACACTTATTTTCTATGTTTCTAAGAAAAATTAGGACAGCAAACACCACTGAAGACTAATATGATCACAGAAATCTCAGACTCCCAACGTGTAACAAAAAGATCACTCAGAGGAGCAAAAAAAGCAGCAGCGGCAAAAGAAATCCAGACAGCAATTCACCAACCATCAAGGTTAAGTATTTCTTGTGTATCCCACACGTCACTAAAGTGCTCTGAAAATGCCAGCTCTCCATATAGCACCTTCCAGCTGGTGCCACTACTAAACGGACCATTACCCATCGCTTGGTTCTGTCCGTGAACGAGCGAGGTGCTTAAGATGACTGATTCTCATGGTCCTGTTTTACCCAGTGGCTCCAAAAGCCATGCTGGCTGGGGATGATGGGTCTTTGCTCAGGTCTGCCCCTCCTGGGATCCAAATTTGACTTTCCGAGATGGCCATACCCACTTTTTCTGGCTGTACTCACCTGGCTGCCGATCACTCGGTTCACCTTAACCCCAACCCACCACTGGAATGGGGTCCCCGAGACCTTCAGAAAAGGAGGATGGTCCTTAGGCTGAAAGCGGCTCCCCTCCCCAGAATTATTTCCTGCTCCCTCTCTAGTCAGCCAGTTGCTCAGGCTTACCTTACAGACGTGGGGTCTTTACCTATAGAGAAAGAAAGAGCAAGACACGCATTACTTGGAAGCCTTTTCCTGGCTATTGAGCAATCGCCGTTCCACCACAGGCCCAGAGTTTGCCACGAAATGCTCTGCTGCAGATAAAGAGGCCCATCCGGTCCAGCCCTTGCACAGTGCAGAACATCCCTCCCAGGTGGCGGTCCAGCCGCATCTTGGATGCCTCTTGCATCGCCCCAAGTATGCATTTTGGTCCTGCCTGAATCCAGCCCTTTGCTTCGGGCAGGTCATTCTGGAGTCTCTGATACTGCAAATCCCATGCGGTCTTTATTTTCATGTACCCAGTATTTTAAATTTAAATATTTTAATTCTGTTTTTATCCCCAGTCGTGGGTTATTATGCCGCATTTATTATGCTGTATATATTGGGTGATTTATTGTAAGCCATCCAGAGATGTACAGTAATGAATGGGTTAGAAAGACCCCTAATAAACAGATAATAAATAAATAGTCCAGGAGACGATTCAACAGGAGGGCTGGCTGATCGAAAAGGGCCAACAGACACACAACTACAGTGAAGATTCAGTTTACCCTTTTTGTGCTGTACTTGGATGAAGTAGATCACAGCTACCACAAGTATGACGAGGAGCGCACAGACCACGGCAACGATGATGTAAATGGTTGTGGAGCTACCTGCAAAGAGATTCCATTTGTCGATCTGAGAGTTGCTATTCTGCTTTCTCATCCCCAAAGGAGCACTCGGAGTGGATAGACACCGTAAAAGGAAGACAGCACCATGATTTTAAATGCTCAAGACAATTTGAGAACAAAACACAAGAACTACCAAGTGATTTTAGAAATGGAGAGAAAGAGAGTGAGATTGTACAGATGGCACGCTAGAACTCTGCTAAATCCAGCTGACAAAAAGCTGCAAAACGCAAACAGAGAAGAGGCACGTTGGATCTCCGGGGCCAGAAAAGTCTGCATTCTGGGTGCAACAGACAAAAAGGTAGCTCTGATGGTTCAGGCCACATTGCTGCTGGTTTTATGTGGAAGGGGGAAAGTCAACAGGAAGCTGTTTTATGCCAAGTCAAGAGACCAGTCCTCAAGGTTGGCACAGTGCACACTTACCGGCAGACAGGAGACTTTCCCAGCATGACCTTCTGCATGCAAAATTGGCAGCAGCCCTCGATTGATTGATTGATTGATTGATTGAAAACTTTTGTATTCCATCCTATACATAAAGTCTCAGGATGGTCCAATAACAAAGGCACAGCATAATATCTGATAAAAGCCCAGCTAAAACAAAGATTATGTCTCAAAATAATGGGAAAATAAAAAGGGGTTGGCCTAGCCAAAAAGAATAAAGTGGTGGTGCCAGGCGTACCAATCTGGGGAGCATGTTCCACAGCTGGGGTACCACCACAGAGAAGGCCCTTCCTTCTCCAGGTAGCCACTCTCCTGATCTCCTTCAAAAGGGCTCCTGAAGAAGGACCTCCAACCCAGATCTTAAAGGCTGGGCAGGCACATAGGACAGGAGCAGACATCTTTTTTTGAAGAGAAAAGATGTCTGATAGTTTGGGTCACCTGCAGTCCCCGGACACATGTTGGAGCTATTCACAAGACCCATCTAACCTTTGCATATTTGGTGAAAGTTGGCAAAAAGAGGAAGAAAATCAACCCAGGCCAGGCAAAGCCCTTGCGTTATGGGTGTGCCACTGTACACTGACCTGGAAGAGTATTCGGACTTCCACTCTCTTCAGCCTGCACTTTGATGACCAGCGTCACCGTTCCGTTTGTGGGAGGCTGAGCATTATGCTCCACCAGGCAAGTAAAGGCCGACATGTTCCGCTCTTCGGTTGCCATCAGCTCCAGGGAACTCTTGACGGAGAACGTCCCATCCTGGTTCTGCGTCAAGGGACCGGTCTTCCCTGTTTCGGTCTTGTTGTAAATGTCAAAGAGGTTCAGGCTCGTCTCGTTTGGGTAGAATCCCTGCGCGTGGCATGTGACGGTCACGTTGGTGTTCAACTTGACGGGAGAAGACGGGTTGGTTTCCACCTGCACCTTGGGTGGGACTGGACAAAGAGAGGCCAAGACAACCCAAGTGTTGGTGAGGGAAAAGCTCGCTCGGCTGGGGCTGCGTTTCCCCTTGCTTTGGCCTCGCAGTTTTTGGAAAATGCTAGATCTTGCTCAAGCCAACACCCTCAGCTGATCAGCTCAAAAGCTGTGCGCCTCACCTACGGGGCCTACCTAGCTTTCCTGTTGTTGTTGTTGTTGTTGTTGTTGGTACTCTCTAGGGCTCCTGCCAGGTAGCAACAGGCTGTGTTCTTGGTTTGGCGAGGGAGGGGGCCGGACGTGCCTTTGCCACGCCAAAGACGGCCAGTATTAGGTTGCTCTCTATGCCAGTGCATGCGCATGCAGCCCCAACTCTGATGGGGGGCCCTGCACACCCCTGGGAGGGCTTTTCCCTGAAATTCCACTCCGCTTCTGTGGGGAATCGGGCTCCTATCAAAGAGGAAAGGGGTGGGAACGCTGAGAGCTCAGCATCAGATGGAGGAGACGGGCAGCACAGGATCATGTGCAGCTCAGAAAGGCTCACGGCCGGGAAGACCTCATGGGTAGACAGACTTGGCAGGTGAGAGGTGGTTGCCGGCTTAGCTGAGAAGGGCAGGCCGGGCTGGATGCGGCCCGTTGCAGAACGATGCTCTTTCATGGGCCTCTTAGCTAGGGAACGGACTGAAGCTAGCAGTGTCATGCAAAGCTTGCCTGGAACACCTGTGTCTTTTGTTACTTGTGGACGCAACCCGGGAACCCCTTTCAGAGAAGGAACTGCTAAACTGCCGGGGGGCGGGGGGAGGGTTGGTGGGTCTCCTGTGTCCTGGCAGGTGAGTAAAGCAAAAGCGAGGCTTTCCATTGTTTTCGAAAGATAAGCAAAATGGAAATTAAGAGAATGAGGAAAATAATTCAGCACCAGCTGGATTCCCCTCTCCTTTCCGTGGTGCAGATTCTACTTCATGCTAGCAGCTTGAAATAGTAACACTTTTTAAAAATTAAAAGCTAAAGCTGACAGAAGACCTTTGCAAAAGCTTTCTGCTTTTTATAAGTTGAACCCATGCTGTCAGAAGTAACCGCCATTGAATTCAATGGAGCTGGGTTGATAACTAGGCCGAGGACTGGTGTCCGGCCCTGTAAACATAATTGTGATCTTTTATTAATGGGTTTTTCATTTAGGGAATATTTTTGTTTAATGATGGAGTTTTTAATTAGGGTGTTAGCTACTTTAAATATTAAATTATAACCCCATGCAACGTACTGAGATATTTATAATCATCATATTTTGGCGAGAAAGAGAGCAGATAAACATATTACAGTGGCAGGAATGGCTGTTGATTCTCGAGGGGATCTGCTGGGGTGAGCTTTTGCACCCCAAGATTTACCGCTATGGCACTGCTTAAAAACCGAAGGACTGCCCTGTTGGGTAGAGGGGATTCCATGGGCCCCGGAAGTAAGGCAAAAGCAGCATGGCATGGGGGGAATCGCGCCCGCCCCTTTGCCCTGGCATCCCGGGCCGGCACCTCTCCCCTTCCTTGCAGCTCCTCCCAAACCGGCACCTGGAGCCCCACCTGTCCCATACCTCGGAGGACATCGGCGAGCCGAGAACTGTGCTCCAGGGCGCCTTGAACGGTCCTGTGCGTGATCCTGCACAGCAGCTGGGTCATCAGGTCCTCCCTGGAGAGCTGCACTTTCACCGTGCTCCAGACCTGGTAGGTGATGTTCTCGCCTCGAGGCAGAATGACGGTGTTGGTGTCCGAGGGTTTGATTTCGGAGCTGCCCTTGAACCAGGTGACTGTGATGTTGCGGGGATAAAATCCGCTTGTGGAGCAGTTGAAGGCGACGGTGGTTCCTGGCGCCACTCGGCCGGAGGGGGCAGTGATGACGGGCTGGGATGGCGTAGCTATGGCGGGGAGGGGACACACACCGACAACACTTCAACAGGTGCGCACGGCCCACAGAACCCAGTGTGGTGTAGTGGTTAAGAGCATGGGACTGGGACTCAGAGGATCTGGGTTCGAGTCCCCTCTCAGCCGTGGAGCCAACTGGGTGACTTTGGGCCAGTCCCAGACTCTCAGCCCAACCTACCTCACAGGGTTGTTGTGGGGATAAGATGGAGGAGGAGAATGATGTAAGCTGCCTTGAGCCCTTGTAGGAAAAAGGCAGGATATAAATCCATAAATAAATAAATAAATAAATAAGAAAGACCCCTCTCCAGACGCAGAGCTCAGAGAGACAGGGCTGGGCTGCTGGAATCATGGCACACTCTGGAAGGGGACCTGTGAGCGCATGGATGGGGCCGTGCTGGGCAGCCTCCGCAGGCCCCGGTGCCCCCAGGGGTGCTGGCCTTCCAGCCCCGCCTTTCACGGCTGGCAGGGAGAAACGAGCCAGCAGTCCTTCCGCCACCGTCCTTGCTGCTCCAATATTTATTTTTATTTATTTATTTAAAACATTTTTATGCCGCCCCCATCGCAACGAAGCCTCAGGGCAGCTTACAACAGAAACAAAATACATAAATAAAGAACAATATAACAAATAAAAAAATTATTTAAAACCCCGGTGCATCTCGGCTAGAAATTTAAAATCCTATAAATACAAATAATTTAACAATTAAAATAAGTTTTAAATAAAAAGGTCTGGGGGGGCGGGGGGGGGCCGTTGTGGCTGCGCCATGCATGGATCAGGTCCTGGATTCGACGCCTTCGGCCAGAACATCTCGAGAGAGCTAGCCTGGTCTGGCGATTCTGATTTCTTTCCAGCCAAGAAAATACACACCGGGGGAACCGAGCTCAGCGAGAAGGGAAACGATGGGCAGGAAAGGGGTTCTACACCTGCTCCCCACTAGGGATCTATAGATCCTGCTAAATCTGCTTTGTGTCATGGATCATCAGACGTCTTTAATTTGCTTCATGGATTGTCAAGCACCTTATCCATCCTCCGCTCATTGACAAAATTGATTTTTTTAAAGCCAGATTTCCATTTAGCTTTGCTAACCCAGGTGCGTGTGCACACGTGTGCAAAGCGGTTGTGTGCTGCGTTCATTTCTCTCCTGCTCGGTCACTGAAGCTTCCCTCTCCCTCTCCAACAAATGAGAAACCAGGCACGGTGTCCGCTGATTTCCCCCACCAGGGAAAAGGCGTCCGGATTCAAGGCGGTTCCCCACCCGAGTTTACAAAAGGGCTACCCAAACATATTCCGTAAATGCTTGCAATGAAGTCCAGACTTTCAAGGAAGTGGCAGCTGCCTTTGGGCTCTGCTGCAGAAAACAGGAGCTCGGACCTGAGCAAGGGGAGCAGAAGAGGCACAGAGCACCTTTGCCCCTCCGCCACACCCACATTTAAATTTGAAGTCCTGAAAACAATCTTCTTTCAGTGCAACCCCCTCCCCACCCTCCAAAAAACCCCAGAGAAAATATCTGGGGTTTTACTGTGGCACAGGCACTGCGCTGTCTTTTGCTTCCAGGTTTTTGAAATAAGTCTGGGCGCGACTCACCGATCACCGACACCTCCGTGCCTGCTCCAGACGCCTCCTCCGATTCCCCCGAGACTCTAATTCTGTACTTCACACAGAAATAGGTCCCTGCGTCCTCAGGTCGGATGTCTGTGATCCGGATGGTGAAGTCTGTGTTTGACTCAGGAACAACCCTGATCACCCGGGGGGGAAAGGGCTCTTTCTGGCTATATATCAGGGGCTGGCGCCGGTCTGAGCCCTTGTGCCACCGCACGCTTCCGGGCGCGGCAGTCCCCCTGAGCGTGCAATTCAGCGTGAGGGTCTGTCGTGTGGACACCGACATGGGTCCCGGGGACTGCAGCACCTCCAGCTTCTGGCCTGCGGCATCTGGAACAAACAAGGAGTATCTTAGTTATAAGCTCCCCTTGGGCCTTCTTCTCGCAGGAAGTCAAGTGCAGAGTTGCCCACTCCCCTGCACACACTGCTGTGGACAGAAATCATCCTTACTATATTTATTTATCTCCCTCGTATTCCCAGAGTTGGGGATTTCCAGCTGCCCAAAAGATGCCGGAATTGTTGGCTGTCAGGACACCCCAGTACCATGTTGGAGAAAAGCTCGGCAGGCAAGACTTCCATTCCAGTCCCAAAAATGCAGAGGGAGATGCCCAACCATTTCCAAAACTCCAGGCCATCTTCAGCTCTGTGGACATCCATCTTCCCTAAGCTGGTGCCTTACATATGCATAGGACTACAACTCCCATCACTCCCAGCCAGTGCAGAAGGGGGTGGACATGAACAGCCTTACTTCACAGCCGGCTGAAGTTTTCTTTGTTGTGTCTTTTGCTTACATCACCGTCACCGACGTGAACACACTGCATTTCTATTCGACCCTGTTCCTCTTGCGAGTCATGCAAGGAGGGTAACATGGCTCCGTTGTAACCTGGATAACAACAGCCCTGTGTGGGAGGATAGGCTAAAACCGGAGCCTGGCCCAAAGTCACCCCATGGCTTCAGGGCTGAGTGGGGATCCCCAGTCTGGCGGAATCCTTATAGGTCCGGCTTTTCCCTCACCGTAACTTTGAGGTTGAGACCTGACTCAGAGGCCCTCCAGCAATTTATTTATCTTATTTATTTATTTATTTATTTAACCAATTTGTATGCCGCACCCTTGCAAAAAAAAAGCCTCGGGGCGGCTGACAACAACTAATACAAATAAAAACACAATACACTATTTAAAAATAACAATACGCTATTTCTCTTGCTTCCAGCATCCATGCAAAAGTCCCCACCAGTCTCAGGAGGGAGGGATCCTGAGCCAGTCTTTCTGCAGGAATACCTTCTAGATCCTTAACACCTGGACCACCAGCTAATCCACCCATCGGCCTGCACCAGATGCCACAGACTCCTGGGCCCGACCAGAGGCCTGCTTAGCACAGCTCTTGTTCCACAACCGAATATTCCTGGGAGGAGCACCCTTCCATTTCCCAGAAAGGATCGCTGCACCGTATCGCCTCTGAGGTCCGGAGGCATCCCGCAGTCACTGGGACTGGCACTCTCTGACGAACTGTGTGCCAGAGATCCTCCGATCCATCCCGAGTCTCCCCCCCATCAGCATCCCCATTGTCGGTCTTTCAGTCAGAGAATTCGGGATAAAAAGAGGGCTCCGAGGCCTCACTAAGACTCAGCAATCCCGCGAGCCTTGGCCTTTCTAACCGCTGAGGCTGCAACATTTCCCTCCAAGCCACATGGGTATCAAGTCCTTTTCTCCATCAGCCTGTTGAAAAGCCTTTTTCCTTGCATCCCACCCTCAGGTTTGTCAGGAGTGCTTTTTTCTGCCTTTTCTCAGGTTCTGTTGCCTTGAAATTAATCGCCAGAGCTTAAACACCCAGATACGTGTAAGATGCAAAAGATGCTTTGGAGTCTTTCCTCTCCCCCACCACTCCCTCTTTCTCCTCCTCACACCCGGATTTCTCCCTCCTCTCTTGCGGTTTCAGTCTTGCACCCAGATCCTTCTCCAGTTTCTTCGTGCAGAGCTCTTCAAGAACCCCCCCTTCCTGAAATCCTTTTACTTTAGTGTAACTGCACCCATCTTTCTTTCTTCCCTTCCTGCCTTTACCATATTGGCATTCACACATTTGTTCTGGAAGCTTTCATTGACCCTATAAATACCAGCTGCCATCTAATGCTCTAAATAAAACTGCTTAAATTCCTTTCCCCTTTAATCCTTAATAACTTATTCCTTTGGAAATCCTTGTCACAGGTGTCATTATTCTACCAAGAAAAGGCAGCATATTTTCGGTACCTCTTCATGACTCACAGCCTAAAGCTCTCCAACATATCCTCAGGGAAATATGCTCACACACGTTTGTCTTGGTCTCCAAAGGGTATTGCCCTGTTATGGATTTTGGTAGCTTCCAACTTTCCCTAAAATCCCATATTAGAATAGTATATTATAACACCTGAAGTAGAGACTTTGTTTGAGGGCAAATCTCTCAGGTGTTTTCCAGGTATTAGGAAAAACTGGTTAGTTAGTTAGTTGGTTAGTTTTTTAAAATTAGCAATATTTATATAGTGCTTCTCATTCAAAACGAATCCTGGAGTGATCCACAAGACAATAAAAATGAACCAAACAAAACCCTCAACACACACACAAACACTCACAATAGGGCCATGAGGTTGGGACAAGAACAGCTAGCGACTGGGAAGAGCAAACAAGCTTGCTGATTCATGCGGCAAAAACTGAGCTGGGGTTCGTTGTTGTTGTTGTGATGTGCCGTCAAGTCATTTCTGACTTATGGCAACCATGTGAATGAAAGACCTCCAGAACACCCTGTCCATTCGGCATCCGTTCAGGCTGTGGCTTCCTTCAATGCGTCTTCTATTTGGGCTTCCCTTTCATCTTCTGCCTTTGACCTTCCCGAACACGATTGTCTCCTCCAGGGAGCCTCCCCTTCTCATGGTGTGTCTGCAGTAGGACAGCCACAGTTTCATCCTTTAGGGAAAGCCCTGCTTTGATTTGCAACAGGACGCCCTTGTTCGTCTTCCTGTTGGCCCAGCTTTGGTGCACAAAGCTCTCCTCCGCACCATGTTTCAAACATGGTTCTGCCCACATGCAGTTGGATGAAAGCAGAATTCTTCTTGTGACAAAGGACCCTGTTTATAAGTATCCTCAGTGGCACCCATTCCCAGTCCAGGAAAGACATGAAGAACTCTAGTTCTGATCTCATCACAGAACTGATCTCATCTCCTCCATGTGGTGAGGCGAAGGAATGAAGAAGCAGGGCCCGGTGCATGTGGGGATGTTGGCGACACAACCAGCATGCATGATTTTGCTCTCACTGGATTATTACCATGCGTAAATGCTAGACTTTGCATGCCAAAGGCCACCAGCCTGGGAAGAATCTTGCCAGCAGAACTGCTGCTAGTCAGTGTTGACAGTCCAAGACTAGATGGACCCAGTGCCTGATTCTTATTCCTTGCGTGTTCTTGGGAGGGCTCCTGTGTTTTGCTGAAGACTGGAAACCAGTTTGGGTAACACCTGGGTCTAGCTTTTCAAAACTAGGGATGCACCAAGGCTGATCCCAACTTTGATCCCCCAAGGCCTGTGGGTAGTCCTGGTCTACTCTAGACAGCATACTAAAAAGCAGAGATATCACCCTGCCAACAAAAGTGCGTATAGTCAAGGCCACGGTTTTCCCAGTTACAATGTATGGCTGTGAAAGCTGGACCATAAGGAAGGCTGAGCGCAAAAGGATTGAGGCCTTTGAGTTGTGGTGCTGGAGGAGACTCCTGCGAGTCCCCTGGACTGCAAGGCGATCAAACCAGTCAGTCCTAGAGGAGATCAATCCTGACTGCTCTTTAGAAGGCCAGATCCTGAAGATGAAACTCAAATACTTTGGCCACCTAATGAGAAGGAAGGACTCCCTGGAGAAGAGCCTGATGCTGGGAACAATAGATGGCAAAAGAAGGAGGGGACGGCAGAGGATGAGGTGGCTGGATGGAGTCACTGGGGCGGTGGGTGTGGGCTGGAGTGGACTCCAGGGGATGGTGGAGGACAGGAAGGCCTGGAGGAATGTTGCCCATGGGATCGCGATGGGTCGGGCATGACTTCGCAACTTGCAACAGCAGCAAGTCCTAGTTGCAAGCAGGAGGCATCTCAGAACTTTCTAGACCCTCTCACATTGCATCTTAATGACTCAGCCTCCTTCTACGTTGCACTTTAAGACCTCCAAAATAATCTCATGTATATCTGGACAGAAGAAATTCCTAAAATTCCCAGCATTCCCCAGCCAGTCAGGTTGGCCTGGGAGGATGCTGGGTTGTGGGAGGGTTTCTGCTTAAAAAGGCACTGGATTGGGCCCTGAACACCAATGCCAGGTGATGCCAAAGTTCGGGCTTCAGCACCAACCAGAATTTGTTCCTCTTGCCCAGCCTTTTGTTTTGTTTATCCAACAGTTCTGAAGAATTCTGAAGACCTTGCAACCTTCCACATTCCTTTGATTTGTCCTAACAAAGATTCTTCTGCAGTGTGGAGTTTGGGTTTCACTGTTAAACATTTTCAGCCTGCCTACCTCTAATGCCTGACAGGAGTGGAATAAGCAAATCATAAAATCGATTTTCAATATCTCCTTCAGGAAAAACAAACAACTTGTCAGATAACGGGAAAAAATTGCAGCAATCTTTTCTTGAGTCAATCACACCAAAAGTTGTGCAAAGAACCAAAATGGTTTGGCTGCGTATATCAATGGAAACTGCTCTTTCCTTAATGCAGGACAATATGAATTAATGCTTTGGCTGTCAAAACTGCGTCAGTTTCTAGTTATAACTTAATCTTGTTGCAACCATGAAAGCCGTCATTGGCATTTCAGAGTTTGCTCCTTCCTTAACATCATCAAGAGTTTCTGCTCACCTTTTTTATTAAATATAAAAGAAACATACAAACACACCCAGCAGTGATGGAATTTTGGATGCATAAAGCCAATGTTGAATTTCCTTATATTTGATCATAAATTCTTCTGCCCCCCTGGGGTTTTAACACACTCCAAATGGAAAAGAACACAAATCCTTCAAGCTACAGATTGTTCTAGGCATATTGTTTGGGGAAAAATGGCACACCTTAATTGCAGGTAAATGTACCATTTTACTGTCTAATACGTCATGGCTTTTTTTTTTCTTATTGTGTGGTAGTTGTTCATACTCCACAATCAGGTTTCAAAAATATATTAAAAAAGGAGTCACGTGGGTTTTGCTAATGTATCATTAGCCTTCTGAGATGAAAGCACGGCTGGAGAAAAAAATAATAAATCACAAGGAGCCTAAAAAAGAGAGGCTGATGCCCAGAACTGTAATATTTCACCGGCTTTATCCTGGATTTACACCTATAAATTTGAGGCTGGCAGCTAAAGAAAACTGAAGCTGGCACGTCATAAAGTGAAAACCTTTCCCCTTCAATTCTGACTAAAGGTTGCCTCCCCCAACATCTTATCCATCTGCACAATTCAAATTGTGACAACCTTGAGGTCGCACTAGGTAAACAAGATGCAGCCGTGTAGTTTCGTACACATGGAAAGCTTAATTGCCTCAATGTTCCTTTCGATTAAGTTGTTTGCTTGCGTGCTAGCCAAAAATCTATAAAAAGAGTTCACAGCTGTCTCCCGAATATTATCGCAGGCTCAGAAATGGGCCACCTCCGTACAGAAGAAGCATGACTGAAGGAAGCTTTTCCCCTAGCCATTTTCAAACTAACTGAGCTAATAGAAAGGGTGTAAAACCAGAAATCTGCCCCCCTGGTGGTCCATTTCTCACTTCCAAATCATCGCTATGTCTTCTCAATGTGCATGAATCCCAGGGTACAAGATTTTCCACTCTTCCTAGGAGCGGCACTCCAGATCTCGGGCAGAAAAGCATCTTTCCCACCACCCATGAACCTGGAAGCTGTTTTGTGCAGTGCCGTTGAACTATCCGGCCTTCCCAGTGTCCCCCACTCCAGGACACACGTGACCCTCCCCCTGGACTACTGGTGTGGTTGTGGTACTTTGCTGTTTGAGTTGTGCGGGTCTGTTTGATGCAAGCCAGTGACCGTGGCTTAGAGCAGCGGGAGAGGTGGGAACTTTATGGAGTTTTGGTGCTTCCCTGCCCTTATGAATCTTTCATGAGAGGAGGGCTGGAGCCCTTCAGACCTGCAATTAGCATGAATACATTTCCTGCTCCACTTGGTACACCTGTGCGGGAATGGAGAATCAAGAGGCTATAGTTGGAAAGTACTGGTGCTATTTTTAAAGTGAAAGAATCAGTGTATTTAGAACAGAATTTTAATTACGCCAACACTGCAGGTTGCATTCCAATAATGTGAGAGCCAGTGTGGCATCGTGGTTAAGAGCAGGGGGCTAGGACACAGGCGATCTGGGTTCGAATCCCCGCTCAGCCATGGAGCCAGCTGGGTGACTTTGGGCCAGTCACAGACTCTCAGCCCAGCCTACCTCACAGGGTTGTTGTTGTGGGGATAAGATGGAGGAGGAGAAGGATGTCAGCTGTCTTGAGCCCTTTGAGGAAAAAGGCAGGATATACATTGGAAAAAAAATGCTGTTTCTTCTAAACTGCCTCTAACCAAGAAGGTCTACCGGAAGATAATCAGATCCTTTCTTCCAAGATGACTTTCTGAGGTACTGCTGTGGATTTAGGCAGGAGCTGAGCCCGGACGTTGTCTGCTCTAAGCAAAGGGCAAGATGGCCACTCTCCATTCCACCTACAGAATCTGACTGGACATACTGAAGTTCTTTTCTACTTCAGCACTGGTGGGGAAGCTACACCCGCCGTGCATCTAATAGTTCTGAGAAAGGTTAGGGGGCACAGGAGGAAGGGAAGCTGCTGGCATTCCCCACACCTGTAGCCTGATACATTCACTTCGCTCTGCCCCATCCCAGAGCCAGCCCTGGGAAAGGGCCCCGGCACTTAGTACTGGTGCTTGCGGCCAAGCGCCCCCTGCCTGAAAAGCGGTGGAGACCACTGAGCTGGGTGAGTAATCCACCCACTTGTGCCTGGTGTAATTTCCACTTCCAAAGTTAGAATGTCTATGGTCATTCCACAACGCCATGGTAGCTACTAGGAGGGGAGGGAGGCTTGGAGGGAGGCTGTCTCTACAATGTTTCCCATGTTAACAGACACACTGCTGAAAAACAGGCCATTCTGCCCATTCCAGGCAAGCGAGATTTGCCAACCTCATCAAGAGAGGTAGGCTATCGCTGTTAGGGATTGATCTTCCATCCCTTTGTTTGCTTTTGTTTTCATCTCAAGTGTTGCCAAGTATTTCCTTTCTCCTTGAGGCTCTTCCAAACAAGACTAATTGGCAATTAAGTGTTGCAAGCGCTGAGCTGCTAGATCAAACCAGAGGCCTTGCAAGAGCTCCCTGTATTTAATTAAGATAAACAAGATAAGTTTCACCAGAAGATTAGCACTTAAAACAGAACAAAATGAATTCCGTAAACATCGCTGACCATTTTTTTTCTAAATTGCGATATGGAGCAGCACAACATTTTCGGCTTTAATATCCATCTAAGGATGTGAGCGGGAGATGCTTGTGATCATTCCGGCTCCTTTCTTTACGATAAGCTGGGCGGGCCAGCTCCACGCTTGGGTGGTCCCCCGGCTGTTTCTCCATCAGGCTTCCTGTCGTCCAACCAACCTGTCTGCCCATTTCCAAAGCAGGAGCCGATTCAAAGACCACGTCAGCTGAGGCAGAAGAGGCGAGGCAGCAGGGCCCCCCCAGACGCTTCGGCTCCCCCCTTTCCAGACTGCCCTGAGCTCAGCCCTCCCCGTCCTGCCCTTTGGCTCCCAAACATCAGACAGACCCTTAGCAATGCAGCTCCGTATTGCCACTTCTCAGCTGCCAGACAAAGGACCTCAAAGGCCCTCTAGTAAGCTGGAAGATATGCCTCTGCTCATGTCAAGAGTGCTGGACCCACACTGGGAACGTCTCCCCAAAACTGTTGCCTTTCAGCATCTCTCTGGACTCCAGCCAGTGAGACTGGGCGCCTTGTCCCTTTGGATGCCTTGTCATTTATTTATTTATTTATTGGATTTATATCCTGCCTTTTTCCTGCAAAGGGCTCAAGGCAGCTTACTTCATTCTCCTCCTCCATCTTATCCTCACAACAACAGCCCTGTGAGGTAGGCTGGGCTGAGAGTCTGTGACTGGCCCAAAGCCACCCAGTTGGCTCCATGGCCGAGCGGGGACTCGAACCCAGATCCTCTGAGTCCCAGTCCCAGGCTCTTAACCACTACGCCACCCTGGCTCTACATGGGGTCAGGGGCTGCGCAAGGTGGCAGCTCTCCCTCCTCCCATTTTGGGCTCCTCCCATCTCTTCTGACACATCCCCCTGGTCCTGGTCGGCCTGACACCTGCGGGTAGTGACCTTTGGGGCACATCAAAGGCCTCCTTGAGCTTCCAAAACTCCCACCATGAAGTCCGCAAGGCCTCCCCCTGCTCCTTCGTCAGAATCTAAGTCACAAAGAGCCCGGGATGCCTGCTAAGGGTGGCCATTGGCTGCCTGCTCTAAGCAGCCTACCTGGCCGCATCTGAGAGAGAGGTGAGGCAGCCCCAGGGTGGCCACATGTCCTCTTTTGCAGAGGGCAGTCCTCTGTGTGCTGCAGGACTGACTCCTATTTGAAGGTTTCACTTCCTGACAGTCGGGACCCCCAGGGTGTGGAATGGGCTTCCACGGGAGGAGGTTGAGGCCCCATCGGTGCGGGTGTTCAAGGACAGGCTGGACATGCACATGGCGGGCATGTCGTGAGCGGAGCCGGCTGGTGCCGGGGGTCAGACTAGATGGCCCGGGAGGCCCCTTCTGACGCACTCTGCTTCTCTGTCTCTATGATTCCTTAGTACGAGGCCAGGGGGCCACTGAGGTCTCCTCATCATCTCCAGTGCATCTCTCTCATTCTCATTCCCTTTCTCACTCTCTCCTCTTGCGGGAGCTGCTCCCTCACAGCAGGGGCCCCGAGACTTTATTTAAATGTGCTTTCAATATTTAAAATATTTTCAATACCTAGAAGTATTTTGGAGAGCGGCCCTATCTCCCCCACTTCACAGCAGATGCTCATGAGCCTCTGAACTTAGAAATGCAGCGAGAGATGAGAAGGGAAGGGAGGCAATTGGTGTTTCCTTGGGGACATCAAAACTGCCTCACACCGGATCAGACCTTGGGTGCGTCTGCCCCGTGTGGCCAGCACTGGCTGGCAGCAGCTCTCTTGGATCAAGCCCTGGATCCTGGGCGGGCAAAGCAGGTCCTGCCAGCCAGCTGCAATCCCTCCTCGGTGACTGTCCGCGTGGCAAAGGAAGCGTAACTGGTCTTTTCTCTCAGCAGGTCCCATTCGCCTCAGCCGCCCTTTTTGCATGCTCTGCCAACCTTCCTCAATCCGGTGCCTTCCAAACGTATTGGATGCAACCCGCTTCCAGTGGGCCTGGCAGCAGAACAGGAAAGGCTGCACTATATATTTTAAAGTGCGAAATGCTCTTTGCATTTACGGACACAACTCTTGGGTGGCAAGCCCGGGGTGTGACATGCGGCGAGGCCGTTTGCACACGCATTGTGTGCAATCTTTGCAGCCCCCCCCCCCCCCGAAAATACAGGAGAGCAAGCATTCCTTGCAGCTTGAGAGCACTCCAAAGTGCTGGCTGAAATACCGTTTCTTGGAGGATTTCTGACTAGACTGCAGTGTTGATTCATTATTAATAAATCAATTAAGCCCGGCTGAGGCTGTCATTATTAATGACCTACAGAACTTTGCTCAACACACACAGCCAGCGACTCCCCCGCCCACCCCACACAAAGACCTGAATTAGCTGGAGCTAACCCGCAAATACTATAGAAATTCCATTCTCAGCCAATTCTGCAACCAGGGCCCATTGACGCTCCGATGCACCGCACAATGGCGCATCCAACTCAGGCCCTCTGGCTGCAAGTCTCTCGTGGGAAGGTGGGGCCCTGACTGACTCCAGCGACAAAGTTGGCTGCCCCTCGCCTCGGGTTCCTCTTATTTTTTGGATCTGTTTGTTTCTCCTTTGTTTGTCCTTAGCACACACATGGCTGGATCCTTGGATTCTACTGTCTGTTCATTAAAGTGACGTTTTCTGTGCGTGCTTATTTAAACCATGTCATGATTTGTAGCAGTTAAGTCTTTGGAAAGGTTATATTGTTATTGTGCATGGCCGATGTTGTAATTTGCGTTGTGCAATGTTTTACCCTGGAAATGAGACTCACAAGTAGCCCGGTGCAGATGAGCTGGCAGATTGCAGCGGAAACCAGCGCATTTTCTGGCCGTGGCCGTGGGTAAGGTGAGGTCCCCGCCATTCCCGTTGGATCTTCCTTCCACACTGGCAATGGGACAGCACCCCGCTCCCTTCTGGAAGGCAGGAGGTGCAGCTTGTGGACACACGGCCAGCGCACTCTCCTCCAACACCCAGAGTGACGGTCCCACTCCGTCTGGTGGCGGGGCTGGCCCTGCTCAGCCCCACTGGCCCAGTGGGGCAGGGGGGATCTCGGTCCAGGCAATCCAGCTGGACAATTTTTGAAAGAAGCAAGATGAGAAAGAGAGAAATAAACAGCAGGCAACACGATCCGAGTGATGTGAGTGTTCCAAGGGGAAAGGCACTGAAGTCGCGGCTCACTTGATGTATTAATTTTGGCATGACTTGTCAACCTGTCGTGCCAATAGAATTATTGAATCTGAACTGAGCAAAATTTGTATCGATGTGGTAGCTCGGGGTTATGCGCTGGAGCGCCATGCTTGCTGGTGGGCGGGTGGCGTTTGCTCTCGGTGCCTCGCAGCGCATGGCTGCACTTTGGGTTTTGTGGACTCTGCTATGGACAGTGCAAAACGGAACAGGGTCGGAAGTCCCCAGGCCATGGATGCGCTGGGCCTGGAGACACACTGCCGTCCGTGCAGGCTTGGATTTTGCATCCAGGAGCCCTGCAGCTGGTGGCAAGTCCATTCTGGGAGCTCCAGGCAGGGAGAGCGCCGAAGAAAACGACTTTTAAGAATCCAGACGAAAATACCAGAATAAATGAACAGGTCTTTTCAAGAGCTGCATCCAATCTTTGAAACTCTAACAGGCTTAGTGTCTCTTCTAAGCTTGACCTTCCTTTTTAGGATGGCTTTGGATTAAGGCTCCCCCCCCCCTTTAAAATGTGTTGGAAGCTGTTTTAAGGAGCAATCCTAAAATGATGCCCTCTGACCTTGGGAAAATTGCAAGCATCCAGGGGAGATCATGCTACTTCTGCCGCACAAATCGGCCAGCGGATTTTATTATTTATTTATTTATTTAGAACATTTGTATGCCGCCCCCATTGCAACAAAGCCTCGGGGCGGCTCACCTGGATTTCCTCTGCCTGCGATGCTCTGGATGGAGGGAAGGAGGCCTGAGACTCCTTCTCCAAGGTCGCTTTTGCAAGGAGGTGCCATGGCTTTTTCCATGGTGGCTGTGGCTGTGTGTGTGTGTGTGTGTGTGTGTACGGGGGTGGGGGGCATTCTGAGCATGGTGTCCCAGTGCTATGTGGCGATCACAGAACTGGTCTGTTCATCATTTTTACTGGCTGCTTTTCGATTCCCACTTGAATTTATGCTGCCTTGAAATGTTTTGGTTGCCTGTACGGGTTTTCATTGTTTCATTGGCAGTAAGCCACTTGGAAGGCTTGCTGAGGAAGGGCAGAACAAACATGTTTAAATAAAGATATGCATTCGAGTAAGGACGCAAGGAATGCAGTTGCGAAAGCACAGCCCAGTCCCAGGTGCAGCCACTCCACTCGGCTCATTCACAGAATTTCACAGGATTGCAACTTCACCCTCCACTGGAAAAACCTCTGGGCTTTCCCACCATTTCTCCCATCTGTTGACTGAACAGGAGGAGCCACTTAAAGAAGTCAAGTTGAAGTCACCTAGAAGTAGCATCCTAAACCTGTGTAAACATACAGAGCCCAAAAGAGGGGGGTGCCTAGGTGAGCAATTGGGTGGCGTAATGAGTAACTTCCACCAGCATCACCTTTGCTAGGAGGTGTGCGGTGATCAAGCAACGGTACTTCAATAGTCATCCAAAGAGAACAGGTGGAAGGAACTTGCTGCTAGGGGTAAACACGTTTCCCCTGAAGTTCCCTCTAGCAGCTACTTTTCCCATCCAGGCCTACAGGGTGGAGAAATTTGTGAGACCAAACTGAAACAGAATGAAGATCCAGGGCAATCTTGATAAACTTGAACATTGGGCTAAAAGCAATGGAATGAAATTCACTTAGGACAAGTGCCAAATCCTCCACCTGGGAAGAAGAAACCAAAGGCATCGATACAAGATGGGGAATTCGTGGCTCAGCAGAACGGAACAAGAAAAAGATCTCAGAGTAATTGTGGACAATAGGCTAAACGTGAGCCAACAATGGGATGCAGTCACCAAAAAGGCAAATGCTATTTTGGGATGCATCAACAGAAGGATAACTTCCAAATCATGAGAAGTAGTAATTCTTCTATACTCCTTGCTAGTCAGACCTCAGCTGGAATGCTGTGTCCAGTTCTGGGCACCAAGATTTAAGAAAGACGCAGGTAAATTCGAAAGGGTCCAGCGGAGGGCAACAAAAATGATCCAGGGTTTGGAAACACCGCCCTGTGAGCAGAGACTGAGAACTGGGCATGTTCAGCCTTGAGAAGAGGAGGCTGAGGGGGGACGTGATTTCCCTCTGTGAGTATCACAAGGGCTGTCACAAAGAGGAAGGACAAGATCTCTTCTTGCTGATGTCAGAGTGCAGGACACAAAATCAATTCAAGCTGCAGCAACCCAGATTCAGGCTGGGCATCAGGAAATGCTTCCTCACTGTCACAGCAATAGAACAGTGGAGCCAGCTGCCCGGAGAGGTGCTGGACTCTCCCACATTGGAGACATTCAAGAAGAAACCGGACAGCCCTCTGAGTGGGATGGTGCAACGTGGTGTCCTGCAAGAGCAGGGGGGTGGACTGGATGGCCTTCCTGGCCCCTTCCAACTCTACTCTTCTATGCTTCTATGCAACAGATTCCTAAAAGGACTTGAGAAGGGCAGGGAAAGGAGGCGGAAGAGACAGCTACATTGCATGTACTGGAGAAAGAGCCTGAACACAGTTTTAAAATGTGATCCAGAAATTCTTGAGATGCTACTGTATTAGTAGATGGGGGAAAATATGTATTTGAAACCTAAAGTTACAAATGCATCCACTTAATGCCACAATAAGCAAGCTCCCTGACTTGCCACAAACCTAACAGCATAAGGGGCTCTTTGCCACAGTGACCAACATGATGCCCACTGGATCCCACAAGCAGGATCTGCATACAGCAGCGCCCTCCAACCCGTGTCCCCCAGAAAATAGTGCACAGAGGGGCACTTACTCTGCTTCTGGGGGTAGTCCAGAGCCATCAGGACTAGTAGCCACGGATCGCCTCCTCCCGCATGAATCTGTCCAGCCCCTTTTAAAGCCATCCAAACTGGCGGCCATCCCCACTTCCCGTGGCAGCCAATTCCACAGCGTAGCTACACGCTGTGTGAAAAAGTCCTTCCTTTGACCTGCTTTCAGCTCCCACCCATCATCTTCATGGGATGACCCTGGGTGAAGTGAGCGATATAGAAACATAGAAACAGAGCGAGTCAGAAGGGGCCTCCTGGGCCATCTAGTCTGACCTCCGGCACCAGCTGGCTCTGCTCACGACATGCCCACCATGTGCACGTCCAGCCTGTCTTTGAACACCCTCACCGATGGGGCCTCAACCACCTCTCATGGAAGCCCATTCCACACCCTCAAGTCCTGACTGTCAGGAAGTGCTTCTGAAGGAAATACACTGTTGCATAGGAAATTTATCCCTTCACCTCTGCCCAGCTACCCTGAAGCTTTTGGCAGTGAAACAATAGGGGAACGGCAGACAATGTGAACATTTCTGCTCTTCGAAAAGGACCTGCGCTTTGTCTCTGGGTGCCCCGATTCCACTGCACCACAGCTGCGGAACTGTCAGTGCCCAGTGACTTGAGCTTAGCCAAGTATGCTTTTTATGTCAGGACCCCCAGGGCGTGGAATGGGCTTCCAGGAGAGGTCGTTGAGGCCCCATCGGTGAGGGAGTTCAAAGATAGGCTGGGCATGCACACGGTGGGCATGTCGTGAGTGGAGCTGGGTAGAGCTGGGGGTCAGACTAGATGGCCCGGGAGGCCCCTTCTGACTCGCTCTGTTTCTATGTTTCTATGTCTCTGATCTGTGTTTATTGCAGAGGTTTCTGCTTTATTGTAGAACCGTTTCAGTGCCTACTGGTTCCTGTTAGTTGTTTAAAAGGTAAAGGTTTCCCCATGACCTTAAGTCCAGTCATGCCTGACTCTAGGGGGCGGTGCTCATCTCCGTTTCCCAGCTGAGGGAGCCAGCGTTTGTCCGCAGACAGTCTCCGTGGTCCTGTGGCCGGCATGACTAAACATCGAAGTGCATGGAACGCTGTTCCCTGCCCACCGAAGTGGTACCTTTCTATCTACTTGCATTTGCATGCTTTCGAACTGCAAGGTTGGCAGGAGCTGGGATGGAGCAACAGGAACTCACCCCGTTGTGCAGATTCGAACCGGCAACCTTTCGATCAACCAGCCCAGCAGCTCAGCGGTTTAAACCACTGCGCCACCTGCATCCCTTGTTAGTTGTGTACCACCTCAGTATTTTAGGATGAAGGGTGAGTTGAAAACACATTAAATAAATAATGAATAATCTATACCTCCAAGGCATCATGTATCCCACATGTATTGTTGTTTGTTGTTTAGTCGCTAAGTCATGTCCGACCCTTCACAGCCCATGGACAGCATTACTCCAGGCTCTCCTGTCCTCCTCCATCCCTCAGAGTCCACCCAAGCCCACACCCACTGCCCCAGTGACCCCATCCAGCCAACTAATCCTCTGCCGTCCCCTTCTTCTTTTGCCATCTATTGTTCCCAGCACCAGGCTCTTCTCCAGGGAGTCCTTCCTTCTCATTAGGTGGCCAAAGTGTTTGAGTTTCATCCAGATATTGTAACCGAAAACCATTTCTAGAAAGATATAAGGTGATAGCTTCATACCCTTATTCCATATATATTCCCATGAGGGAGGAGGCTCTCCATGGCTACTAGACTTGCTGGCCATGGGCTTCTTCCTCCACCAGAGGTGGCCTACCTGCACACACCAGTGGCTGAGGGGCTTGGGCAGGAGGAGGTCATGCCCCCATCCTGCTGGGGGGATCCTGGGGGCAGCTGGGTTGCCCCCCTGTGTACAGAGTGCTGCTCTAGATGGGCCTTTGGTCTGATCTGGTAGAGCTTTCCTTATGGTCGTATATTCTTCAGCCTAGTATGAGCTCAGTCCCGTATATCTCTGTTCCAGAATTTCAGACACATTTTCCTCATGCACAATCAACTCCCATAACTTTGCACAGAACAACAATCAAGCCATCAATCCCAGGGAGCTGCTGATGTCTCACATCTAGATTCCAGTCTAACAGCTCCTCTTTCAATATGTGGTTGTAATCAGTTCCTCACATGTAATCAATTGCAGATGGTGGTGGGGGAACAGTTCTTGCCCGTTCACGTTCTCACAAATGTGATCACATGCAATTGTAGCAGCATCTTTCATCACCAACTTCTTTTGGTGCTAGATAGCATCTATCCCATAATAGCCCAGCCTCAGGTATATTCCCGGGATGGCGGGGGTGGGGGGGCGGCGGAATCTCCATTTGGATTTTATCTTAGAAGCAAAGAATCACAGAACAGTAGAGTTGGAAGGCACCAAAAAGACTGTTGCATCCAACCTTACACAGTGTAACGTATCCAAGTTAAAGCTGCAATTTAATCCTTTGCAAATATTTTGTAATAGGAGATCTTTACTGTATGTCCATTATTTTTGAATTTCACATCTCACTGCTTCAGAATGGAGAAAAATCAATGGGCATTCAACAAGTTCCAGCACCGGTTTAAAGCCGCCAACTACTTTTGATGAAACAGCTGCACTGTTCAGCAAGTTCTTTTTATTCTTTCTTCTGAAGTGCACTTAATCCAGCCTTTGTTCTTTTTCCTGCTCAAATTTATCAAGGAGTTTCTACCACATCTGCATCCTCCCTCTTGGAATAAAAGCGGGCAGCATAAAAAATAGTAAAACAGCTTTGAAAATGTAATATGTTTATTAATTTGTTTTATTCATTGCAGTATTTCTATCCTGCCTTTCAAGGCAGAGCCGCCGCAGCTCACAAACAATATCGCGCTTCCAACCCAAGACAATGTTGTGTTTTTCCCACACTGTGCCATCAAATCTATATTTGGAGTAATATAGTTTTGAACACAAGTGATGTATTCCAGAACTGTATCATAGACTCATGGAGATGAAAAGACTCAGAGAGGTCACCTAGCCCAAATCTGCAAGACATGATGTTTTAAGGTATTTTATTGAGGATTGAAATAATGTTGTAAGCCGTCCAGAGACGATGGTGATGGACAGCTTACACATTTTCTAAATAAATAAATAAAAAATAAATGACACAGCTACACTCGGGGTCCCTAACCATGTTGAACCCACATAAGTACGTTTTGGACTTTGAGAATTGGCTGTGGGTACCATTCAATTCATGAAGCAACAGTGAGAACTGGACACGGAACCACTGATTGGTTCAAAATTGAGAAAGGAGTTCGGCAAGGCTGTATACTGTCGCCCTGCCTATTTAACTTATATGCAGAGCACATCATGAGAAAGCCAGGGCTAGATGAATCACCAGTTGGAATCAAGATTGCTGGGAGAAATATCAACAACCTCAGATATGCAGATGATACCACTCTCATGGCAGAAAGTGAAGAGGAACTAAAGAGCCTCTTGATGCGGGTGAAGGAGGAGAGAGCAAAAGTTGGCCTGAAACTCAACATTAAGAAAACTAAGATCATGGCATCCGGTCCTCTCACTTCCTGGCAAATAGATGGGGAAGAAATGGAGGTAGTGACAGATTTTATTTTCCTGGGCTCCAAGATCACCGCAGACGGGGACTGCAGCCAAGAAATTAAAAGACGCTTGCTCCTGGGGAGAAAAGCTATGGCAAATCTAGACAGCATACTAAAAAGCAGAGACATCACCCTGCCAACAAAAGTGCGTATAGTCAAGGCTATGGTTTTCCCAGTTGCAATGTATGGCTGTGAAAGCTGGACCATAAGGAAGGCTGAGCGCAAAAGGATTGAGGCCCTTGAATTGTGGTGCTGGAGGAGACTCCTACGAGTCCCTTGGACCGCAAGGTGATCAAACTGGTCAGTCCTAGAAGAGATCAGCCCTGACTGCTCTTTAGAAGGCCAGATCCTGAAGATGAAACTCAAATACTTTGGCCACCTAATGAGAAGGAAGGACTCCCTGGAGAAGAGCCTAATGTTGGGAACAATTGACGGCAAAAGAAGAAGGGGACGGCAGAGGATGAGGTGGCTGGATGGGATCACTGGGGCAGTGGGTGTGAGCTTGGGTGGACTCCAGGGGATGGTGGAGGACAGGAAGGCCTGGAGGAATGCTGTCCATGGGGTCGCAATGGGTCGGACATGACTTCGCGACTAACAACAACAACAACAACCATTAAATTGCCACATTTTGCATCCATGGATCTTAGGCTGTGGCTTGTTCAGCAAAGCGTTTGCTTCATGTCTGCTGGTCGCCCCAGTGTTTCTTCACCAAGGGATCATCTAATTGGGCTAATTGGTGGCAGTATAATACAACTAATGCTTCTTTTGGGGAGGAGCTTATTATACAGATAAATTTTGTAGTGGAGCAGTTTTAATATTCACTGTTGTATCCTTTTCAATTATTTACTTGCCTCGTGGAAGTGAACAAATGGTCAGTGTAAATCAATTCTTTGTGCCCTTCTCACTGCTAAAAGACTGATATTAAAGCACTAGAAAATAATGGGTAGGCATACCGGCACCATCTTCAAAGGGATACTTTCTTACATAGTGGGTCTGCTTTGGTCAAAGCCAATCCATATTTGCTAGGCAGTTTCATGCATCTCTTAGGCAATCCCTGCTATGCAGAAGCACAGCTCAAAGTACTTTGATTACAAAGCAGGGGGGGGAAATTCTGCAGGCATCAAACCTCTGCTTAAATACCTCCAGCAAAGGAGAACCGGCACCACTGACCCAGTCTCATTCACTGCTGAGTATCTCCCACACAGATACACTTACGACCCAAAGAGATTGCTAGCTTATTCTGCCATTCTATCATTTCATTAATGACCTAGCTTGTATTTACTCCAATTCATTCTGTTTTGCTTTCATTAACCTTGCATCCAGCTAATCTCCATTATTAATTTCATAAATTCAAATAAAGATGTTAGGAGTTGTGTAACAGATGCCATCATGCTGTCTGCATACAGTGAGATTTTCTTCCTCGTTCCCAAGAGACGCATGTTTAAAACTGTCAGGACGTCTTGTGTGAATAGTGGCGAACTCAATAGACAGAGCAAAGTAGAGGCAGGGACCAATGAACGAGGAACCACGTGCACGTACCCCCATTCCTCCAGCCCACCCAGCTCATTTGCTCCGCTAAACTGCCATCCAATCCCATCCCAAGGCGAAGAACCTCCAAAAACTGGCGCAACTCATTTAATTGAATTCCTGAATTCTGGGTATGGGGGGCATTTCTTCCTGCCTAAACTTGCATTGGGTTGCCCTCATGTTCGGGGCAATGCAGAAATACCCCAAGTGCAGAACAGCCGCAGAAATGTAGCTGCTGAGCTTTGCTCTTATGCAAAGTTTCTTCCCAGCAAGACTTGTTTCACAAACAGAGGACTGTTCCAGTGGGGCAGGGTTGTGGGGCTGGAGGCTTGCCCCATCCAGAGGCCATTTCCCAAGCATGAATTCCCTCAACTCTTGAAGGAGCGTCTACTTCTTGAAAAATGATGGGTTGCATCCAGAGTAGGTAAGCTGCACCTAATTCACTTTCAAATCAATGTGAAGAGTCCGTCGTGATGAACTTAAGTCTCATTGATTTCGGCAGTGCAATCAATTTGCTTAGGAACCAACTCAACAAAATTGGATAGGCTGGTCCCAAATACAAAAGGCAAGGTGTGCACAGGATACAAGATTTAATCCTTGTTTGAGTAGCATTATCAGGATTTGGAATGGGAACAGAGGAGTCCTAGTTTTATGCTTCTCTGGAGCTTTCCCATCTTCCCTCAATATTTGTCCAATTTCTTTTATCACATTACTAAAGAAATCATTTTTAATATCGTTTGCTTAAACTTTTTTCAAACCTTGATTGAACAAGGATATTGGGCAAGAGGATGAAACTAATGTTGATTTTTTCCCTCAGTTGGCTATCAAACATTTCCCATTCCCCTCCCCTCCTGCCCCCAAGATACTGGCATTGGATTCATTTCCAGATCTATCATGATTAAAGATGGAGGCTCAACCAGAAAGAGGAGGGATTTTTTTTTTTTTTTGACTTGTAAAACTCTGTTGGGAAACCATTAACTTCAAGCTCTTACTAATGCAATTTCCAAAATTGTTCTCAGCAGGTTCAGAGTTCTGTTAGGTTCAAGTATCTTAAAAACAAAAAACAAAACAAAGCAAAAATCAACCTTTTGTTTTGGAGGGTTATCAGAACAGCACGTTTATTCATGCCTTGATTTGAGCCACTGGTACTACATGGCTCTGCTCCAAAACTTCTTTGAGTTCTGGTGCTCATGGAGCGCAAATTCAGACCACGGGATCAAAGAACTTATTATAATAGAAATGTCATTCTCATGCGTCTAATACTGCCTTGATCCATTGTTATTTCCAGTTGCTACTTTCCCTGAGTCTTTGGAAGTGGGTTGAGGAATCAAAGCAGACTGGAATGGTATAACCTAGAGGGATGTTGGGTCTTTTCAAACATTGGGTTCCTCAGAGTGATTTGGAAAGGTGGGCAAACTTCCCAGGGGAGCACCAGGAATGTTCCTGGCAACTCCTGCACTCTAGATTCCTGGCCTACAACTCCCATGATCCTTCACCATGGGCTATGCTGACTGGGACTAATGGGAATTGCAGGCCAAACCATCTGGAGGACCCATCACTGGTCTAGAGTTGAGATGGAGAACTTGTGGCCATCTGGATATTGTTGGACTACAGCGCCCATCACCCCTGGACACAGGTGATGCTGGAGGGAGCTAACAGCAGCTGAAGTCCAACACAGTCTGGAGGGGCACAGGTTCTCCAGACTGGTGCTGAGTTCATGCAGGGGAGCAATTGGGCCTGGTGGACTTGGCCAGTGCCGAGGAGGCCAAGGGGCTGAGTACCCGCTCCATGAAAAGGCCCCATGGCGGGTCTCTCTCACAGACAAGGCAATACGGGAAGAAAGGCGGGTGGCAATTTATGCCCAACGAATGAAGAGAAAGTCTGAGAACCAGCGACTTGGTGCATTAGTAGTGCCGGCTGACAATTTGGCTCGGAAAAATTGCACAGCTGAGCTGTGGAAGGTGCATCAAAGGGCAACCAGATCATCAGAGGACTGGAGCATCTTTCCTACAAAGGGAAAGGCCACAGTCTGTGGAGATTTTGGATTTAGGGGAAGGAGCCAAGGAAAAAATGAAACGGGACCACAATGGTGACGGGCGGGTGGAACAGCAGCAGGGTTAAGCTTGGAGCTCTTAACCCTCTGGAAAGCTCTGGGGGCTCTCCTTGCTCCTAGGACATCCTAGGCTCTCGCCTGCAGCCTGAGCAGTTGAACCCACAACCATGTCCACACTCAAGGGCTCCCAGCTGCAGAAATAAGCTTTGCTGAGGGGCGAGAGGCTCTCTGATTTCTCCCTCGCCAAGCCCCAGATGGACCAAGCTCCGAACACACATGTTTTCCTCCTAGCAGGTCAAGCAAAGCCAGTGGAAAGCGTGCAGCTAAGCCGATCCGGAGAGATGGAGATGGATGGCCCTTTGCAGGGGGCTGAAGCAGCCACAGTGTGCCCAGGAGCCATGGGAATGGGAGCACGATGATTACGTAAAAATTAAATATTAAATTTGGGTCTTGGCAGACGGTGCGCCATAGGCTGCGAAAACGCGACTAATTTGCTAGCACAGCTGTTCTCTTCCTGGAACGTTTGGGAATAACAGGAAAGCAGCGTCTGCTTTCGCAAAAAGTACATGCCTTCCTTCACCAGGTTTCTGCAGATCTGAAGAGAACAATGACAACAAGAAGAACAATAGCGATGGATGGAGCTGGGGGTGGCGGGGGCAGACATGGTGTGGCTGGAGCCATGTGGACCTGAGCAGGGTGGCCAAGCCGCCTGTCAGTGGCCCGTCTGAAAGAATCCTCTTGCCCTCGAGGGCAAGCTGCTGGTGGGTCAAAGCTGGGAAGTCCCAGGATCTGCCAGGCTGTGAGCATCTCACACACATCCCTCCATTTTGTCCCCCCCCCTCGCCCCCTGCCAGCCTTGCCCAGTCAGTGCAAGGTGGGGAAGGAAGAGTTTTTTTGTGATCCAAATCTGGTGCCTCAAAACATTGGACGTGCCGTGCCCAGTTGGGGGGCTCACAGGATGGGTTCCTTAGCCCCCTTCTCTTGGCCTGGCCTTCCCTAGCTTCTCGCAAGACTAAAACAGGACCATGAAGATGGTCAGGTGTGGGACTTGCAAGGGAGTTTAAACCCAGGCAGCCCGATCCTGCACCAGACTGGATCTGAAGCAGATAGAACTCTTGCTCTGGATCAGGGCTGGGGAACCTGTGATGCTGCAGAGGTTCCATGGCTAGCATCTCCATCATCCCTGAGCATTTGCTTCCTGTCTGAGGCTGATGGGAGTCAGAGTCCTGTCAAAATGTGCCTTTTGGTCCCTTCCCAGTGCTGGCTCCAGGATTTTGCCTCCACCGCCAAGCAGCGTTCGTCAGACTTTGCCAGCCCCAGCCAAGTGGTGCCCGCTGCTGAGCCTTCCCTTGGGCTAGAGCTGATCTTTACTCCGTGCAAAATGGAAAGGGCAGCACCGAGAGGGCAGTGGGCCCACTGCTGGTCCAGGGGCCCTGGCAAAGGCCCAGCTCTGCCTCCCGAAGCCGGCCCAGATCTGGGCGCCTCCTTTTCGGGGTGACCAAATGGTCACCGGCTCCTCCGGTTCTCGGCACCCACTGTCCTTGGCCTGGTGTCCTCCGGGTGAGTGGCCACACCGCTGACCATGGTGGCTGGGAGTGATGGGGGTTGCACTCCAGCACATCTGGAGGGGGGCAGATCGGGGAAGGCAGGTTGGGCAAACTTTCCCTGCTGCCCCGGGCCCACTGAGGCAGGGCTATTTCCTTCCGGGACTTTTGCAGGATCCACCTGGAGGCTCAGGGAGTTGCTCCGCTATTATCGCAGAGCTCATATGCTGCATTGCTGGGGAGGGGGGGTAATGGGGCCCATGTTCAGACCCCTGTCATTGAACTCGCTGAGTGATCTTGGGACAGGCAGCATGTCTTGGCCTACCCTACCTTATGGGACTGAAGTTGTAAAGATAACCCTAACCCCAATCTGACGTGCCCTAGTTGTTTTGGACTACAGCTCCCATCAGTCCCAGCCATCATGGCCAGAGGTTGGGAGCTGGAGGCAAACACATTTGGAGGGATAGAGAGAGATTAGAAAATAGGCGCGATCCAACTAGTCTCGAAGGTTGATTCCAGCAGTGGGCAGCTAAATGCCACCAGGAAAGTGACAGGTAGAAAAGAGCACGAAGGCTGCAGCTCCCTCCCACCGGGAGTTCCTTGCACCTTGTGTTCCAAGGCACACTGCCCCTGCAGCTGGAGGTTCTATCTAGTGATCAGGAAGAAGAGCAATGGGTAACTCCTGCCTGCCTGCAGCCTTTTTGCCGGCCATTTATGGATCCTCTGCTGCTCCTGAGCACAAGCCTTGGGCCGCTTATCACATGACTCAGCAGCGACATGAAAACCAACAGATCAGAATACTCAATCAAAGCGATGGCAAATCTAAAAAGGGAACACAATCCAGAAGGGCAGAACCTTCTGCAAGCAGGTGCTTTTGCAAGCCATTTCCTTTCCCATATTTAGAAACAGAGCGAGTCAGAAGGGGCCTCCCGGGCCATCTAGTCTGACCCCCGGCACCAGCCGGCTCTGCTCACGACATGCCCACCATGTGCATGTCCAGCCTATGCTTGAACACCCGCACCAATGGGGCCTCAACCTCCTCCCGTGGAAGCCCATTCCACACCCTCGGGGTCCTGACTGTCCGGAAGTGCTTCCTGGCATCCAAACGGAACCTGGGCTCCCTGAGCTTGGCTCCATTGTTCCCATGCAGCACCCCAAGGGGAAATGGGGCTTTTGAGCGTCATAAGCCAGGCACAAAAGAGACGGGCGTCCATCGCTGCAGCGTCGGTAGTCTGTGAATCTCCACAAATCTCCAACCGCCCCGAGGCTTGTTTGCAAGGGGGCGACATATAAATATGTCAAATAAATACATAAATAAAATAAGCATGGACTGCTAAAACTGGGAGAATTGGGGTGGGGGGGCTATTTTTAGGGGGGTTATTAGAGGCCCATTTCCATGTAATGAGAAGCCATCTTGGGGTATCTCGTTGTGGGGGCAGCCACACTTTTGAATATTTGGACGTGGTGGGGGCAGGTCGGAGCTTCTGCGGAACCCGTAAGCACATCCGAGAAAACTGACCTGATCCGAGCCCGAGACCGGCATGGATTTATCTGTGGAATGTAGCCCTTCCTGGTTCACAACATCAGCTTAAGAGGCTTATTGTAAGGTAAATGGGTTTGTGGAGGCATCAGCTTTGATGAAATACATTTTGCAAATGCTAGCTAAGGGAGACGTGGGCCGTTTCGGCAGGACTGCTGAAAAGCTTAACTCCCTCCCTCCGCCACCCTTTTCCCTTTGTGTGTCAAGTCTTTATACCTTGTAAGTCGAGATGGGATGAACGCTTCCTGGATCCATCCCTCCGAGCACTCCGGGGCTTCCTCCTGCGCTCGGCTCGGGCTTCCACAGAGCGCCGAGCTAGGAGAAAGTCCACGAAAGCTCTCCAAGACCCAGCTGTGCCATCGGCAACTTTCTTCCCTAGAGCAGCAGCTGTGGGGCTGGCCTGTGCCCCATGGCCAAGCACCCCACGCCCAGCCTTCCTTGGCACGGGGAACGGTTGCCTTTTGAGCAGCTGCTCTGGGAATGAGCGGGTGGTGGATTCTTAGCAAGCTCCCCGTGAGTGCTGGGCACGGTCACCAGGACCTTGGATGCTGGGCAAAGTGGACCAGAGTCTGGGGAGCCGAGCCCAGGGGTCCGATTAATCCCCAGCCCTGAACAGATTCCTCGCACATCGCTCATTGCACGCTTGCGGGTTTTATTGATTATTTTAAAATGCGCTGGAAGCCTTTTTTGGCTGAGAACCAGGATAAAAATACTTTAAAGACGTTGTTGTTGAGAAAACGTGTTCAAAATGCATGAGCGTGTGCGTGTTGTGTGTATCTATATGCATTGGCACAAGTTTTCTGCAGACTTTTTAAACAAGCATCGAGATGCAGGCATGTGAACAGACACATGCGACGTTCACACAGAGCGGAAGTGGATGGATCCTTCCAAGATGAGCTTGAACCAGATGATGGCTAGAGAAAAGGATCTGGGGCTCATGCAGACGGGGCGATGGGAGACGCTCAGCTCTGTGGTGACCGAGGTCCAGCCCAGAAGCCATGGGGAGCCTGGCAGAGTTAAGGCTGTGTAGATGCAGCCTTGATGGTCCCCCCGGAGGGCTGGGGAAGAGCCAACTTGACAGCATCCAGCATGGCAGGCGGAACATGCCCTCTGAGAGGTGGTCGAACCTGTGAATAGGCCTGGCAGAGGGAGACAAGTGGCTTTGCAGTCTTTCATTTGTCCAGGCACAACCGTCCCGTGGAAGGAAGCCTTGCAGGTGAGCTGGACATAGGATGCTTGGAGTTTTTTTGGGTGGGTGAAGGAATGCTTTCGAAAAGCTTCCTATGTGCTAACTTGCACTTGCACAAGCGTGCATGAAGCACGGATGCACTTTCTCTCTTGCTTATATTATATTTCTATCCTGCCTTTTTTCCTTCCAAGGAACTCAGTGTGGGTTATGTCATTCTCCTCCTTCCCGCAATCTTATCCTCATAACAGCAACTCAGTGAAGCAGGCTGGGATGAGGCTGTGACTGATCCAGTGGGCTCCATAGCTGAGCAGGGACTAGAACCCAGATCGCCTGAATCCCAGCCCCGCACTCTTAACCGGGACATCGCACTGGTCCTTACACTTCAGTGCAGGTGTGCATTTGCAAAGATCCACCCACCCCCTAAAAAAAATCCACCTCACAGAATCTGCACAACTCAGAAAATTTGTGCAATGTGCAGATCAGATTTTGAGAACCCTGAATGCATTTGAAGCCGTTGCGGATTTCCCCACGTTCCGGAGCTGGACTACAGTCCCACTCAACCCCAGCCAGTTGGTCAATGGCTACATGCTCTGAGCCTCTGATCACATCCATCACTCCTTTCAAGTACATCTTGGACAGGATGCAGGGCTTCCAAGGTACAGGCAACGGCCATCAGGAGAATGCAAAATCCACAAGCCCCTTACATGGAAACTGAATAGCGCTCTACGGTGCGATTTGCAGCTTCCATGGGGGTGGAGATGAATCAGACTGGTGGCGGGAAGAAAACCTTTCATGAATCCAGTCCATCTGTATCCTACCAGTGTACTTCAAAGATGGGACTTATACATTGCCAAAAAGCCAGTACTCAAAGCAGAAATATTGACACATTCAGAATTTCTGCATCACAGCCTTAAAAAGATGTGAGAACCCAAGTTGTCTTTGCTCAGACAAATTTTCAAAGCTGCAAATGTGCTGGTTGATTTAATTCTGCTAACTTGGAATTCATGAATCCAAAACTCACGGCTTGTGCTTAATTTACTCACATTATTTATGAAATTTGCAACTGCCTTTCCTGTTACGCTGCAGGGCAAGTTACTTGATTAGTGAATGCCCTACTTGTCCAATTATTTCAAAATCCAGGTAATTCAGCTCCTGTGCATTTAAATTTCTGATTTACTTTGTACAAAAGCAAGAAAAAATAATAAATCTGAGTTAATTTGAATTCATATGTCAAGGCCGCCTGTAGCTGTGAATATTTATCCAAGGAAAAACAGGTGCTCAGATCTAGTCTGTGGAATTGAAAAAGCACTGTTTGTTTTTCCTCCAAACACTCCAAGTACACAGAGTTTCGCAATAACAGACTCTCTGCCCACAGTTTTTGTATTTCACCTACAGGAGTTCACCGAGAGAGAGGAGTTCGCCCATTGTATCCACGCAACGGTAGCAATGAATTGCATTGCATCTGCCAAAACACGATGATGGGAGTTTAGGTCCATCGCGACTCCAAAGGAGCCTAAGGGGTGGGGGGAAGTCTCAGCACAGACTCCTAACATATTTGCAGGAAGCGGTCCCTGAGAGAGACGGGCTCCTGCCGCACGGATCCATCGCTCCAGGCAGCGCAAGTGTGTAGGCTCGGCAAAGTGTACAGTGCGTAATGATTTCAGAGCATCGTCGCTCTCTGTGGCCTCCTCCTCGCCATCTGCCGACTGCTTAGGGAGGCAACGGCTGTGCAGAGACTGCAACGCGACGGAGGAACATGTGAAGCCCGGGAGCTCGGCAGCTCCAAGCCAGAAGGAGCTGTGGCACAGGGGTTGTGATCAAGCAGGGTTTTAGACTTGGGGCCGGAGGTCTGTTGTGAAACGTGCCTCTCGAAGAGGTGAGTTGGGGTCGACCAAGGGACAATACACAGGAGTTGTCCGCCCCGCATGCTTTGAGCGCTTACGGGGGTAATAGGGGGTAGTCAGCGCGGGACAATTAAAATGCTCAGAGCGGTGGTGGTAATCGGGCGATTCAGGTGCTCTTGTGGCAGCCCTCACAGCCACGGCCGAAAGGTGAAAGATCAAAGATCCAGGCAGCTGCTTCGCTCCCTCCTACAAACCGGCACGCGTGATTTCAACTCTGTGAGTGGGTCTGAGATCCACATTCAAGACCCAGCTGCCTCCAGGTGCCTTGCCTGGCAGTGGGGGGGGGGGGGGGGCCCCGACAGCCCCTTGTTTCTAGGAACATCTGTTTCTTCCGCAGATGCTGCGAAGGGTTGCAGCTGAGCTTCAGGGGGACAGAAAAGTGTCCCGGCTGCTTGTGGCAGAGGATGTGAGCAATCCCTGCTGATCGGAGCCTCAGTGCAGTGACCCCGGGACCACTGCCCAGCACCCCTCGTGTCATCTCTGAGCAGTGGCGTGAGACCCACTGCAACAGGAACCCAAAAGAGAGATGGGCGTTCTCGTTTTGGTGGGTGAAAACAGTCCCTTCCTGAAGGACCAGGGCTGCAGGGCTGGCTCCAAGTTTGAGAGGTCTCTCATGGGCCACGACTCCGCATGGTTTGCAGTATGGCCACGCACCTCATGCCCAGCTGCCATTTTGATTTACCCAGAATGCCATGCCGTATGTCTGTGTCCTTGCAGATGGGTGGGCCCAACTTGGGACAGGCAGTCCTTAAACTGGCCAATGAACCTGCATGTGAGGTCGCAGTGAACTGTTCGCTGGCCTTTAGCTGCCACATGGAATACAAATGAAGTGAAATGAAGAAGCAGTAATATTCCTTCATCCCTTCTTAATCTTAGGAATATGCCCCAGGAATTGGCCGATCATGCTAGGAAGCTAAAATTACATCTGCATGGAGTGCAGCCAAGGTGTCCCACTAAACACCTCGTCAAAGAGATGGGGATGGGCATTTACTCTGCTACTTTTTTCCAAATGCCACTCTCTGACCCCGAGTAGTCAAGTACACAACACTGCAAGATGCTGGAATCCAATCCGTGTACACAAAAGCCTAACAGCATTTGATGTAGTACATACTTTTGTCAGTTCCTCCATTTCTCCCTTGCAACCAGACTTTACTACACCTGAGAGAGAAAGAGATTTCCAGAGACCATCTCCGTGATACAAATTCCGCAGACCTTTCTGATGATGCCGCAAACACCTGTGTTCAAACTTTCACACCGCCATATTTTTCCGGCTTCTGATTCCCAGCCCTATCACTGGCCAACTCATAAAAACTCTGCCTTCTCCCCTGCCATTTTTGAGCGAATGTAGCAATTAAGCGTTTCAGAATTTGAAGCAGTATTGAACGTCCTACGATGGCTTCAATACGGAAGCAGGATAAATAGCGCGAGAGCAACCCCCCTTCACCGAAGCAAACTCTCCTCCATTCCTGCTTGTCCCACTTCCCGCAAAGAGGTTCAGCTGTCACTTTCCTTTAAACCAAACGCTATCTGGAGAAATGCAAACCTTTCATCAGGAAACAGCGCCTCTGCATCCGTTTTAAAGCTGAGATACTAATGCTCTTATTTGTGATCGCATCCATTCACAGGTGACTGGAACACCATGTCAAGCATTAAACATGAATTTAAAAACCGTCTCCAAGTGGAGCTTTCGATCGATTAGAGACAGTCCCTGGTGCATGATATACCACATTAGTGTCATTCCAAAGTGCCATGAGAGAAGCACAAAGGTTATGTGTCACTGGTGAAGATGCCCATAAAGAGTAAGGATGGGACAAGACAGAGCGATTCTTCCCTCCTTGCCATCTCGTCAGCCACGCGCTTGGTGGGGAAGACTGAATTGGCCGGCCACAGCTGAGCAGGGCGCACTTTATAATATTGTGCTCAGAGATGATAAATCCAGGATGAAGGTTGCTTTTGATGCGGGACAAACTCAACTGATTCCTGCAGCATTTTTCGGAGCTGGAGACCAGTGTGAAGAGCCGAGTCCTTGTGTGGTGGATGATCACATGCTTAAAAGGTTGCAGGTTCAAGGCATGGCACCACCTTTGAATGACGGCCTGCGCGAAGTCTGCACTGGAAGCATCCTGCAGGAGCTTAAATCTGCCACTGTTGGTTTTTGCCAAGCCTGAGCAGTCCGACAGCACAAATGATTTATTGGTCCTCTTCGGACATAATTAACACCATTTGGCACGGTGGCAAATTGCACAGACTTTTGGAATGTTCTTTCGGGAGTCGCAATGTGTCCAATTGTAGGTCATTTCACCCAGAGTTAACCTACAGTATCTGGTGTCACCTAACAACACCCAACTGGGGGTTGAATTTTCAGAATGGCTGCCGAATCCCCCAGCATAAACCGTGCCTTGTAGGTTGGTTGCTGAGTCTCTGGTGGATCAAAAACAGCCAGAGGGGTGTATCCAGCTTGTTCTGTTCGGCAGTCCAGCGAGATCTGTGGCCTGTGGTCAAATTCCGTGCATTTAAGACATGCACATTCATGTGTGCAGACATGGCAGGTGGAGGAGATAAATGTGTGGTTTAGTTTGTTGTTGTCATGTGCTATCAAGACGTATCTGGCTTAGGGCAACCCTAAGAATGAAACACCCCAAAATGACCTTCCATGACAGCCCTGCTCAGCTCTTGGGAACTGCTTCCTGGATGGAGTCCATCTGCAGCATGGCTCTTGCGCAACCTTAGACACATAGGTAACCTATGGAATTCGCCGCCATGGGAAATGGGGATGGCTGTCTACCTGGATGGCTTTAAAAGGGGATTGGGCAGATTCATGGGGGAGGAGGTGATCCCTGGCTGCTGCTCTGGCTGGCCATGTGCTCCCTCCTTCCCCAGAGGCGCCGTGTCTTCATACACCAGTTGCTTGGGAGCTTGGGCAAGTGGAGGTCTTGCACCCATCCTGCTGGGGGGATCCTGCGGGCAGCTGGGTTGCCACCACATTACGGAGTGCTGCCCTGGATGGCCCATGGGTCTGATCCAGCAGGGCTGTTCTTATGTTCTTATGACACATTGTCCCCTTTGAAGTACAGATGGAGCAAGCTGGTGATCAAGTCTGACATGAGTAGGAGGAACAGATGAGCTGACTAGAGGGTTTTTTAAAGCAAGAAAAGCATTCCTTTTATTAAACCTTGACCAAATGCATTTTGCAATCTGGGATGGTACAGGAAAAGCTCATGCCATTTACATAATTGAATTTCAGGAGAGGGAGTCCCAGACACCTTCCTCAGTTGCCCTGGTTACTGCAAAACACCGTCGCAGGTCATCGTTTCTGCTCCACCAGCCGACCTCCAGATGTGCTAGGCTAAAATGCAGGACCCCTTGCAAGGGGGAGATCTGGGGAGTGAAGTGCGGCATGATATATTGCTGGCTGTCACAGTGTGTGGGTGGGTACAAAGGGCGTGCAAAAGAGCAGCATTAAAAGCACACCACTTCTGGAGGAAACTTGCCCCTCTTTTTTTAGAAACTGGGATTGTGAATATTTACTGCAGAGGAGGCAACATCATTAAAAAGGAAAATTCAGTCTAAGTCTGGAGGCAGGCCCACGAATTCTCGGCCAGAGAGACCCTTCCCCAGCTTTTGCTCAGTGCTGAGAACTGGTAAGACACCGTCCACAACCCTTAATTATGACTTAATTATGGGAGTTGCAGGCCCAGTGGACTTGGGGGGCCTGGGCTGGAAAAGGGACCCAAGGAAATAGCTCCGGAAGCCAGCCCTGGCCGGAACGAGGAAGCAACCCACGGAAGGAGGAGATCGTATTGAGCTACAGCTAACAGTGGCCCGACTCAGTGCTTGGCTGTTCCGCAGGAGCCACTGGAGCTGTTTGCACATCATGGCAGCACATCATGGGTCAATTAACCCACAGCTTGCCTTTGTGTGTGTCAGGCACATTTGCCAAGCTTTTTGGCAACCCAGTTTGTGAATAGTGTGAGCAGAAGTTGCTCTGCAACATCCTGACTTTGACACGATAGGTTAAATGTGGGTTAAAGTCACTCAGTGTTAGCAAGCCAGTAATTGTGGATTAACCACGGGTTATTTAACTAAATTTAACCCATGGTCTGCCAGCATTTCACATAAGCCAAGCCACTGCCTGCGTCCACACATAATGGGAATTCACGGTGTGGGTTGTGGAGTCCTGGGTCACTGCTTGTTCTTGGATTATGAACTTCGGGTTGTTTAAAGCCTGGGTTATTGTTACATGTGAACCCAGAAGTACAGGTTACTCTTAGGGCATGAAGGTGGTGCACAAAAGCAGTAACAACCCCCAGCTACTCCAGATGGCAGTAGCAAAGTTTTGCAAGGGCACCTAAGGTGTAAGGAGGACATGGACAAAGGAGAAGGGAATCCAGCAGCCAAAATTTTTTTTAAAAAAGGAATTGTGGAAAAATCCTGGCTAGGACAACAAACCATGGCTTCACCACGGGGAAAACAACCTGGGTTAGCGCTGTGTGTGAATCAGGCCGATGCATCTTGAACCGAGAGTGAGCTTTTTGGCCGTAGCTTTTTGAACAGAGGCGTTCTCCTCCCGCCACTTTCCTGGATGCCATTGAGCCAAACGATCAGAGTTGTGCCAGAACGACTCCAGGCAATCGCTCTCGAGCTCAAGGCAGCCATCCATCCCGTCAGACGCCGTGGTGGAGCTGCAGGCCTGTCTGTCTGCAAGCTGCCTGCCTGCCGTCACAGGCCGTCTGTCTCGCTCGCTCGCTCGCTCGCACGTGCAGGAGCCAGCTCGCTGCCGCGGGGGGTCAGGGTGTGCACAGTGGCCTTCTTGCTGTGCGTCGCGTCCATTGTGCTCCGTCCAGGGAGCATCGCACCGCATCCAGCGGAGGTCAGGCCCGCGTCTTGCTGCAGCTGGTGAGGTCAGGGCCCCGGACAGAGCTGCCATCGCACAAAGGAGCTGGGACAAAATCTACAAATGGCTGAACAAACCGCTTCCCACCCTTCTTTGCTGGGCGCTATCGATATTGGTTTGTGTCTGGCAGCAGCTGCGAGTTCTCAGCAAATGTTCCCTCCTTTCTGCTTTTGCCGCCGCAGATGCAAACCAAAGTGGTGCGGGAGAGTCGTAACTGTTCCTCATTCTCAAGCGCTTTGCCTTCCCTTCGTCAGGCAGGTTGGAGAAGGACAGACGCGCAGCCCTGCCGGATCCGAGCAAAGGTCCCATCTGGCCCGGCTGGGATGATCGCGCAGGTTAAAGGACCCCGGCCTCACCTGAGCAGACGGATCTACCTTATGTTCGTGATCCTTTTCAAAAAGCCAAGTTGGCTCGCTGTGGCAGCGGGTGGTCCATGGGCTGCATGCCCCCCACCCCCGCTTCGGAGCCTCAGGTGCGGTCCTACCTGGGCCCCTGCTCTTGCTGAGGATGCCCAGGACTGAACTTGACATGGCTGCGTTCTCGAGGAGGAGGAGGAGATCCTTGAGCTGCGGGTCGATGAGCCAGCCTGGGCCCCTTGGCTGAGGTAGAGGCTGCCCCCCGCCGTAAGCAGCCCCCGCTCCCCAGAGCCTCTGCAGGGCCACGCTGCCCCAAGCATGGGAGGAGGGAGGGGCTCGAGCAGGGCAGGGCACCCGTTCAGGAGCCTGGAGCACGGCCCTCTAAGAGGGGGTGGAGCTGGGCTGGTCCAGAGGGCCAGTTCGCAAGGCACCGGAGGCTCACCGTGGCTTGTTCAACCCCCTGACAAGCCACGGTGCATGTGGGGGACACTTGGAGCATGAAAACTTGCAACATGCAGGTTGCCATGTAGTGCAAAGGGACTGAAGGTCATTTGCGAGGTAAAGCGAGGGTCCCATGAGGGTTGTTTAACCTTCAGTGGCTGGATTCACATGACCAGACAACCCCAAGTGGGGATGGCATATTCAGAAGCACACGCCTGTGCGCGCCATGTGCCAGGCCTCACCAGGGTCAGCAACTCCCAGTCGTTGCTTCGTGAGCAAGCCATGGGAGGCTGCTAGCCCTGGTTGGATCCACCCATGGTTCTGTAACCCCTGGCCTGCCTAGCCTCGTGGGTACTGGACCCAGATATGGAAAGATCAAAACAGTTCTTGCATCCCAAAGTGGAAGCTACTCTGAAAGCACTTGCAAAGAATAAAGTACCAACAGAAGAATCCCAAGCCGCAGAAACCGAATCGGTCCATATCTACGTAGCAACAATTTGCCAACAAAGATGGAAAAGAAAACAATGGTCCACAGACTGGAAATAGTCATTGTGCTTTCCAATGCCCAAGGAAGGAGCGCGGCAGCCACACGACCATTGCCCGAATTTCCTGTCCAAGCAAAGAAAGCATATTGCCCTGTACAGATCAAGAAACGCCTGACATTCAAACTGGATTGGAAAGGGAGAGGTACTCAAGAACACACTGCAAATATGGGTTGGCTACTTCAGAACACCACAGAATTTCAGGAGAGGATCGGTCTGCGGTTTCTAGACAGCAGCAGAACCTTTGACGGTATGGATCTCAGGAAGATTTGGATGGTCCCGAAAGAAGCGGGGCTGCCCCAGTGCTTGACTGTCCTGATGCGTCACCTGCATCACAGACAAGAAGTTGCAGCTAGGACAGAATATGGAGAAACAGAATGGTTTCCTTTAGGAAAAGGCATCGGACAAGGACGTGCTTTATCTCCCTTTTCGGTTCAACCTGTATGCAAAACATATCATAAGGAAAGCTGGCTTAGGAGCAGAGGAAAAAGCAGCGCAAATAGCGGGAAGATACCTCAGGAATTTAAGATGTGCCAATGATCTCATTTTATTGGCAGAAAGCAGCAATGAACTGAAATGACTCCTGATGAAAGCGAAAAGGGAAGGCGCAGGAGCAAAACTGCAGCTTAACATTAAGGAAAGCAAAAACTGGGACTGCAGAAGAATTGGCCTTTCATGTCAACAATGAAGAAACTGCAATTGTGAAATATTTCGCACCTCCCCTTTTAGTCATCAGTTCAAAGGGAAGCTGCGGCCAAGAAATCAGGAGACCTGGAAGGCAGCAATGAAAGGACGAGGAAATATTTTCGAGAGTTAGGCTGTTTCACTGCAGGCCAAGATCAGCCACACCCCTGCGTTCCCAATCGCTGAGGATAGATGCGAAAGCTGGGCAGGGAAGGAAGCTGGCAGGAAGGAAATGGAAACAGGCTGCTGGAGGACAGCTTTGCAAATACCCTGGATGGACAGAAAGATGAACAAGCGGATCCTGGATCAAAGCAAGCCAGAGCTTGTTCTGGAAGCAAAACTGACAAAACTGCAGCTGTCATAATTTGGGCACATCATGAGAAGGCCAGGTTCCCTGGAGAAGGCACTCATGCTAGGAAAGTCGAAGGCAGAAGCAAAAAAGGCAGCCCAAATGTGAGATGGATCGATTCTGTCAACGAAGACATAGTCTAGATTTTACAGGAGCCGAGCGGGGCCGTCAAGGACAGTTCTGAAGGGCATCCCTTCATAGGATTGCCATAAGTTGGAGACAGTTTGACAGCACATAACAGCATGACGAGAAAGCACCAAAGGACAGATAGTCCCACAAATCCTGCAGTTGTCTCTGAATAGTGTGCATATAAATTGGGCGAAGGCGACATCGGGTTGGAGGACAAGATGTGTGTTGACAATGCTTGCATTGGACGGACACCCAGCAGTATCCTCTTAAGGAGAGGGAGCGAGAGCAGACATTCCAATCCCCCAATGCCTGTGATGCACAATGACTTTTTCATCCGCAAAGTAGCAGGAAGGGAGCTTACACCGAATATCTGCAACACCCTCTCAGTAAGCTAGATGTTTACAGCTCTGGGGCTCCATGAAATCCTTCAGGAGCTGGATTGCTGCAGCATCCATTCCTACTGGATTCCTTCCCATCACCACTTCCAAGCCACCGGAGGAGCCATGCAGCCAGTGTGTGTGTGGGGGGGGTGCTGGCTTTGAAAAAAATCCCATTGCTGCACTAGAAGTCTTTCTGCATCTTATGAATCCATGCCCGATCCGTATAAACACAGCTGTGGTTACACCCACCGCGGAACACTCACTTCTTCCGCTAGTCTCCCTGGTGCAGGAGAAAAATATGACTCGGATGGACTTTTGCCTCCGCTTCAGTTCAAAAACAATATTCTCTGCCAAGATGTGGGAATCTCAGAAGCTGCTTCATGCTGAGTTAGATGTGCTTGGCCCATCGAACCCAGTTTTGCTGGCACGGACCGGCAGCAACGACTCTCCCGGTCTCGGGCTGGAGCTTTTCCTGGCCTGTCTGGAGATGCCACCTGGGGAAGTGGGAATGAGGTCTTCGACAGGTGAGGCAGGATCCTGGAGGCCACCTAGTTCCTAGGGCTGAACAACTTCTAACACCCCTGCAGTAAAGACGGGCAGTGGGATGCAGGCAGCTGCACCTCTCCATGGACCAAGAAAAACTCCCTGCATGGCATTCAGAAGACTTCACCAGAAAACCACATAGGTTAGAGAAGTGTTCATTTCCGATGATGTGACTTCGCAAGGCAGAAGAGAGCCAGTGTGGTGTGGGGCTTAGAGAGTTTACTGGGACGGGGTGAACCAGGCTTTAGTCCTGACTTGGTGATTATTATTTATTGATTTAAAACATTTCTATGCCGCCCCCATTGCAACAAAGCCTCGGGGCGGCTTACAACGTATAGTTTGGACCAGACCTAACTTGCAGGGTTGTTGCGAAGAGAAAATGGTGAGGAGGGGCGCGTAAGCTGTCTTGGGTTCCTCGCAAGAAAAACAGTGGGCTAGCAATGTCATAATAAAAATAATGTAAAATTAAAAACAGATGCATTTTCAAGGATTTACAGGCTGTTTGATCAGCATGGTGGCTCAGAAAAAAAATTAAGTCCATGCAAGCAGATCAGCCAAAGCACAGTGTTGCTTCTTAAATATTTTTGCGCAGGAAGTGCTTGTCTTTTCAACTTCCCAACCGTATGTTGTGTCAAGACGGGGGGCACATGTGTTATGAAGGCAATGCCTTTGCAAATTGATATGAACTACGGGAACGGTTTCTGCTTATTTCAGTTTATTTATTATATTCATGTCTTTTCTATACTGCCCAACAGCCGAAGCATCTTGGAGAGACAGGACCATGGGCTTGGGCTAGAAGGGTGTCTCACAGAAACTCACAGGGGAAAGTACACCTAGGGGGAGTACCAAACTGAAACACACCTTCCAAAACATGCATGCACGAAACACTGAGCTGCTTTCCAAAAACAACAAAGACATCCTCATCAGAAAGTTCAATGCCAACAGGTTAAGAATTCAGCATACAACTTCCAAATCCCCATTTTGCAATCTGGATAATTAGGATCTGAGACTCCTCCCTTGTGCTCTAAATTTGCATTGTTTCTGCCCTAAAGTGCATATTATGGCCAACGCTGCTGTTGTCATGCAGAGAGATCCTATCAGCAATCTAAACAAAATACAGTTTTCTGCAGCAATGAATACTCAGCCATGAGTAAATTGCAGAAAACCTGTAAGAAGTCGTGGGTCGCTCATTAGTCAGGGGTTAAAGTCTTCCTTAGAGAATAAATGAAAGGACCACAGAGCCCAGTTTGATCATTCAAAACACTGCCCAGTCTTGCCTCTGCACATTCGCTGCTCAGGCTTTTCACTGGGCTGGAAAGACCTCGCAGAGCTCCAGAAACGAAGGGATTAACTTAAGATCTCCACGGGCAAGAAAGACAGACTGTATCAGAGATGTCCTCAGTCGCAGAAGTGCTTGGACTACAGTTCCCATCATTTCTAGTCCGCAAGACCTGTGGATTGGGATAATGCTGGTATGTTCCAACATAGGAAGGAGACAACCAGCCTATGGCGTTCACACTTCTTCTATTAGAGAAAAGTCAGCTTAGTGATTAAGGACATTGGGACCGGGACTCAGGCAATCCGGGTTCAAGTCCCTGCTCCGCCAATAAATATTATAATTATTATAATTATTACTAATAAAATAAAGCATGAACCAACAAAAGGGTTACATAAGGATTAATCATTTCTTCTTCGACAGCAACCCTAGCTCTGCCCATAAAATGAATCAGCTCATTACAACACCCCTGGGAAAGGGAAAGAAGGAAAATTAAAAAAGGGAAAGGGAAAAAAAGGTGGCTGATGTCATGGGCATGTCATGAGTGCAGCCGGCTGGAGCTGGGGGCCAGACTAGATGGCCCGGGAGGCCCCTTCTGACTCGCTCTGTTTCTATGTTTCTGTGTCATGGAACTTCCAAAATTCATCCCAGGAGAGGCCAAAGCCTCATCTCTGGTTCAGACCTGGTGGTTCTTTCAGAGTAAAGGACTCGGCACATAAAAATGCTACCAGAGAGGCAGGCAAGAGCTCAATGCCATTAAGCAGTAATAACAATGGGAACTGTAACACTCTTTATCTACCTTCGGCACACCTCCTTTTCCTGATGGGTTAGCAGTCTAATTACCAATGGGACTTACTTCTTTTGCTTCTTTTGGGAGACAAAGGATATCTACCTTCTTGTTTTGGAGCACAAGGGACATGCTTTGCTTTGGAAAACAGGGAAATGCACATTTTTAGCCATGCACCGCATGGCTATCCACAAGCGCATTTCGAAAGGCTCTCCTTACCGATGGGTCACCACGGATGCTCTTTAACATTCTCTTGGAAGTCCACCATGCATCTCATGGTGCTTCTGCACTGTGTGTTATGGGGGACCATTTGGGCATGATGTGCCCTGATGTGCCATCAGCCTTTGTTTCGAGGTGCGCTTGACTCACAACCTCCCCAGGTGGCCCCCAAACACCCTGAGGCTTATGGCCCCTGAATATAGGAAGAGGAGCGCAAGAGCCAAACTTCAGACTCATTTCTTTCCGGAACCAAGATGTAGAATTGCAACCCATTTCCTAAGCCTTTTGAGGAATATCAGTACCACAGAGATGGGATTTGCAGCAGATTTTTCTATAGATGGCTGTAAATGTGCTAAATCCATTCTGGTTTCATTGCAGAACTGAGACGCAACACAGCTTTTCCTTTCCTCCTTTTCCTGGGTCACCTCTAGGCAGCAGCGTGCTATAGCAAAATAAAGCCATTACACAAGTAGGAAAAGAGCTGGTTTTCAATTTCTCTATTTCCCCTGCTTAAGTTGGCTTGAAACTCAACATTAAGAAAACTAAGATCATGGCATCCGGTCCTCTCACTTCCTGGCAAATAGATGGGGAAGAAATGGAGATAGGACAGATTTTATTTTCCTGGGCTCCAAGATCACCGCACACGGGGACTGCAGCCAAGACATTAAAAGGCGCTTGCTCCTGGGGAGGAAAGCTATGGCAAATCTAGACAGCATACTGAAAAGCAGAGACATCACCCTGCCAACAAAAGTGCATATAGTCAAGGCTATGGTTTTCCCAGCTGCAATGCATGGCTGTGAAAGCTGGACCATAAGGAAGGCTGAGCGCTGAAGGATTGAGGCCTTTGAATTGTGGTACTGGAGGAGACTCCTGCGAGTCCCCTGGACCGCAAGGCGATCAAACCGGTCAGTCCTAGAGGAGATCAACCCTGACTGCTCTTTAGAAGGCCAGATCCTGAAGATGCAACTCAAATACTTTGGCTACCTAATGAGAAGGAAGGACTCCCTGGAGAACAGCCTGTTGCTGGGAACAACAGATGGCAAAAGAAGAAGAGGCGGCAGAGGATGAGGTGGCTAGATGGAGTCACAGAAGCAGTTGGTATGAGCTTGAGTGGACTCTGGGAGATGGTGGAGGACAGGAAGGCCTGGAGGAGTGTTGTCCATGGAGTCACGATGGGTCGGATGCGACTTCGTGACTAACAACAAGAACAATGCCCTCCCAGCTGGCCAAAGAGCTCTTAAAAAACAGAAGCAAGACCTGCAAACAACTGTGAGGAAGGGAAGACGAGAGCACCAGAAATGCTTCATGCAGTAACATGTAATCCTGTTATTTTGTCTACCACAACAGCAAAGCAGGATACCTGCTCCTAGTAGAGCCATTTCATGGGGTAAGTAGAGCACGAGATGGACCAAAAATCCATCCTTTTAAAGAAACCCCATTCCTCGTCTGCATTGATGCACAGAAAGATTTGGGCCAGGGTTACTTCAGCCCTAAGAAGTCACGAAGCCTGTTGAAGGCCATCTGTTTGTGAGGGATTCGTGGAACATCTCTCTCCATTTCCCAGCTTCCTTCTTTATGCCAACACCCCTCCGGATCCTCTGCTGAAATGACAGGGATTAGATGCTTTCAGCACTGCTGATACGGAAATATCCCCAGCAGATTTCTTTCTCCTAGTTTTGCAGGAGTGAAGTATGCTTTTTTGAAAAAGGAGAGCACACGCGATTATATTATTACGCAAATGATCGTGCGCAACTGACAGAATGTGTCTGGTCATGACTTCCTTCCTAGAGCACAAGAAAGAGAGACGGGCCATGGAGGGAGCAGTTCAGCAGTTGGGAGGAGCCAATCCGGAAGGCAGGCGGGCTGCGTATCGCCCCTTGAATCTTGTCTCACATGTCGCAGAAGATAAGAGCTGGCCAGATGCTGATATCCCGGAAGAGGACAGCAACTTATCCTCTCCCGAAAAAGAGGAATCGCGCCAAAAAAGAGGCCAACAGTGGGCCCTCACTTGCATAAAGCAAATGCGCATGTATGTTATGAATGGCAATTATTTAACAGAGCAATTGAAATAACAATTATTGAAATTAATGCAGTCCTCTCACTGCAGACAGGAGGAGCATCAACTGTAGGGTGCAGGTGGCAAGTGTGTGTGTGTGGGGGGGGCAACTTTGTGGCCCCTCCCTGCTCTGCCTTGTTAGTTCTTTGACTTTGAAGCGGGCTTGGACTGGACAGACGGCACCTTCAAACAGAGGGCTGCTTCTCCAAAACAGAGGGTTGTCCTCTCTAAAGCAGGGCATGTGGGCATCCCATGGCCTGGAATGCCGGGTTTTCAACGACCAGCCTCCATCTGCTCAGGGAGATCTGTCGCTTAAAACCCCTGCAGGAGCAGGCAGACTCCTGCTCCGAGAGAAAGCCTGGCGCACCTTCGCAGGGGAGGAGCCGCTGGCCACCAGGGAACACCTTTTGTTGCACATATAAGGTCCCGCCTTGAAATCCCGACTCTTCCAGGCTCTCGCCTGGCAGGGCTGGGAAGCTCCGTGTGAACTCGGAGCCGCCCCTGCCCATCCACGTGGGCTGTGCTGAGCTAGAGGGACCCAAGGTCGGGCTCCGCCGCAGACGGCAGCTTCCTCTTTCTGTGCAACAGCAGCTGCAGAGGTATGTACACAAGATGGGCACCTTGCCTGACCACAAGCACTTCCGATTTCCAACAGTCTTTCCTGCACGTTTTGTCGAAGAGTGTAGCGGGCCCCGTCGCGCCCTTTGGCGGGTCTCCGGCCAAGCAGTTTCTGGCAGCCGCCTCCCCAGTGGTGGGCAGCCCTCCCATCGAGCTGAGGACTCTGGCCTGAGGACCCTGGTCTGTCCCGCACAGGCTCCAGGCCTTGGGCAGAGTCCCTTCCCTGCTACTGCTGCTCCGAGATCTCTGGAGCGCAGGATCTGCCATGGACTGAACCAGGGATTCCTACAAGCAAAGTGCGTTTTCCGGGCGGGAGCTGCAGCTTTCCCACTTCCCAAGAACTCCTGCTACCTGATCCTTCTGTGAACCTGAGACCTTCTCTTGCAAAGCACAGAGTTTCGCCTCCACACTTTAATGGTTGCTATGTATCACCTTCCACCTGTAACCTGCCGTTCTTCCTCTTGCAAGGAGGCCAGGGCAGCTTACAAGTACCTTCTCTCCGTTTTAGCCTCCCAACAACAATCCAGTCAGGTAGGTTAGGCGGAGAGGGACAGGTGTGCCCAGAGTCACCCTGTGAGCTTCATGGCTAAGTGGGGACTTGAACCCCGATCGCCCGAGTCCCAGTCTAGCCAACTCCACTGTGCCACACTGCCTCTCTAACAACCCTTGTTCTTCCCAAAGTTCTGTCCCATCACATTCCAAGTTGTTAGCAGATTGCAAACTCTACACAAATTTCTGTTAGTCCACGCATAAATATTCTTCCTTATTGAATCAAGTTTCCAGGTTCTGGAGAGTGCGTATATTTTGAAATGTTTTAGAAGCATTTTGGAAAGAGAACTTTGGCTATTGAGTAGTATCAAAATACAAGAAATGAAATGAAATGAAATGAAATGCGTATATTTTACGTAGAACAGAAAAGGGTAATCTTATGTTCAGATAGAAAGAATCCCTAAAACTCCCAGCATGCCCCAGATAGATATGCTGTCTAGGAATGCTGGGAATTGGAGGACTTCTTAGCACCCTAAACTGCAAATCACTTTCCAGAAGATAATGGTTGCAGCCTTCTCTCATCCAGTGCCCTCCAGATGTGATGGACTACAACTCCCATGCTGATGCTGGCTGGGATGATGGAGGTTGCAGTCTAGCACATCTGGAGGCCACCAGCTTGGGGAAAGCTGGAATAAGAGATGGACCAGATCCTCGACTTGAATCATCCGCCCCAACCAGAAGCGGGTGGCTCCAACCGATGCATTTCTGCGTTTAGGGCCTGCTGTATCTCACCCCCTTCTTAAAGATGGGCTCCAGGAGTGCCACCCAGGTGATCAAGTTGAGGCGTTTGGCCACGTTAAGATGGGGAAAGAGAAGAACAGGCCTGGCTGGCCCTTTAGCTTCCTACCAGCTGCCTCCTCGCTGTAGTCCACTCTCCCTGTTTGAAGGTTGCTGAGATCTCAGCCTTGCGCCTTCAGCACTTTGGCCCTGCTGGCTGGCCAGCCTTTCACCCTTCCTGATGTGCCACCATTGCGCTTGGACTTTCCTTCTTCCTTCAAATGGACCATGGCGCAACTGATGCTCTCCGCCACAGGTATGCCCAGACATGCCACCAGAAGAAGGCCTTTTCAAACTGCTGGCCCACACCGAGCTCCAGAAAAACCTAACGGAGAAGAGCTGTTGGATGGGAGCAGAGCCGGGACCTCCAGGAAGTCCACCAGGAACTCAGGAGACCTCCAGGAAGCCAGGAAGCAGCGCTGGGTGTCTGCAGCCCCTCACACCCTTGCTTTGCCACATCCTGTCTCTGGATGTGGATCATCCCTTGACTTCTCATCTGCTTCCTGTTCCTCCATACCGTTCCCTGTAAGACCAGCCCAGGAGGGAAGGAAGGCAGGGAGGGCCTGTTTGTAAGATGCCAAATTAGATCAGGATGCAACATATTTACAAGCTCCAAGGCACCCCCTGGAGGGCCGGCATCCTTTTGATTAGCCACCGTCCTTTCAAAAATGCACGTTCCCTCCGCGCAGATTGACCCCTTCCGTTAAGTGGGCTGGGCGCCGAAGCGAGCGCCTTCGCAGCGTTGAAAAGACCCCCCCCCCCTTTACCAAAGCCATTTGTCTGCATTCAATTTGCCTGATAGCAGGCCCCGCACTTGCAGAAGGCTTTCCTCATTTTCAAGAGACATAATTTCTGTGCCCAGGCAGCTCCATGCATCAGCTCTGAAGGGAAACAGACCAATCAGCCCGAAGCCCAACTCATTAGCACCTGCCAGCCGTGCATGCAACACTGCAGCGGCGCAGAGTTGCTGGTCTCATTTCACCCCAGTTCTGCCAGTGCTCCTGCATCCCAAGCTCATCTTTGATCAGCGCGGCTTGGTCCCCACTTTGCGTGAAGGAAGCCCGTCCTTCAGCATAGCTTGCATAGAAGCCCAAAGTCTGAGACAGCTTTGTTTGCCACCCGGCTGGCAAATGTTGGGGCCAGTTACAATCATACCCCACCCCCTGACACAATAAACAGCAATGCAACCACACACACACAAACTGATGTAGTACCGGGTTAAGCATTAAAAACAAAAACGCCTATTTAAAATATTCAAGAGCCAGAAGCAAAAATTAAGAATCAAAGAAACAGCTTTAAGACCAAACGCTTTGCAGGAAGAGGAACTTGCTCTGGCGTCTAAACTCTGCAGAGAAGGTACCAAGCAGCCCTTCCGGGAAGGAATTCGACAGACAAGCTCCCCAAATACTCACCTATTCTAGCTGAAAGCTTTTGCTAGTAGCAACCAATTCTTTAAACTCCCCTTCTCTTATTAACCCTTGTGTCTGTGTTTCCTTCCCTGTTAAATAAACTCAGCCCGATTGGTCTGGCTGTCTCGTGGGATTCATCCTGGGCTACGCTGAGTGTCCAGACCAGGGCAGGCTGCTGGGTGAGAGCCATGGGTTGTGTCTCCCCAGCCGTTCCTTCACAATTACTAAACCGTTACAAATTTTGGAGGTTTTCTGCCTTTTGCACGTACTCCTGTTCCTCAGTTCTAAAAGTTTGAAATGCCTTTGCTTGCTACCGGCAGGAAAACCTTTCAGCTAAAATAGGGCTGGTATTCCAGCATTTGGACCCTGCCCTATTTTGCCTGCAGCCCCCCCACCTCTCAGATGAGCCCCCCCCCCCAAGCTTTGCCAACACTGATCCTGGCCCTAAGGGGTGGAAACCTTCAGCATCCCTGCTCCAGGGCTATTTAAGGCCCTGCAGTGATGGGCCAAGCGCTATCTCTTTAAAAAATCCACATTTTATCATCTTTAACATATCTCGATTGTATTTGAACCCTATGCCACCAAGAAATATTAATTCCCTACTCTTGTAGTTCTTGGTTGGGTTTCAATCCTCCATCATTATCCAGAATATCATCATATCTCACGATCATATCAAAATTCAATGCATTTGGATATACAAGAGCTTCCATAGGCGAAAGCCATCTTGGTAATTTATTATACAGTTTTGTCTTTAGTTTTTCCCACATCAACATTAAAGACTTTCTAATATAATGGTTTAAAAAGCAACCATGTGCCTTACACTTCTCATACCACATATAAGCGTGCCAACCCATTTGCAAATCATGCCCTTCAAGATAAAGGATTCACTTATTTAAATGCTATTTTAATTGTTAAGGTTTATTTATTGATTTTAAACTGACCAGGCTGTTTCCACTATTTTATTTATTCTATGTATGTATGTATGTATGTATGTACTTTGTATTTATATGTGGGATTTTAATGATTGCAAGCCGCCCCGAGGCTTATGCGAAGGGGGCGGCATATAAGCTGTCTAAATAAATAAATACTTCTTAAGGTTATCCATTCTTTAGCCATATTAAGGCAAAAGCTTGATAATACAGCATCCAAGCAGGCCTAGAGGTACCTCAAGTGCTACAGCATCCCGCGGACATGGGGTCCTGTGTGAGAACCCCCTCTTCCTCATGCCCACCACCCTAATTGCTCTCAAAGGTGTGCATGTCTGTCAGGGCTGGGCTGAGTCGTCAGACCTTAAAGATGCTGTTTTAATTGGAAAAGGTGCTCCTTCAGAAAAGATTGTGATTTTATCTCTGTTTGGTCGTATTTTATACAGTCAGCTGCATCTTTGATGGACTGGTATACAAAAGCTTTAGTTGGCAAGTCCTAAAGTAACTTTTCTGGAGATCCAGTACAAACGTCTCATACAGGGCCCCTTCCACAAACATACCAAAGTCCCACATCATTTATGCCAGACTTCCTCAATTGGCACCCTGCAGATGTGTTGGCCTACAACTCCCATCATCCCCCAGCAGGCTCTGATAGCTGGGTAGGTGGATGCTGCTGCTCAACACATTGGAATGGTTCCCTGTTCAGGAAGACTGACACATATACCACCTTTAAAGAAAGGTTTTTAAGAAAGGTCATTTAAGAAAGTGTGTATTTCAATTCGGTAATTACAGCTTCTACATTTTGTGGACTCTAGTCCACAAAAGCTTATGCCATAATAAAATCTGAAAACGCTGAAAGGGAAACTAGATTGCTGCTTGTTTTTACTCTTCTGAAATTATATGACAAGCAGACTTGGGCTTTTCTTCTATGGCCCAAAATGATACTCTCTCCCTTTTTGTTAGTTTTAGCTGAGATCCTGGAAAGCATTATGAATGTCTTCATAACTCTTTGGTTAGTCCTAATGAAGTTATAATCTCTAGGATACTTTGATGTGTTAATTATTATTCCAAATGTGTTTGAAGGCATTTTACAATTAAATCAGTTCACTTTCAATCTTTGGCGGCCTGGCATTTTCCGTTGCAAAATCTTGACTTTTCTCCTCACAGTCTATTTCTCAACCATGTTCACGTGGCGGAGAAACAGTCAGATGCTTCAGGGTTGTGAAAGCCACCTTCCAGCCGCAGACATGGGGTGCGCACAACGCCCCTGCAGGGCTGCGTACGGGGCACAGGAAATTACTGGCCACTCTGGGGATCCCCGTCGCGTATTTTTTAGTCCTGTAAATTAACGGCTGCAGGTGGCGCAGTGGTTTAAACCGCTGTGCTGCTGGGCTGGTAGATCGAAAGGTCGCCGGTTCGAATCTGCACACGGGGTGAGCTCCCGTGTGCCGTCCCACCTCCTGCCGACCTTGCAGTTCGAAAGCATGCAAATGCAAGTAGATGAAAAGCTGCCACTTCGGTGGGCAGGTAACAGTGCTCCGTGCACTTCGGTGTTTAGTCATGCCGGCCACACGAGCACGGAGACCGTCTGCGGACAAGCGCCGGCTCCCTCGGCCAGGAAACGGGGATGAGCATCGCCCCCGAGAGTCAGGCACGACTGGACTTCGTCAAGGGGAAACCTTTACCTTTAAATTAACGGCACGGGCTCCCACCCTCCCTGGGAGCAACGCCTCTGATTCGTCCCACTCACCAGCTGTCCTTCCCTCCCGGTCATCCTCCGCTCAGGACTATCCACACTCTTGCCTTACTTTATCCCACAGGGGTCTCTGTGGCCCAGTGTATGCGCCATTTCTGCCACATGGGGACCCCGTGTGAGACCATCCTTCAGATTGTTGATGATGCAATGTTGCCAATGGCAACTAAGGCAGCCATCCCCGCCGTGCTACAATTCCCATCATTCCCAGGAAATGAGAGGGAAGAAGCACTCTAAGCCATCTGGAAGGCCCCAGGTTGGGGAGGGCCGAGACAGAAGATCCGATCCGGGTGTGAGAAAATCCACACCAGCAAGAACTGGTGCGGTGCAGCAGTGGAGACCGACTCTCTCGTCCACACCCAGTCGCGGAGCCCACGTGGCCCAGCCACGGGCTCTCAGCCCAGCCTACCTCACAGGGTCGTTGTGAGAACCAAGCAGGGAGGAGGAGCCTGTCAACATTTTGGGATGCCGGCAGGAGGACAAAGTGGGCTGGAATGCCACAACGGATGCACCAAACTGGGGCTTCCAATCCGTGCTCTGCTCTGGAGCTTTCCGGGTGGGAGCAGAGAGCAATGGGGGTGGATTGTTACCCCGCCAGATCGGCCTTTCCTGGCCTGGCTGAACAGAAGCGCTTCATGTTCTGCAGTCCAGCTCCTTCGAGGAGGGGAAAGGCAGGTCTGTCCTGCCTATTTGGCCACGGAAGCAAAGAGACAAGAAGGACACATGTACCTGCCTTCCCAACAACACAACACAACCACATGATACTCATCACATAAACAGAAGTGGCTTTAATAGCCATAAAACTAAAAATAAACAAAAAAAAGGGGAAGTGCTGCATGATTCAACCTTTGCTCTGTCTGATATGTGGTTGATAAATTCTCTACAAACAGGCATTTCATACCCGGAAAACCTCCTTCCTTCCTGGGTAGAGAGCTCCCTTACTTGAGTTTCCGTTCCACATGGCCCTGACATGATAGCATCCAGAACAGACTCCTTGAGGTCCAGAAATGTGCCCCTGCAGGAGTCTCTGAGCGAATTTGGGAAGGCGGGGCCAACGCCAGCCTCAGATCAAACCAGCAGACAAAATTAAAACACATCAGCCATGCAATGGAGGGGAGGGAAGGGTGGCGTTCCTGCCAATGAGACCCCCCCCCCACCCGTTTTGTGGAAGCAGGGAGACACAGGTAGAAAGGGGGAGGAAGGGAGGAAGGAAGTCAAAACCAGAGGAAGGACAGCTCGTCCATCAAATACCCAACATTGGTAAACCTTTGCCAGGAACCTCCCCCTTCAGCCTCTGTTGCAACAAGCAAGCAAGCACAGTTCGGAAATTTCTCAGCCTACAGCAAAGATTTGATTACATACTCCCAGTGTCGCAAAATAAGCACACAATAATTGCTTCAGTGCGTCAGGAGCACAAGGACGTCTAGTTCAACAGCCTGTTTCCGAAGGCTGGGTGTGGAGAGGACACCTGGCCCGGCTGAGGGCTGTTTCTTCGGCAAGTGCAGGGCCGCTGCGTTTGGAGGTTTGCCTTCCCAAACCCGGGGCCCTCCAGATGTTAGAATGTGCCCTGGTCACTGGCCATGCTGGCTGGGAAAGGCACGCAGCCAAACACATCTGGATGGCCCCTGGCCGAGGAAGGCAGACTTAGAGAGGGCGCCTCCAAGAGGACAACACGGCTTTCGTGGCACACTTGCGCGGTGCAGCTGCTTCCGCTGACCCCTTCTCACCACCTGTGCAGGGGCCATCCACTGGGGCCCCTCGAATGTTGCCGGAGCCCCTGCCGATTCCTTCCGACCTGGCCCTGGGGGAAGGGTTCTGCCGAAGGAATCCTGCTGAACTCTGAGCTCTGGCCACGGAGTGCGGGTCAGCCTGCAGTCACAGCAATAAGGAACATCCACACAATCCTCAAACAGAACGTGAGGCAAGCCTGTGCATGCTTGCCTTGCATCTGTTATCGTGTTGCGGCACCTTCGTTACGCAAGCGACTAGCAAACAGCCCCACTTCCGCAGGGGTTGGAGTGGCCCTTGCTTTCACGCAGCCCTGCCTTGCAGCCAACCTGGGCAGCTCTGAAGAGGTGGGCAGCCTGTGCGAGTCTCTCCTGCGAGAAGGCCAGGAGCAGCGCTGGGTACGGAAAAGGGCCGGGGCGCAGGCCCTCAGGACAGAAAGGGGAAGGGGAAGAAGCACGTGTGTGTATGCTAATTTGCATAGGCGTTCAAGTCCCTGTGTGTCTTTAATGAAACCTGTTTCCTAAGAGCACCTCTGAGCATGAAGACAGATGCATGGACGGGGGAAAGGAAGGCTTTTGATTTCAGAGAGAACCTTGGCGGAAAGATTCGAAGGCAAGGGGCAACAGGAGTGGAAGCACATGTGCAGAAAGCCAGCTAATCCAGGGGGATTAGATGCAACAGAGATGTCTTTTATTTCAGCCAGTGGACACACTGTGAGAAAGCAGATGGCCTCCCAGAGTCTCAGGGATCCAGCTGAAAGATTTGGGGCTCCAGCCCTGATGGGTCTCTCCCAATACTGCCTCTAGTTTAGCCATAGCTGCTGGCATCCCCAGGCATTGTCCCTCCATGATGCACCTAGAGCCAAACCATCCCTATTCCTCACTCCATATAGGCTTCAAACTCCTCACTCCATATAGGCTTCAAACTCCTCACTCCATACAGGCAAAGGCATGCACTGGGTAAGTAATCCTACTGCCTTGTAACTGAAGATGGTTCTGCAAACTTCAAACACAGAGACACCTTTACATGAATTAGAATTAATTAATGTGCTTGAATAACAAAATCACTTTGAGGTGCACATTCCTAGGGACCCCTTGGTATGCATGCCAAGTTTCAGGCATCTAGGTTTCATAGTCTTGGTGTCATGGCACTAAACAGAGAAATAAACACCCTTTCATTATGAGATGCTATGTTCTTTTCATTAGTTTCTTTTTGGCAGCGAGTCAACATAACAATACGACAGCCAATGAGACATACAGTGAAAACTAACTCAGCAGTCAGTTAAACAGAACAAGCCAGTAATTACCCCCCTATTTGTCTATGTAGAAGAGTTTTCATGTGTTCTGAGGGGGAACAAAAATGGGTCGCTACAAGTTAGAACTAATTAGACTCTCATTCTAAATCCAACAGGACTTATTTCCCAGGGAGTTTAGGGTTGTGTTCTTTACATCCAAACCCAAACATAGTTCTGTACCCTCAGCCTCGCTGTTTTCTGCCATGGAGCCTTCCTCAGTGCATTCCCAAGAGCTTTTAACTCATCCTCTTTCTGCTACCTTAAGAATGGTTTAATGTTTGTCAATATATGAAACATGAATGAAAAGGAATGAAAAAAGAAAGAGAGAGAAAGAGAGAGAGAATGATTGGGCTAATGATTTAGTATATGTGAGGGCAATGGTTCCAGGAAATTACTTCGTCCGAATTTTATCACTACATGTGAAGCAGGATGTGGCCAAAGGGAAGTAAAACCAAATTTACATAGCCATTTTCCATAGAAAATTCACCAATAACGCGCTGCTTATTATGTTAAAACACTCCCAGGGTTATGTCAGCTGGTGACCAACTCAGGGTAACTTGCAAATGCAACTGTAAAGTTTGATCTTTACTCATTTTTAAGTGATTTGCTTTATTTCTGCCCTGTTTTGTGACCAAGTGGCGTGAGTGGCGGCTAGGTTTCCATGAGATCATGGGTGAGCTGCAGCAAAACTGTACCTGGACTTTCAAGGAACTTTCCAAGCTGAAATAGAAGCAAACTGCGAAAGAATTTTGCGGGTAATTAGACAGGTCACTAGAAGCCAAAGGCTTGTGGCAAGGGGCGGCCTATAAATCTGTTAATAAATAAAACAAAATAAAAATAAAGGCATGGATTCTAGCCTAGCCTTCCCCCCTGGCATGCTAGCTTTCTCAGTGCAGGGGGTTCAAACGGGGAGAAGCAGTCATTTCTGTACGTTCCTCCTCGCAGGCAGATGTGTGATGCCCCCGACACAGGATGAGCATCTCTGAAAACTAAGCCTAAATGGTAGCCCGTGTGGCAACCAAAATCCCTCTCTGAACAACATGCTGAAATGTCCATTTACAAGGTAGCAGCTTGTAACCAGTTAACTGATTGTAAAAAACATGTTTTGTGTAAAAGCACAAACTATTGCATGGAAAAGCAAGATTGGGAGGAAGCGATACCTAAGTGCGGAAGCCCTAGAGGGGAAGGTTACTGGCACAGTTTTGGGTAGTGCTCGTCTCTTTCTGGGGCCAGTGGGGGCTGCCTTGCAAGCTGCCAAGACCACCCCGCTGCCCTGGCAGGACGTATTCCTGATCCCTCCCCCTGGCCCCATTAACCAGCCCCCCAGCTGCAAACTCAAGCAGCAGCGGGCAGCCGATCCAACCACCACAGTGCTGCTGGTCTGGCATCGCTCTGAGCCATTGTGGGAGATTGAGCAGGCAGCCGTAGAAGCCCACCCGAGAAGGCTCTGCCCGGGACCCTGCCCCAGGCGTTTAGCCGGCACCTCTGCCTTTTCTGCTCCACATCTCTGCCTTTCACCTTGAAAGTGCTCCAGACATATTTTAAGAAGCATGATCACACATGCCCGGGTGGGAAAGTCAGCCCGGAGTCCTACAAGCCATATGAGAGCAGTTCTGCAGTGCAGATGAAGCAGTGGCAAACCGGAGCCCTCATCCCATCCTCCCACTCAGACCTGGAAACAGGAGACGCTTGTTTTCCCAAGGCCACGAGGGCGAACGGCTGGTCACCCTAGAAAGGGCCTTCCCCACGTGGGGAGGGGCGGGCAGCATCCAGGCGTCTGAAGCAGGTCCCGCCTCCCCAGTTTAACAGCATCTGTGTATCCCGGAGGCATCCCATAAGCTGCGTTCACATATTCTGCTACATTGTGTTATAGGTTAACCAGTTTGTTTAGCCAGGAATTGTCTTGCAGACAAGCAAACAGACCGGAGGTGGGTTTTCCGTACTTCTGGTTTCTTCCTCCCCTGCCCATTTTGCCAAAATCAGGGCAGGGGTGGCGACGGGAAGAGCATCTTGGACACTGCACACGCCTGCAGGACCCCCTGAGCAAAGCCCCCCGGAGTCGCTCCCCCTTTTGTTCACTGCTTGCTCATTCGGGCCCAGACAACAGTGGTGGTGCAGAGGAAGTGCGGCGCCACGACCTACTTCTCTGCTGCCTCTCGCCCGGCCAACAAGCCAGCGGGGAGCATCTCCTAAGCAGAGCCCTTGAAGTCCAGAGCCCGACACTATCTGGGAGCCAGTGTCCGGACAGACAGCAGCGCAGGCAAACCAGGGACCAAGCACAGTTCAAACAGTCCCCAAAGCCATGGCCTCGACAAGCAGAAGGTCGCAAACCAACCCCTAACCGTGTCCCCTCCTTGTGGTTCCCAACTGGTTAGCTAGGAAACCACGGCTTGCTTCCAGGGATGGGTCCAGACCTAACAGGGCGTTAACGTCAATAAACTGCACTGTGGTCGAGCGGGATGCATGAAGCAGGCATGGAAAGGGAAAAAGACCCACGGGCCCGTTTTCCTGCTTGCTCGTTGCTCAACCAACACAGCATCAGATGGTGACGGGGACGTGTGGAGGAGGGAGCACTGATCAGGCACCTCAGTCCACCCACAAGGATCTCCAGCAGAGCCTGGGAGAGTCACAGACAAGCACGTGTCGGTGAATCAGCCCCGCAGGAGGATGGCAAAGGATTGGATGATGAAGCAGATCATATGTGGATGTGTTTAGCCCACAGAAGGACTCGATTAAGGAAATCATGTTGACAGCTCGGTGGTTACGGAGGGGGCGGCTGGAAGGAAGGGGAGAGTAAATGGGGAATGCAAAAACAGAAAAGGCACCCAAGCCCAAAGAGCTTTGCGGCCGCTCCAAAAAGCAAGCGTCGGGTTGGGCGACGAGAGCCGAGCAGCACCCCAAAGTCTGGGATCGCTCTCCTGCCGTGAATTCACCAAGCAGCCCTGGACAAATCCGCCATTTCTGCCAGACTCAGCCCTGCACCTGCAATTGGAGGGTGGGGGGATGGAGGGGGCTATACCGGCCAACCTTGCAGGGTTGTCATAAGGCAGCAGGAATAAGGTCGTGAATGAAGCACTTTGAACATCTGGAAGTGTCTTATTTATTTGTTTGTTTGTTTGTTGTTGTTGTTATATTGCCTGTATACCTGCCTTCATTCCTCTTGCAAGGATTGAAGGCAGCTTCTATAAGCTTCTTCCTATTTTCCACTTTATCCTCAGAGCAGCCCTGTGAGGTAGGTTAGGATGAGAATCAGGAACCTGCTCAAAGTCACCCAGGGAGCTGCATGGACAAATGGGGACTCAGACCCTCTAACTGCTCTGCTGCACTGTCTCCTCTCCATATAATGCCTCCCCAGTGAGAATCACTGCTCTGATTCATCACAACTGGGACTAGAAGCATGAAAAGGACATCCAAATCAGGAACATCTGTATCATGACAAGCACACGTTTAACCCTTTGGGAGCTGGCCCAAGGCCAATGCCAGCGATTCTGCCTTAAATCCCACTCGGCACCCTTTGGGAATTCTGATCCAATAAGGTTTCCCAGAAGGAAGCATCACACAAGCCACGGAAGCCACGGACGCCCCGATTTAACACTGACTTTCCCTACAGGGCTGCTCAGGGCTTGCAAGAGAGGACAGCGAGACCCCTCCCTCCCTATTTTAACCAAAACGCAAGTTAACAGGAATTTAGGCTACCAAACAAACCATCTACTATGACAATTAGTCATGGCTGAATAGGTACCTATCAGGAAACCAGTGGAATCTCCTTTGTGAAAACTTTCCAAGAAAAAGGTTGGACAAGGACGTGCTGGGGAAGCATAGGGCACCCTCTTGCCTTGGGGCAGTTGTTGGAAGAGCTCAGCCAACGAGTTCTTTGCCAGTTCTGTAATTAACCTGTCATCACGAGTACTGTGTTACACGGTAAAAAGCAAGGCTTCTCATCGCACAGGCAACGGAGGTTTCGAGAAAGAGACCCCCCTACCTTTCAGCTCATGTGCTCAGCTTAATTTCCTTCTGTAGTTCTGACATAAGGCAGGAGGGATATTTTCGTCGAGACTTAGACGCAAGGGGGGAAAGCCTCTCTCAGAAGTATCCCCAAATCCAAACAGGGGCCCTTTGAGTAGACATCCATTTATTTTCTAGGGCTTACAGATCAAGCGCAGCCAAACATCTCCTTCTGCAGAGTCACAATTTTCAGTCTCCATCTGTAAAATGGGAACGGCATTTCCCAGAGAATGGTTGAAAGAATGAAAGCGAGAAGGGCCATGTTGGGAAGCCACAGGATTTAATTATAGCCAGTTCTCCTCCTCCAAGTCAAAGCCGGTAACAGCAATAATTGAATAACTAAGCCCGAAAATATGGAACTCCCACTGTCCCTACCCAGGCTCCTAGCATCACACACCAGCTGAAACAGAAAAGACGTCTTTTAAGAAAGGTACCCTCAGGCTCAGACTTTGGTGACCCTCTAGTGGAAGGGCCATGCAGTAAACTTAGGAGGTGGTCACTCAAATGTTAGAGCCTGAGCTTAAGGGCTTTGCATATCTCCCCCACCCCACCCCCTGTGGCTAAAAACACTCCATGCATGACAATTATATTGGCAGAGTATGGGCCCGGTGTTCAGGGTGGCTTCCACCACACTGGCCAGGGAGTGCTTTCTGCCCTTTCCCAGGGAAAATACGTGCTAAACCCAATCACCACGAGCACAGCTTCCTTACTTGATGAATACACGCAGAGAAGTCACAGGATACGCATCTTATCTCCTGGTTCCTCTCTGCTCCCTTTGCAGATTAAGGGCACCTCATCTTGCAAATGTCAAACAGCCCTCCAGCTGCAGCCCCCTTCGCTGGCGGGCACAGAATTCGTTATTTTCCTTGGGCGCTTAGAGAACATCTCCTTAACTTGCTCGTGCATACGTGGAAAAGCAAACCGGAGGCATGCACTTGGAAGGAGAAAGGGGGTCGGTTCCACCAGCACTGTGCTCCTTTTGGGAGATGTACAACCCCACACGGGTCTGCTTAGCATGCGCAGGGGGTTTTGTCTGCGAGACAGAGAACTGGTCTTGTAAGGACGAGCAGAAATAGGCAGGGGGAAGGTCAGCATCAGAGCCGAGCATGGCCCCTTGCAGGAGAAGATGCTCTTGAAAGAAACAAAGAAAGAAAGAAAGAAAGAAAGTAGACCTACCTGACCATCTCCCAAGGAGCAGCGGCAGCAGGAGAAGAAAGGCGAGCAGCCTTCTGCAAGAGACGCCTGGAGCTTCCATGATCACTTGCTACTGGAGGGGACAGAAAGGGGGAGAAAACTGTGTGATGAGGAGGAAACAAGACGGCGGCGGTGCTGCTTCTCTGTTTGGCGGAGTGAAGGGCAGATGAATCGAAAAGAAGAAGGCGCCGGAGAGAGCCGGCAGCACCGCATTACCCCAACCTCGAAATGAGGAAGGCCGCCTGACTTCCCAGTCGATTAAACATCGGCAGGCGCGGAAAAAACGGCAGCAAACCCAGCCCCAGCCTATTTTTAAGAACAGATGAATCAGAGGGGCTGCCCCCTCCTTTGCTCCTGACACATCGGCGAAGAATCGCGAGGAAATTAAATATTCAAAGAGGGGAAGAAAAAAGGGGGACGGGGAGGCAGGGAAGGACGGGGCGGGGGCGGGGGCGGGGGGCGCGTGCGTCGCGGACGAGGGCAGCCTCCTTTTCGGACGTCTGGCAAGACACGTACACAAACAAACCCAGCCACGCAGGACTCACCTGGCGGAGCATCTGTCTGCGGCGCACCGTCAGCCGTCTCCCCAGTGCCCGGGCGCCGCCGGAAAATCGCCACTTGGCTCAGGCAGTCACATGCCAGGGCTGCCCCCCACCCCACTTTTCGACCCCTTCCTCGTATTTCCCCTCCTCCGAGCCGGAGAGGGGCGCGCGCGGCGCGAGATGCCCCGGACGGGCAGGAGCGAAGCAGCGCCCCCCCCCCGCCGCCGCGTTTCTCCCTCCGCGGGCGCGGAGGCGGCGGGTCGGCCCCGGCGCCCTTCCACGCCCTCGCCGGCCCCCTCGCTGCTCCCGCCGGGGCGGCCGCCCCCGCCGCCGGTTCAGCGCCCCCGGCCCCGTTGCCTAGCATTGGAGGGCTCCATCTTCAACAATGCGCCAGTTCAGCAGGAGAAAAGAAAGGGGCAGGGAGAAAGTGGGGAGAGAGGCCGGAGCGCCCCACCCCCGCGCGCGCCTCTTCTTCCTCGGTCTCTTGGATGCGGCGCTCCAGGTTTTCCCGCGGGCTGCGCGAAACGCAAGTTGGGCAGAGCGCAGCCAAGACGCCGGGGCCGGGCCGGGCCGGGCCGGGGCGGGCGGGGGTGTCGCCGCGTCGCGCTGCGCTGCCGCCGCCTCGCTTCGAGCCAACTTGGCTTGGCTTGCTTTTTTTTTTTTTTTTTCCTCTTTTCCCTTTTTGGTAAGGTCACCCCTGCCTGCTCGAATCAGCGACACATTGTTTTCTTAAGGTGGGCTGGCAAAATTGAGTCCCCGCGCACATCGCCTGCTTGCCTGCCTCCTCGCCCTTCCCTTGCAGGGAGGGGGATCTCCCAGGGAAAAAGAGAAAAAATCGTGCGCGCACACGCACACACACACACACGCGCAGAGAGAGAGAGAGAAGAGAGAGAGAGAGAGAGAGAGAGCTGATAAAAGCTTCCACAAAATGAATGGAAGGCTCTCGGGGGAATTAGGATGGGACTGGCAGGAAGGAGGTGAGGCCATGGTACGCAGGAAATAAACAGGAAGCGCAGAAGTAGGGAAGGGTTTCATGCCAGCGGGGAGGGGGAGGCACGAAATGCTTACATTACAGGACAGAACAACACGGAGCAGAAGATCTCCCCAATTGTTTGGGCCTTCTGCTCTAGCTGGGAATCTGTAGGGCATGGGAAAGCCACGTGTTACGCCCTGGTTTATCAGCGATCCCTTTTTAACTGGGAATCAAACACGGGACCTTTTGCATGGGAAAAGTGCGCCTATGTTCAGTTATGGGGCGGCTGAAGGGCGATGTGATGGAGAGGCAGGCAGCACTGACCATCTTCCCAGGCTGCAGCTCGTTCTGGGCTTGTCTTGTCTTCTTCAGCTGCCCAGGTACCACCTCCATTGCTACCAACACGGGGCAGAACCTGTCTGTGTTGGATGAATGGAAAAGAAGTTATGAAGGTTCAACAGGTAAGTGTAGGGAGCTTTCCATGGCCTCAAAGGCAGGAGAGTTCCTTTGGCTTGTTAGGAAGATCACCCCAGAAAACCCCCCTGGGGCTGCCTTCCCCAATCATGCTGTAGAGAAGAGCTGCTTTTGCTGTGGGAACGAGACTGTTTTCCCTATCAAAGCAGTTTCATTTCCCAGAACGGTGGGCAGGGGTTGGCTAGACTAAAGTTTGTGCAATAGTGGAACAAAGGAACTTTATGAAACGCAAGGCAAGAGCTGTGGTCTTTTGCCCTCAGTTTGGCAAGGAGAATTGATGTCACTCACGCAAGAGACTTTGGCGCTCCCCTGAGCGTTCAGCATTGGTTCAGGGATTCCGTACAGCCACAGACAAGAAAAGCACGCTGTTCATATCACTTGCTTATAGACTGCATTCATATTTCATCATTGGATTCAGTCAACAGTAGATCAGTTTTGACACAAAGGTTTTTGGTTCTGCTTAAGCATCCTGGACTCAAAAGTGTAGTGCCTGGCTAACCCATGAAGCCTTTGGTCTGGAATCAGTTTAGTTCCCAAACTTCAGGCTTGGAAGTGGGGGAAGCATGCGATCGCACCCCAGCATGTACAGAGGATGGGAAAATGCCAGCTAGAACAGGCTCCCATGTTCCCCTTCCTCCATGAATCAAACAGTCTGCCTCCAAAGCCCTGCAGATGGAATGGGAGGTCAGTTCCATATGACTCTCATGGAACTGAATTCCAGAGTTGGAGCATGAACTGGGAAGAAGTCCTTCTCTGGGATCTCCCACTGCCCAGCTTGATGGGATGAGCTTGCTGGTTTCTTCTTCCTCTGCTGGTGCCTTCCAGATGTGTTGGGCCATGACTCAGCCTGGGATTACAACTCCTGGCCTATCTTTCCAGCCAGCGCCTAGGTGGGGCTTTCAAAAACTGCCTGCTCAATCGTATCTCATCCCCAAACGAGCCTTAAGTGCACCCCAGACTGGGGTGCCATTTCAGGGTTAACCCCCAGCCCTTGCCAAGACCAACCGGCCTCCCCCAGCATGGCTTGCTAAAGGTCCGCTCTCTTTATCTCCAGATAGCACTTGCTGCAGATGCTGAGAGTTTTAGTCCACCACATCTGGACAGTGGCGGCTAAAGAAGGCTGCAGGTGGGAAATGGGATTCTCTTCGAGGTTCAAGGGAAGCCTTTCTGAAGCGAGCCTGGACTGAAATGGAGAAAAAAGCCAGTGTGGTGTCGCATGGAGAGTGGGACCAGGGCTTAGGGTAGCTGGCTTTGACTCGTAGGAAGTTGCTCGTGACGTTCACATGAAGGCAATGTGCAGAAGAGGAGAAGCCCTTGGTCCACTGTCTTGAGTCCTGGTTCGGACCACAAGAGCCACAACCCAGAGGGTGGGAGGAGGGATGCAGTAGGCTCCGCTGGAGCAGCCTGAAAGGAGCACCCAGGCCCCGCTCCAGGTTCTCAAGCGCTTCTCCCCGGGAAGCTCCCCTTCCGGTGGCTCTGCCCAAGCTCCCAGCAGCCGATGCAGCCCGTCATCCTTTGGTTGCATGCGAGGGTGGATTGCAGGCACTTAGAGATGGATCGCCTCTTGCCTGCTCTTGTCTGGGTCCCACAGTTTACTGCTCCTCTTTCTTCGTGCATCAGCCCGGTTGGCTCTGCAGCGCAGCGCACAAAATTTATGCCTCCGGGCCTCAGGCACTCCTGCAAGTCCAGAATTATGGCATTGCTCTTTCTGAAGCACAGTACGGCTTGCAAGCCGCTTTGCCATCAAAGCACTTCTGCCAGCGCGTTCTGCCGTGGCACCTTGGTCTGGAGCTAAGGGACCTCCGCCGTGGCTGCTTCCGGCCCTGCTTCCCTCCATCACCCCCTCCCAGCCCTGCCGCTAGGCCCCACTCAGCCACAGGGCTACCTGGGCAATTTGGGGTCAGTCACAGACTCTCAGCCCAACCCACCTCAAAGGGTTGTTGTGGGGATAGAACGTTGACGACGACGATTTATTTTATTTCTCTACTGCCCCATAGCTGAAGCTCTCTGTGCAGTTTAAGCAATAGTAGTAGTAGTAGGAGGAGAATTATGGAAGCCACCATGATGGGTTGCTTGCTTTCCAAGCCTCTCCTAGAAATGCTTGCTGCTGGAACTTTCCCATGCAAAGAGCATCCCCCGCTACTCAGCTACAGGTCTTCAAACATGCCCTGCCGAACTGAGAGTCAAGGCCCAAGCGGGCCGCAGGTTGTGTCCAGGTGGATGCTGGATTCGGATTCAGCAGAGGAGCGATGGATGTTGCTTCCCCCTTCCCTTCCATGTTTAGCCGTTTAAACAGTCCAAGGGCCTCATTCAGTTCAGGAGGAACTCTTGCAGGTGGGAAGGGCTCAGCATGAAAAGGATGAGGCCAAACATGAGAAAGATCCCAGCAGGTGGTAGCAAAGCTCATCTTGCCAGGAAATCAGCCTTCAGAGAGGCATCGAAACCTTCAGAACTGGGGCAGGAGGAACCACCAAATGATAAGGGACAGTTGGAGGAAAGGAGGTGGGGCCCAGGGAGAGGAGCGCAGAGAACTGGGGAATCCTACTGAAGCTCCTTATCCGTGACTTAAACCTTTCTTCTGCTTTTCTCCTTGCAGAAAAGCGAAGCAAAGCGAAGCAAAGCAGAAAACCCCTGCAGAAACACCACAAACTAAGCGCATGCATTTATACCAACTAATCTGACAGCAGCAGCCACCTAACGTCTTGCTTTAAGGCAGCGCACAGACAAACCAAACGTCCCTCAGAAGAAGGGCTGGGAGAAAAGAGATGCCCCCCCCCCCATGTATTGCGCCCGCCCCCATGTAACAGCAAGTTACCAAAACCTCGCTGATTTGCATTTGAAACATGCAAGCCATAGTGGAGTCTTTGCAATATGTGCAACCTGACAAGAGTGGCTTTGCGGGGTAATTAATAAACTGCTCAGAACCCATGTCCTGTTTTAGGGTTGGGTGCATGGGTGTGTGTGTGAGGGGGGTGTTCTTCGCTCCCCCAGCAACCCACCCCCACCAGGTTTGCATTTAATGACAAGCGGGATTGGTCCCCCCCCCCCGCCTCGCTCCCTGGATGAATTTCCCAAAAGGGAGCTGGTATCAGGATGAGAAAAACCTCACAGGAAAATCCCCCCAAAGTGGCAAAGGTAACTCAGGGCTATGCTCAGGGCAACTCATGCCCCAGCCTCAGGTCCTGCGTTCAGAGGGAGTGGCATCCTGCTGACAGAGGCTTCCCTTGTCCCCCGAGGGTCATGCTTCTAGCCAGGTCATCTGCTGATTCCTCTACACAACGGCAGTGTGGCCTGGAATGATGGGATGGGGACCTGCGGATTCCCACTCCTGTCCCCACTCGGCCATGACTTTGGGCCAGTCACCAACTCTCAGCCTCACCTCCCTTGCAGGGCTGTTGTGAGGATAAGCCTGAGAGGAGGAGGACTTGGTAAGCTGCCTTGGGGGCTTGCAAAAAGAAGGAATGTGGGACCTCAATGCAGTGGAATAATAGTAATAAGAAGAGCGCAGCTCCATCCCCAAAGGTCCACTTCTCAGCCCTTGTAGTGGGAGATAAAGCCCGCTTGGACAGACATGACGTCCTCCAACTGCAAATGAGAGAAGACTCCAAAATCGACCAGTGAGGCCCCAGCAGATGCAAAGATGGCGCTTCAGGCCCAGTTCCTTGACCACCACATGAGGGGCACTGCAGCAGCCCTGAGTTTTCGGCGTCAAATACGAACAACGACACAGATCCTTGGTGCAAAAATGCTGGCCCTGTACTTTGGCCTTGGAATTACGACGACCGAGGACTGTTGAACCCGTCGATTTCCTTCGGCATGAAGCCCAGAAATCCAACCCTTCCCCTCCTCGTGATGCTTGCTGGGGCCACTTCCCTGTCCTTTCCATTCCCACTAATCTTTCTTGTTTGTTTGTTTTTTGTTAACTTCCCTAGAAACACCTCACCTGTTTTGCTGAGAAATGTAAAAGCAATCGGTGCATCAGGGCAAACTTCATTTGGCATCCGATCTCGAACAGTGCTCTCAACAAGATACTTCTGTGAAGGGCAGCTACTGGGGCACGGGGAACATCCGCAGTGAGATCTATGTGCCTCATCGGGCACCCTGTGGCACTTTCTATGACATCCTGTTAAGTTTTACGTGGGCTGCTGTGCAAGGCTGTGAGGCGAGGTTGCCGCTCCCCATCCAGATGATCCGGTGTCCTCCTTTGCAGAGAAAAGCACCGCTTCTCCAAGATAACTGGTGTTGTAATGGTAGGACTTTGGGGCTGATGGCCACGGCCCCACTCTGCAGGAGGGCCTCCCAGGGCAGCATCTGAAGACCTCTTGGATGGAGTGAAATAGGACACCCACCTCCCCCAAGCTGGTGCTTCCAGGTGTGTTGGGCTGCGGCACACCAAATGTCCCAACCAGGCCAGGAATCCTAAGATCCCTTTGCCACCTAAAATAGAATCCCCATAAGATCTTTGGACCAGAGCCAAAAATTCCCAAGCTGCATCCGCGGTCAAAGGACGGCCCTTTGACCTTCACTCTTCCAAGGGATGTTCCATCCTGTTTAAAGGTGGGGCAACCTAAGGAGGGGGAACGGGCCTCTTCTGAAGCCGCCTCTCGAAAGCACTTGGACAGCAGACGGTCTCTGCCGCACTATGGCAAGACAAGTCATTTCCATTAAAACGGGAGTCACTCTTTCTGAATGGTCATCCATACGTGAATTAGTGTGTGTGAAGTTTAGGCAAGTCAGAACCCGATCCGGATTCCTCTTTGGGGTAATCTACCTCCCCAGCCTGTGATTTCTTCCAGAAGGTGCTCATTATGCGAGCCCTGGGAAAAGGGTGGTACAGACAGAGCAACGGCAGACAGATTCCTCTGTACCGAAGTGCACCCATGAAGACGCCCGTTCGGGGCAGCCTTAAGCATGAACTGAAAGAGTGGAAAATGCCCCCTAAGGGTTGGGTGGAAACCGAGAGGATCTGCCACTCCAGCATTGGTGGACTTCCCCTTGCCTCAGAAGGTGAGCCAAACCGAGAGGAAGTTCTCAAACACTTGCAGAATGAAGGTTGCACTGCTTCCTCTGCATCATGGGCCGCAGCAGGGACAAAAGAGGAGGGATGCTGCTTGGGCTCCATCCCTGGCGAGGGCGCTGCGAACTCCAGGTGTGCAGGCCAAGAACTTGGACTCAGGCTTGCGGCCTGAGCTGGACCTGGAGCTGAGCCCAAGCAATGTGGCGAGGCCTGCTGAGGTTCTCCAGAGGGTCAGGAACCCCTTAGTGAGAAGACCTCGATGGCTGGGATTCTGGACTAGAAACAGAGAAACAGAGCAAGTCAGAAGGGGCCTCCCGGGCCATCTAGTCTGACCCCCGGCTCCAGCCGGCTCCACTCACGACATGCCCACCATGTGGATGTCCAGCCTATCCTTGAACACCCACACCGATGGGGCCTCAACAACTCCCGTGGAAGCCCATTCCACGCCCTCGGGGTCCTGACTGTCAGGAAGTCCTTCCTGGCATCCAAAGTGAACCTTGGCTCCCTGAGTTGGCTCCGCTGGAGCGCGTCCTGCCTTCCTCTGCAGGGGAGAACAGGTATCTCCCCACCTCTGTGTGACACCCCCTCACACACCTGTATGTCGCCAACAGATCCCCTCTGAGTCTCCTCTTCTCCAGGCTGAAGAGACCCAGCTCCCTCAGTCTCGCCTCATACGGCTTCCCCTGCAAACCGGGCACCCTCCTTGTGGCCCTACGCTGCACCGATTCCACCCTGGCTGCATCCTTCCTGTAATGTGGAGCCCAGAGCTAGAAGGAAGATGAAGGGAAGGGGCAGCTGTGGAGAGTGGATTGGCCTAACTGGCATTTCCACCTTAAGAAAAGGAGAGAGATGTTCCGAGACTGAAGGGACCTCAGAAGCTGCAGCGAGGGACGGATCCGTCCCTTCCCTGCCCAGCAGCACCGAGGGCTGCGGCCTCAGCTGCCAGGTGGCATCCCATGAGTCTTGGGCAGCCTTCCCAACCCAGCACCCTCCAAACATTTTGCCATATGACACCATTGCCCATACTGGCCGGGGGATGATGGGTGCTGCAGCCCTACTCTTCCCGATGGCACCTGCTTGGATAAGGCTGGGGCGGGCAACCCAGCACCCTCCGGATGTTTTGGACCACAGGTCCCATCATCCATGCATGGCCACTGAGCATGCTGGTTGGGAGGTGCTGAGGTCCAGCTGGGGCGGGCAACCCAGTCCCATGGGTGGGGAAGGCTGTCTCAGCAGCATCCTCAAATTCCACCTCAGCGGAGCAGTCGGCCCTTCGTTCTGCACTGCCGCCTCAGCCCGTTTTCCCCCAGATGCCGAAGACACATTAATCTTCTTATTCATCCTGCCAGCTCCTATCGCGTGCCCTTCTGACCACACGTGCCTTTAATGGGGGCCTGTTTGCTGGGTGGTACCAGCTCCCGCCTTGGGTGTGGGGCAATGAGAGGGCAGCTTTGTCTAAGCAGAGGAATCAGTGAAAAGATCCCCCCCCCAGCAGAGCCTCCGTGATACGTGATATTAATCACAGACTATTCAGGGACTGGGTGGGGGGAGAGAGGCAGAGCAGGGAGGGACTGACTGGCTGCGCGGAGGAGTCCGTCTGGAGAGACCAAGGCGAGGGCCGGAGTCTGTGTGCATCATGCCTGATTCCACACTTTTCCCGTGGAAAAGCGTCCGTTTCAGGTGCAGCATAGGGCCCACCTGCCTGCCCGTTGTGGCAGAAAGCCACCTCCAGCAAGGTCTAGGGGAGGCTTCGCTCCAGGCAGTGCTGCGAAGGAAGCGCCCTGGAACACAGAACAGAAGCCATTAAGGCCGCCTGGGAGGGCCTGGCTTGCTTTTGCAGCCCAGGCGCAGCTGAAAAGGCGGGTGGCAGTGGGAGAAGAAACATGCCAAGGAAGAATCCAGATGTTTGCAGGAGGGCGGGCGGGAGGGAGAAGGCGCTCGCTTGCTCTTTTGCTCACTGCCACCTCTTCTCACACCTTCCGCTGCAGCTGCACGAAGATGCTTTCTGGGTTGCAGACCGGCTGCGCCAGGGACTCCGCAGCCTCTGCCTGGCATACTGATGCGGGCCATCCAGACACAACAGGGCCCCCCTGGGAGAAAGGACAAAGAAATACTTATGAGTGCCGTTCCTGGCCTTTCGCGATAAAGGGGCCGCGAACAAGGGGCTGGTCACGGATCCAATTCCAGGAAAGCCGCGCCTGGCAAATCAATTAACGGCAGGCAGGCATTTTGGGGGGCTCTGGAACATGTCCCTGGAGTCCCCAAGTCCCTGCTTTACCTGAAGGTCACGTGGCAGCCGGCAAGGAGCAGGGTTACGCACAGGAGTGGAGCAGCCCAGGGGAGGCGAAGGAATCGGAGATGTGAATGGCTATCGATCCTCCAAAGAGCATGCCTGAGGAAGCGGCTGCGGAGATGGTGGAATGAAAGGCAGGCGCGATCGCGGAGGACAGGCGGCTTAGGTGGAGTCAGTCTGGACTAAGAAAGGCGGGTTCAGCCTGGAATGTCAAGTAGTGCTATGGAGAAAGAGCGTTTCCAGCCACTGCCAGTGAGCAACCGGGGTCAGCTCCCATGCCTGCGACTGGGGGTAAGACCTGCTGGGCAGGGGGAGCTACTTGACCCGAGAATGCAAGACCGAGGACTTTTGTGGTTAGAATGGATCACAGCCCTGCCAGTGACACACGGCACCCATAGCAGAGCCCAGCTTTTTGGCTAGGACAGTTTGGTGCGGTGAGTCATGAGATCCTCCCCCCCCCCCCCGCCACACACACACACACAAGGCAGAGTTGTCCAGACTACAAGCTACTTGGATCCGGAGTCAGTGCTGTCGGAAGCAGATCCCTGGGTGTTTACCTATCTACGGGTTCCCGATTTGCAACCGAGCTGCACTGGAAATTCTTCGGTGCTGATTTGAGATTGCGATCAGGATGAATACAGGCAATCTTATTTAAGGGATTCCCCATGAAGTTGTCGAGTGTCTTGCTGAGCTGATTCCCCCCACCCCCACCGGCCGCCCCACCATGATGTATGGCTTTGACAATAATTTGATGGAATGCAAGAGAATTGGAGGAAAATACACTCTGGGGCTCAGGTGCATCTCATGCCATTTGCAAAACAAGAAGACTAATAGGAACCAAGCCAGAATGATCACCAAGAACAAGGGTAGGAAGTAGGGATGTGTGAGGAATCCATTTGGGGATGGGAATCTGCCGGATTCCTGCACTTTGGGCTGCTTTGCTGTGGCCTGCAGTTCAAATTTCTGGTGAGCACACCGAAGGTTTGCAGCTGCTGCACCCGACATGGAAGAGGTTTGCCGGCTGTGCAACCTTCAGTCCATGAGCTTGGCTCATTTTGCAAGGCCAGCCTGCACATGAGAGGAAGACTGCCCAAATTAGCGGGATGGATTCCGCTAGTATTGGGCATCCCAAGGGATTAGAGTTCATCACGTCCCTGGCCACTGAGAGCCACTTTTCTTATTTTATTTATTTTATTTTTATTTGGAAATTTATAGGCCGCCCCTTGCCACAAGCCTCGGGGCGGCTCACAACAATAAAACAACAAATTCTAATACATTAAAATTTCCAAACATTAAAAGTCACAAACATTAAAAACTGGCCCATCTCCAGGTCTGAATTAAAACCGTCACAATATAAATAAATTAACATTTAAAATATTGTTTTCTAAAGCCTTTAACTTTTCTAAAGCCTCTTTTGACTTAATGGTCAGTCAAAACCTCTTGCAACTCTTTGTGGCTGCAGTATTGCCTTTTCTTGAAAGCGAGGGGAAATGAACAGGAGCATGGCAGGGTTTCCACTCCAGGAAGGATGGTCCCTCACCGCTCAAATTCTCCTGCCACACCTGTATTCCAGGCCTGGGAGAGTTTGCAGAAACACCGTGTTATTTAGCATGGTCAAAACCAAAAGCGGTTGTGAGGAGCATCACAAGGACCTTCCCAAACCAGGAGAAGGAGCGTCCAAAGGGCCAAGTGTGCTTCAGGACAAGCACGTGAGCAGCGATGCCCGTTGGGAAAGCGAATTCCTGCCTTCAGGAATGAGCTGATGGGATCTGAGCTGGTAGTGACAGATTAAGAATCGGCCCTTGGGGTGCTGGTGGACAGCTTGATGAAGATGTTGGCAGCGCACGGCTGAATTCGATGTTGGGCATAAGCAGGGAAATAAGATTGCCAGTATCACACTCCCTTTCTTTAAATCTGTCATGGGGATACACTTGGGGTGCTGCACAGTCCTGGCCCCTAAGAGGTTACTGAGTTGGGGAAAGTGCAGAAGAGCACAATTAGAACAATGCAGGAGCTGGAGCAACCCATGCTCAGGGTGGTTTCGCTTAGAAAAAGCTGACTAAAGAAGGCGTGGAGAAAGTGGGCCAAAGGGATTCTTCCCGCTCAACTTGGTCCCTGAGCCCTCCCATGGCACTGAGGGCGGCGGGATGCAGCATGGATAAAAGACGACGTTCTTGCAGGACGTAATTCAGCGGTGGAATTCTCCACCGTATGAAGTGGGTGGCTCTCCGAGGAGAGCAGACGGATCCATGGAGGAGGAGGCTCTCGGTGGCTACTGGATGACCTCAGTCAAGAGCCGCATCAAGAGCGGCATGAGATGCATGGACTGCATCCATCGAGGAGGCACAGCCTCGAGGTTGCAAGAGCGGAGCGGCGCCGCCGTGGAGGGGATGTTTTGGAGACCACCATTCACAGCAGCAACCTCAAGAATGATAGGCCGTTGCTTGGAAATCCGCAAGAAGGCTCCCTGAGACATTGTAAAGGGCGGGATAAAAAACTTTTACACAAATAAAAATGCATAACTAAGAAGGCACTGTTGCATGTGTTCATGTGCTGCGAGGAATGGCCAGGCGGCATCTGCTGAACGAGCAGAACGCTGGACGAGGTCCAGCAAGCATGGGTAGCTCTTGGTTCATTCTCTACTTGCAGTCCATCAGCCCCATATGTTGATCTGCCATGCGCTTAACAAACACACTTCTTCTGCAGCCTCGAGGAAAGCCGCACCCCCCCGATGGAATTTATTTTATTATGTTATTGATTGATTGATTTGATTTATGAAACCGCAGCCAATGGTCCCTCGGGATTAATCTCCTGGATGGCCTCCGAGGCGACTTTGGGGCAGCTGGGGCGGGATGCGGAGGGGGCTGGTCAGGAGCAGCGGAGGCCGGGCCCATGGGCTGATCCGTCCGGTGAGCAAAGCAGGGGGGCTTCTGGTTTGGTGCAGAGCACGCCCCTCCCCGCAGCATTCTGGATTTTCAACAAGACCGATTTGTCTCCAAAGCGAAATTTGCAAGCCCTATCCCTGCCATTGAGAGACTATATTAACATTTCAATTGGAAATTTCAGATAATGATGATGGTACATTCTCTGTGTGGGTATAACTTCGAGTCCTTGACATTGTCAGTCTGTATTTTCCAGTCATTTTTTAGCTTCTCCTTTCTACTGTACCTTCCCCTTTTGTTATTTTTCCACATTTTATGATTTAATGTTAATGCTATTCAAAAATACCCTTTACATTTTTATATAGTGTATAAAAGGAAATTATACGGCTATTCTCTAGGAACTCAAAGCATTCTTAATTCAGCGTAATAAATGCAACTAGCCAAAGGATTTAATGCAGCTTGGTTGGGTAGCAAATGCAGAACTGGAGAGCACAGATTAGGTTTGCTTCCCACACGGCTGTTTAGTCTGGCATTGCCATCTTTTATTCACTCACTCCCTTTTTATCGAAAACCCAGGCAACGTTGTTGCTAACCTTTCACATTCCTGGGTTTTGTGTGTTTTCTCCTGTCATCTCCAGTTGAATTTGTGGTGATTTTGTGTGCGCGCGTGTGTGTGGGGCAGCTGTTGTAGTTCCAGACTGCCCCATATGGCCCAGCAATTCACAGTTTTGCTGCTTATCAGGGAAACGGGGCTTTTACTCTGAAGTTTTCCTTGTAGCTTCTGTACCCACAGTACTTCCTCTTCTGCAACGGGACACAGTAAGCCTTTATTTCCTCGTGGGGCACAATCCTTGGGCCTCCTAACTTCATCTGGGAGGCCATAGGATTTTTTGGAGTCCCAGCACTGAGGTCACATGGCCTGGGAGTCCAAAGGACAAGTCCTGCTCTCCCCCTTTCACTGCTGGCATGGAAAGAACTGCTCCACCTTCTTCTCCAAGAAGACACATTTCCCTTGGAGTGAGGGAGAAGGAGCAAGCCAGCAGGTGGAGAGGAGAGGAGCTGGGACCCTCCCTGTATGCCGATCCCTTTCAGTGCCCCAGTTCCCCCTCCCTGGCACTTTATCTAGCGAGACAAAAAGGTCCATTTAGATTAAAAAGCACAGGATGAGGCGTAGTGGTGGCAGAAAGCACCACAGTCACACCTTGCTCCAGCCAGTGGGTGCCTTCAGTCACCAAACTCAGAGGTTTATGTGCACTGAAGGTGGGGGCCATTGCAATGCACCCCTAATTAGTCAGTTGCAGTTACCCTCTACTAGTTTCTTCTACTGCTTTCTTTACTGTTTACAAGGAGGAAATAGCATTCTTTTGGGAAATGTAAAGCAGAAAGCTGTGATGAAAGTCCTCTTTCCTGCCCCACTGAACAGGAACTAACTAATTATGGGACAGGCAGTAATGTTCCATGTTCGGACCCTTGGTCCATTGACGTTGGCCTACAGCCATTCTCTAAGGAAAGCAGAGTTCTTTCCTGACCCTACCTGGAGATGTCAGGCCCTGAACTGAGAAACTTCTGCATGCAAAGCATTATAGTCAATATATCCCCCTCATTATGCTCTCTACTGAACGAGAAGCAATTGCAGGGGCAATAAAACAAACGAACAAAAAAAGCAGAAAGTTTCTAATTAAAGTGGCAGGGGGCATCTGCTGAAGAGGCACACTTACTTATGAGGAAACTTTAAAGAAGGCTTCTGTCCGTGGTCTGATAACATGCAGCTACAGCAAGGGTCATGCCACCGCATTGTTGTTAAGTGCCGTCAAGGTGTCTCTGACTTATGGTAACCCCAGGAATGAATGACCTCTCAGATCTCCTGTCCATCACTGCCTGCTCAGTTCTTGTAAACAAGAGCCATGTCGAACCAGCATTTCAATCCTGCTTCCATTTGACGGTAGGCAACAATGCCTCAGCAACACCGATGGGACTAAGTACCGAAGCAGGATAAACCTCTCAGATCCGAGAAGACTAAACCAACTTTATAATATGCAGATCAGAAAGGGAATTTACATCGTTGTCGTCGTCGTTGTCTTCTTCTTCTTCTTCTTCTTCTTCTGCTTCTGCTTCTGCTTCTTCTTCTTCTTCTGCTGGAGATTTAGATCAGGGTGGATTTAAATACACACTACCTGAAATCATTTGACTGTGAGTGTCGTTTTGCAAGTGTACAAAAGCAGAACTGAAGCTGAATATTAAGGACATAAAAATCTTGTCACAGAAGAATTAAGGAACTTTACTGTTAATAATTAAGAAATAGAAATCATGAGAGGTTTCACGGGTCTTGGCTCAACCGTCAATGTAAAGGGAGCCTGCAGTCAAGAAATTGAAAAAAGACTTGGAAGGGCAGCAGTGGAAGAACTAGAAGAGATAATCAAGTTTAAGGATGCTTCACTGGAGGCTGAGGCCAAGATCATCCACACTCATGTATTCCTGATCGCTATGGATGGGTGTGAAAACTGGGCAGGGAAGAAAGCTGGCAAGAAGAAAATGAGTGTCTCCAAAACATGGTGCTGGAGGATATGCAGAATATGCTGGATCGGCAGAAAGACAAACAAGAGGATCTTAGCTCAGATCAGGCCTAGAAGCAAAAATGATGAAACTGAGGATGTTGTAATTCAGGCACAACACAGAATCATAGAATCACAGAATAGTGGAGCTGGAAGGGGCCAGGAAGGCCACTGAGTCCAACCTCCTGCTCTTGCAGGACACCACGTCGCACCACCCCACTCAGGCGGCTGTCCAGTCTCTTCTTGGATGTCGCCAGTGTGGGAGAGCCCCCCACCTCTCCAGGCAGCTGGTTCCACTGTCGTATTGCTCTGACAGCGAGGAAGCTTTTCCTGATGTCTAGCCTGAATCTGGGTTGTTGCAACTTGAATGGATTAGTCCATGTCTGCACTCTGGCATAAGCCAGAAGAGATCTTGACCTTCCTCTCTGTGACAGCCTTTGAGGTGTTTATAGAGGGGTAGCATGTCTCCCCTCAGCCTCCTCTTCTCAAGGCTGAACATGCCCAGTTCTCCCAGTCTCTCCTCACAGGGCAGTGTTTCCAAGCCCTGGATCATTTTTGTTGCCCTCCGCTGGACCATTTCTAATTCACCTGCATGTTTCTTAAATCTTGGTGCCCAGAACTAGGTGCAGCATTCCTGGTGAGAAGGCAAAACTCATGACAGGGAAAGTTGGAGGCACATGAGAAAAAGACTCACTATGAGATGGATGGACTCCGTAAAGGAAGCCGCAGCCTTGAACTTGGAAGAGCTGAGCAGGGCTGTCATGGTGAGTCCGTTTTGGAGGACTTTCATTAGTGGGGTTGCTGTAGGTCAAAGACGATTTGATGGTGAACAACCACAGTGTCACTGGGGCCATGGAGGACTTGCACATCGCCATAGAAGCCCATGAGACCATCTTCTGGATATCTCTATTTCCCCGCTAGTGTTTTCAGTCCTCCTGGAGAAGCCCACCTATGGCAATAGGTGAAACCCACCTATGGCAATATTATCTGATCAAGACAAAGCACCTGAACTGTCACCGAGATTGAAATTGATAACCTAAGCCGAAGACTGGCTATGAACGATGTTCCTAGCGATGTCGGGTGGCTGCTGAGTATGGCCAGTAGAACATCAGAAGAGCCACGTGCTTTGGACCGAATTCCCACTAGCTCAGCGTTCTGTTCACACGGTGGCCACCTAGCTGCCTGTGAAAATCCTCAAGCAGGACCGGAACGCAAGAGCACCCTCCCACCCATGTTCCCCAGCAACCGATGCGTGACACTAGCTCTGATACCAGGGGAAATACAGAGCCATCCAGTCTAGGGATTTGCAGGCCTCTGGCTTGCCCCTGCCCATCAGGCAGGTGGGTCTGGTGCTGGTGCTCAGCACCGTCTGGTGCTTGTCCCTCTTTAAGGAAGAGAGCGGAGCCCGGAAGAAGTCTGCAGCATCCCCATCTGCTGGCTGCACCACTGGCAACCTTCCCCAGCTGCTGTTCCTGGCAGCCAACCTCCAGGAAGGGACACAGCAAGAGGGCGCAGCTGCCGTTCCCGGTGGCCAGGGGGGCTGCTTGCACACTGCATGGAGCTGAGCCCCAAGAACCCTGTGCATGGTCACCAGGAACTCCTGTTCTGGGCCGCTCCAGAACAGACTGGAGTCCAAACCGAAACAAGGAAGGGAGTTCATTGGTTTGTCTCCCTGAAATGGGTTCTTTGCCAAGCCCTACTCAGGACCCGAAAATGCCGATAGCCTCCAGGAAATTGTCCGGTCCCTCTGTTAAGTGGCTCAGTTTGCATTTTCCGTCCTGAATTTCACACCCATCACTGTATAAGCTTTGCAAATGCCGATGTATATGTATAGATTCAAATTCTGACCCAATGACTAGACTTTAAGTAGAAATACAATAATCTCGTCGGAATAGCGGAGGAAGCGATCTGGGAATCCGAAGCCCAGTTTAACTCTCTAGGTATTGATTATTGACAAGTGACGTCAAGGCTTCTGGGTTCCTTTCTCGGGATTCTGCAGCTCGGGCAATAGATCACGTTAAATGAATGGTCCAGGAGGGAGAAAGAGGATTAGCTCTGTGCTGGAAGAAGCTGCTCTCTAGCAGGCCAGGCTATTCAGCTGCATCACCTAGTTCAGCACTTTCGACACCAGCAGGATTATCCCACCTGCTAAGGTCTTTATCATCTTGCTTCAGGCTGGGGAAAAGGGATTTCGGGGTGGCTTTCGCGTCGAAGGTCTAAACACCTGATGAGCCACGTAGGCAACAGAATGGAAAGGTGGGGTATAGAATCGCAGGACTGTAGAATCGTTGCATGGTGGAATTGCAAGGGTCCATCAAGTCCAAGCTCCTGTTAAGCGTCGGACTGCCAGCTAAACCGCTCCTCTCCTGTGGCGACCCAGCTGCCTCTTGGATGCCTTTAGTGTGGGAGAGCCCAGCACCTCCCCAGCCATGCGCTCCCTCGTACTGCTCTGACAGCCAGGATGTTTCCCCTGATACCTAGCTGGGACCGAGCTCTCTGCAACTGGAGCCTGTCATTCCATGCCCTGTACTCTGGGATGATTGAGAAGCGATCCTGGCCTTCCCCTTGGTGACAGCCTTTCAAGTACTTGTACAGTGCTATCTTATCTCCCCTCAGTCTTCTCTTCTCGAGGCTGAACATGCCCAGTCCTTTCAAATATAAACTCAGGTTAAATATGAAACCATGAAGCTCCCAGGGATCCATCTAGCTCAGTGCTGAAGGGAGACTTCAGGTGTTTTGGAGTTCAACTCCCAGAAACACATGTCAACATGGACTACAGGCAGGTATGATAGGAGTTGCTATCTCAAACATCTGGATTTCGTCTTTCTGCCTACCCCAATCCACATGAGAATTATCTGCTCCGGCTGCCCTTTACAGGTGGAGTCCTTTCTTAGCTCCTCTTACCTGGAACCTTTCATTAGAGCTGTTCTTTAGCATATTGGGCCTTCCCACCTGACCAAGATGGATTGTGGGGGAGTCAGTGCACAGCACATTCCCCCACTACTTCAGTTCCAACACAAGTTGCCTCCAGGAGCAGCCCTGAGACAAGGAGAGCAAGGAACTGCTTCATACCACAGATTTTAGGTGTCTTGGAAGCCATAGAAACAGAGCGAGTCAGAAGGGGTCTCCCAGGCCATCTAGTCTGACCCCTGGCTCCAGCTGGCTCCGCTCACGACATGCCCACCAAGTGCATGTCCAGCCTGTCTTTGAACACCATCACCGATGGGGCCTCAACGACCTCTCGTGGAAGCCCATTCCATACCTAGGGGTCCTAACTCAGGAAGTGCTTCCTGGCATCCGAATGGAACCTTGGCTCCTTTTGACTAGTTGCTAGATTTCTTTCCCCCTTGTTTTTACTTCCAGGGCGGACTGAGGGCTTAAACTTGGCTGCGCTTGAATACCCCCCGCCTTGACTTGGTGGAGGTGCAAATGCCGTGGGCCAGTCCTGGGTGCTCCACATGCTGAGAGAGCTCTGCAGCAAAGAAGACGCTGGTGGTGGAGTTCGCACAGCGTGCCGAGTTTGGCCCACATTGGCCATGCTCGGAAGAGGCTTTATTTCATCGGTGCTGCACAGCAGCTGTCTTCAGCCTCCCAGTGGCTATTTATAGAAAGGAAGTGTGACTCGCGAGAGCGTTCCTGGAGGTCTGCTTGGCTTCGGCGTGTCTGGGCCTTTCCCCGCACGCCTTACCGAAAGCTTCATCCATCCTGCAGTGACTCAGTTATAAAGTAGGGAAATGAGACTGCAGCCAAGTGCATCTGGAAGAGGTCTTACTGAACCCTGTAAAGGAGGAGGAAAGAAAACCGCAGAGACGATTCTCTGGGAAACTTTCTTTTACGAAGAGCCTTCTGGAAAGCAAGGTGGTGGTGGGAAGGTAGTGTGGAAGCACATCTGAGCTGCAGATCGCAAAAATTCTCATCGATGGGGGAAAGAAGAGGAAAAGAGCAGAGAGCAAAATACAGATAAGGAACCCAGTAGCGCAGCCTAGAACCTGCAGTCCTTTAAGGGGGCTGGAGGCAAGCGAGCTGCCTCGGTTTTGCAGATTTCTGAAACAAGAACAACCTGTGCAAAGCCTGCTCGTCCAGAATGAAGTGTGCAGCCCAGGGGAAAACCTCCCTTTCCCAAAACACTTCAGTTCTGAAAACAACAAACACCGACTCTTATCCATCCCCAAGTGATGTTGGCGGGTCTTTTACCCATTCGTGGAGTGGCCGTGGGGTGGGGGCATCCTCAGACCCGTGCAAAATCTATCCTACGCAGGCAAGCACCGCCCAGAGATGGAGAACAGAATGGGGCAAAGCACCAGGATACACTTGTGGGGTGAATGGCTCCCCTAATATGGTTGTAAGGAGATCAACCCTGGCTGCTCTTTAGAAGGCCAGATCCTGAAGAGGAAACTCAAATGCTTTGGCCACTTAATGAGAGGGAAGGACTCCCTGGAGAAGAGCCTAATGCTGGGAACAATAGATGGCAAAAGAAGGAGGGGACGGCAGAGGATGAGGTGGCTGGATTGGGTCACTGAGGCAGTCGGCATGAGCTTAAGTGGACTCTGGGGGATAGAAACATAGAAACAGAGTGAGTCAGAAGGGGTCTCCCAGGTATCTAGTCTGACCTCCAGCTCCAGCCAACTCTGCTCACAACATGCCCACCATGGTGGAGGACAGGAAGGCCTGGAGGAATGTTGTCCTTGGGGTCATGATGGGTCAGGCGCGACTTTGCGGCTAAACAACCACAACATTTGGTTGTATCACAGCCTCCATTATCTGCCACCTTTGGCCTTAGTCATTCTGGAACAGCAAGTTTCCTATCAGGTGTCTGTCGTCAGCTCCAGGCCTTCCAGGCAGAAATCCACATTCATGACGTGCCTGGCCGGATTGGGCCAAAGGCTGTCTCAGCCACCCAGCAGGGCAGTGGTTGGGAGTTTCAGTTCAACCTGGAGGACACCATGTTGGATTGGGATGGATTATCTTGCACTGGATTAGCTTGAAGCCTGTACGGCACAAGGCCAGGAGCCCTTTCCATGGATGAATATTCTTCCCCTGCCTGCTGCAGCCCAGAGAAGAATCAGGGTTCCCTCCACTGCACACATAACCAGCAATTCCTCTTTGCATTGATAAAAACCTGCACATTAAAGTGGCCTTCAGGATAGGACCCAAGGTAGGTTTAGATTGAAAACATGTCCTACAACTCCCAGCCTTTCCCCCACAAATATTAATGGGCTTGGTCCCTTGGCCATTAGCTTTGTGTCATAGTTTATGAAGTCCCTACTTTCGTTTGTGCTAAGTCTCCCACCAATTAGCTTCATTAGATGACCTGAGTTCTAGTAGTACAAGAGAAGGAGAAAGATTTCTTTCTCCATTCAGATACGTACAAGCCTTTGTTTGCTATAATTCTGGACTCAGCCGCACCATGCATGGAAAATGTCGTGACTACCACCCACCCATCTTCTACAGCCTATTTTCATCTCTGAACTGTTGGAGGGACAGTCATGTATACTTCAAAGTGTCCCTGTTCTCACACCAAAGTTTTTTGCAAAGTCTAAGCACTTCCTCTCCCCAGCCCCCTGCCACTGCAACACATGTTGCACAGCATGTCCTATCTCCAGCTGTATGCGGTGCTGTTTTAAAATTTGATTGCGATAATGCATGAGAAAATAAGAAAATTAGATAGCAAGATAACTAAATTTTGGACGTACGTTATATAAAAGGAATCCTCAACAGACCACCCTGCACTGGCTTCCAAAGCAAAGCTGAACAGATCTCTGTTTTAAAGATTTAACATAGAATGTTTAATCGCACATTGGATTGGGTTGCGCTAGTTACAAAATTGCTTAAAACACGAAATGTTCATTAACATTACAGGGCGGAGGGAAGGGAAATGAATGAAACTTAGTGCAGGAAAAAAATTACACGGCACTTCTCAAGGAAGAGCACAGAGACAATTAAGTAAGACCGAACAAGAGAGAGGCTGTTTCTTGTAGATTGCTGGAGCTCATGGTCCCACCGCTCGTGTCTGGAAGAAGAAGTACATTGAATGACACCATACACAGCTCCTGAACACACCACGCTGTTGTGTTTTCAGCCCTGCCCTGTCCCTTGTAAGTGGCAGAAAATGAACTGGGCAAGAAAATGCCTTATGCCAGAAATTCTGGTGTTTCATCAAGGAGATATTACCGAGGTAGCAAGGGAGAGAGCCCAGCTTGGAGGCAGAAACACATCTTGTGTGACATGGAATGAGATGCTCTCTTGCAGCTGAACGTGGGGTTAGCAGCGATGTTAACAAGGATCGTGGTTCTCCTGTTCCAAAGATCTGTCAGACTTGACTGGTTCTGTCCCCCTTACAGTCTAGAAGTATAAAACTTTCCCAGGTTGCCAAGGGAGCTGTTCTTCGTGAAAGCTCACAAAGGGCAGAAGTCCAGTTTCCAAAGGGCTTCATCAGACCGAAGGCATTGTGAAACTTGAAGTGAACCGGTTATTTTTTGCATCTCAGCCAGGCCATGAAAGCATATTCTCGTTTCTTTCTTGCTGTTGCCATTTGTTCTCAGTAGGCTCTGAGTGCAGTACGTCCTCCTGACCTGTAGGGGGAGTCACACACACAGGGAACCATGATTGGTAGAAAACTGGGGAGATAACGTGTCTTTGGGTCTGGCTGTAGGGAGACACATTGCCTGTCTGCAGCCAGAGAGGTTTAGGGCGGCCCACAACTGCATTCTTAAGAACATAAGACCAGCCCTGCTGGATCAGACCCAAGGCCCATCTAGCACAGCACTCTGTACACACGGCAGCAAACCAGCTGCCCACAGGATCCCTCCGGCAGGATGGGGGCGAGAGCTCCGCCTGCGCAGCTCCCCAGCAACTGGTGCATGCAGGCAGGCCACCTCTGGTGAAGGAGGGAGCGCGTGGTCAACAAGGCTAGTAGCCACCGATAGCCTCCTCCCTCATGAATCTGTCCATCCCCTTTTAAAGCCAACCAGATGGGTAGCCATCACCACTTCCCATGGCAGCAAATCCCACAGTTTCACTATGTGCTGTGAGAAGGACTGTCTGTAGCATCTTTCCTTCCATTGAGATTAGCCAACCATCAATGGACACACTGAGCAAGATGTGGAGAAGGCTGATTCCCTCTACAGTCCAGCCTAGTTCCCTTCTGAAATAATGCAGGTAAATTAGGAAGGGTCCAGCGCAGGGCGACAAAAATGATCCAGGCTTGGAAACACGGCCCTGTGAGGAGAGACTGAGAGAACTGGGCATGTTCAGCCTTGAGTAGAGGAGACTGAGGGGGGACGTGAGATCCCTCCATAACCACCGCCAAGGCTGTCACAAAGAGGAAGGTCAAGATCTCTTCTTGCTGATGCCAGAGTGCAGGCCACGGAATAAATCAAGTCATATTGTGACAACCCAGATTCAGGCTGGACATCAGGAAGATCTTCCTCACTGTCAGAGCAATGTGACAGTGGGACCAGCTGCCTGGAGAGGTGGGGGGCTCTCCCACACTGGAGACACTCAAAAATCAAACTGGACAGCCCTCTGACGTGCAACGTGGTGTCCGGCGAGAGCAGGGGGGTGGACTGGATGGCCTTCCTGGCCCCTTCCGACTCTACTCTTCTAGGATTCTATTAAATAGAGATGGATGAATCTTCCCATTTCAGTTTTCTTCCGTTTCTCAAGTTTGGTTTCTTCTGAAGTGTAAGGAGGCTGTTTTATAAGCCAGCAGGACTCCCCTCCGTTTGGCACTCGTTAGGTCCCATCCTGAGTATTATGTCCACTTTTGGGCAACATGCTTCAGAAAAGCTGCAGATGTATGGGAAAGGTTCAGAGGGGGGCCTGGAAACAAGGCTCTGTGAGGAGAGATTGGAAGAACTGGGCATGCTTAGCCAGGGCAGGAGACGTCTACAGGGAGAGAGGAGAACCTTTCAAGCATTCCTCTGCTGTCACACGGAGGAGAGGCGGGCTCTGTTCACAATCATCTCTGAGTGCAGGACACAGAATAATGGTCCAAGTGACAGGAAGCCAGGTTCTGGCAGGTCATCAGGAAAAGCTTCCTGACTTTTAGAGGGATCTGGCAATGCCACCAGTGACTTGGGGTGGCCGTGGGCTCTCCCACTTTGGTGGCATCCAAGAGGCACTTGAGCAGTTCTCTGTCAGGGATGCTTTAACTTGGGGTCCTAAACTGAGCAGGTGGTTGTACTCGATGCCCCTGGATGCAATTTCCAACTCTACCGTTTTATTAGTCTATGATTCGTGCCATTTCGCCTAATAAAACCATTCTCAGGACAAGTGATTTTCCTAACAAAATGCTTTTTGCACTGTGGTTTTCCCTAATGTACAGACATGGGTGCTTTTATTTGCTTTGAAATGGAGAAGTCCATGGCAAAATTTGGAGAAGTGTGAATTATGCAAGATAACTGAATTTCAATTTGCAGAGTGGCTTGGATGTGTGAAATCAGATGCATCTGCATTAAAATGCAAAATTTTGGCTCAGTCTTCTCCAACCCACAGACAGGAAGGGCAGCGTGGACTGGCAAACGGTGGGGAAGATGTAAGAACAAGACCACTCGCTTTGGTCTTACTCTACTTTGCAGCCTGGGATTTATGGGGCAGGGGAAAGAGGGGTTGGGAAGGAAGTGAGGTTGCTTGTCTATTTGCATGCCATCTACAAGACACATTTGCTCCTGTCCTTCACTCAGGGATGGACCACCTAGAAGCACAGGGGAGATCCCAGTAATTCCAGCATGGACCCACAATGGGATTATGGAATGGTCTCCCAGGGAGGACCAGTCCCAAAGGGCTGCTTCAGTACAGGTCCTGCAGATATGTGTTCGGCTGCCATTCCCACCCTCTCTAGGCAGTCAAGAGGGCTAGGGATGATGGAACCTGTAGTCCGACACAGGTGGAACACACCATCCTGAGCTCGAAGAAGGGGCCTGGTGGAGGAGCTCTCCCCTCCAGTGAGCTTTCAGGGCCTGAAGTTACTCTGCCAATTGCCCATCTGCCTGACCTGCAGCCGCTGTCTCAAAACACTTACTCTGGTTGTTGCTTCCATTTTGGTATGCATTTTATGGCAATGTTGTGCATTTGGGCACCGTCTGATGGAGGTGTGGGAGGCAAGGTGACATTCCCAAGTTCTCAAGAGAAGAGAAGAGAAGAGAAGAGAAGAGAAGAGAAGAGAAGAGAAGAGAAGAGAAGAGAAGAGAAGAGAA